>CM070574.1:10017500-10445000 GCA_036346355.1 Rhipidocladum racemiflorum
TTGGGGATCGCCATGAACTTCGCGTAACATGGTCTTCCCAAGATGGCGTGGTAGGAGCCGGCAAAATCCACGACCTCAAAGGTGAGGGTTTCGGTGCGGAAGTTGGCCGGGCTCCCGAACGTGACGGGCAGGTCGACCTGCCCGAGCGGGTGGGCCTCCTGGCCAGGGACGACGCCGTGAAAAGGCGCCTTACTTGGTCGGAGGCTTGGGCGGGGGATCCCCATGGCGTCGAGGGTCTCGACATAAAGAATGTTGAGACTGCTACCACCGTCCATGAGCACCTTGGTCAGGCGCTTTGTTCCCACAATGGGATCGACGACAAGCGGGTACCTCCCTGGTTGCGGAATGTGGTCGGGATGGTCGGTCCGGTCGAAGGTGATCGGGGATTCCGACCATCGAAGGTATTTGGGTACGGCAGGGTTTGCCACGAGCACCTCCCTAGGCCGCCTTGAGCCGCCTCCGGTCGGCGTAGCTTGCCGGTCCGCCAAATATCATGAGGCATCCGTCGGTTTCGGGAAGCCGGCCCGCCTTTGTCTCCGTCGGTCGGTCTTGGGTCTTGCTTCTTCCCTTTGCCCGTGGCGTCGTGGGGCTCCGGAAAGGAAACGCTTTAGGACCTCGCATGATCCGGTACTTGTGCTCGACGGGTATCCGTGGTTCGGACACGGGCTCTCCATCGATTTCCGAAATGGTCGGGGGTTGCCGGTTCTGCGGCTTCCCGGTGGTCGGCGACGCGACTATGCGGTCCTCGCGGACTGTTTGCCGTGGCGCTCCGCTTGTCGGGCGGTCGGAGGAGGGGCCGGGCTCGGCGCCCCCCCGCTTCGACTTCCCTTGTCGAAGATGATATCTACGCCTCCTCGCCCGAGGCGTGGTTGGTGGCGATGTCCAAGAGTTCTTTGGTGGTTCTGGCTTCGCAAGACCCACCTTGTGGACCAGGGTCTTGGAGGTAGTGTCAGTAGATGAACGCCCCACGACATCGGCGTCGCGAATGTCGTGGAGCTCGTTACCTTGTTGGGAGAAACGCCGGATGTAATCCCGGAGGTTCTCCCCTGGCTGCTGTTTACAGCTCTTCAGGTCCCAGGAGTTCCCTGGTCGCTTGTATGTGCCTTGGAAGTTGCCAACGAAGTGGTGTTTGAGGTCGGCCCGATCCTCGATAATGTTGGCGGGCGGTACTGAGCCATGCTCGAGCCGAGTCCGCCAAGTAGATGGGGAGGTCTTGGATGACGAAAAGATCGTCTGTGGCTCCTCGCCGGCATGCTAACCGGTAATCCTCTAGCCACACGCTGGGGTTTGTAGCCCCCGCGTATTTGGCTATGTTGACCGGTGCTCGAAACCTAGCAGGGAATCTCGCGCTGCGGATCCCTTGACAGAATGCCCGCGGCCCGGGGCCATCGGGGCTCGGGCTGCGGTCGCGTCGTTTGTCGGCGACGACGTCCGGCCGGTCGTTCCTGCCCTTCTTCGGCGCTGGAGGGTGGCGCGAACGCCGCTCGTCGCCCAAGCGTTGGCGCACCGGGGTGCGTGATGCCTGGGGTTGCTCGGGGGGCGATATCGCCCTTGTTTTGCTTCGGTGGCTCTGGGAAGCGCCGCGGCGCGGACCGTCTGAGGAGGCGCCCGATCGCCGTGATCCGGAGCCATGCGCGTGTTGCGCGGCTGCTCGTTCCACCGCCGGAGATTCTGGTGGGTTGCCTTGGCCGCGGGATCATCTGGCTCAGGGATGCCGCGGAGCAACATTGCTGCCGCGGCGATGTTTTGGCCGGCGTGTGGGAAGAACGACGAATCGTCGGTCCCCTTGACCAACAGGTGGTGAACCTGGCGTGCGCGAGTACGCGCGCCGCTAGGTGCAGGTACAACTGTGGGTGGATGCTGATCCAGATCGGCTTGAAGCTTGTCGAGCTCGGCTTTTTGAACCTCCAGCTCCTCACGCCGTCGCTGAAGGTCGGCGCAGCGAGTCTGGTGGTTCTCCTCGGTGCGTTGGAGGAGAGTCTTCGGCGTGACCAGGGTAGCGGAGGGGTCGTTTGCGCCCGCCGCGATGTCTGGCTCGCGGTAGCGCGGTCTGTTCTTATCTCTCCCTCCGCTAGAGCCGTGGCCGGAGGAGTTGTCCGAATGGTCGTTGTCGGGCGCGTGGCCGACCATTGCCACGAAGCGTGAGGGCGCAACGCGCCGCTGCCGCGCTTGACGCCTCGGGTCGTTTGGGGCGAAGGAGCTGGCGTGCTCGGCATCGAGGTCCGTGTGGGGACCTCGAGCCGAAGGTCACCGAGATGCCGGAGACGGCGCGCCAAGGCCCACGGGGCGTTTGACGCCGAGCACGGCGGGACGATCACCATCCGCCCCGCCGCGGTGGTGATGAAGTCGAGGAGCCGGGCGGATCGATGCTATCGGCATGGTGATGTCGAAGAAAAGGACCGCCGAGGAGACCGAGTGGGAAAGCGGCCGGCGACGACGCGGCGCAGCTTCTACTGGGCGCGCTAACCGCCGGTGTTTAGGGCACCGGCTAGTAAATTTGTATAGGTCGACGGGGTGCACGCTCCTCTCCTCGAACGGCTTGACTCGGGTGAGCACAAGATGTATCTTGGTTCGAGCGTAACGCCCTACTCCGATTCGTGTGAGTTGGATCGTATTGATTCTCCTTTCTTGTTCGTCCTTTTACACGCTTCCCCCTCCCGCCTTTATATAGGCGAGGTGGGAGGTTACACTGTTGGTTTGGAAAAAAGAGGAAAAGACTGTGCTCTTGGTTGTCCGAAAGTGGTGGGCTGATAGGATCGCCGCTCCCTCGCCTCGCCGCTGTCGCCGTAGTTGCCGCGCCGCTCGTAGTAAATGCGGGGGTCGGGAACTTGTGCCGCTGCGTCGTCGTCATTATGGCCGGCATTTAATGCGCCCGATATGCAATAAATGCCGTCGCTTCTCCGGGATATCGGAGACCAGGTCGTGGGTTCGGACCTTACCCGACGGTCGTAACTTCGGGCCTTGATCGGCCTGGGTCGGCCCGTGCGTCTTTTTGGGCCGCTGAGGATACCCATGGTGCGGGTACTCGTCACTCGGCAAAAGAAGGTTGGCAACTTCAATATTTTTCGGAGCATGTATTATTACCCGGTTAACACATAGAGTGTTAAACTCGACAAAAGATGGTTAACCGGGTAATAATAGACTGTTAGCCAAATTCGTCAAAAGAAATATGTGTCCATATCCTTTCTCCGTTTTTCTCGAAAAAAAAAAATTTCGTCAACAGAAATATGTATACAGCTCTATCTCTAGACTTTTTTTTCCAACTCGATCTCTAATATTTTTCGAAACATGTATTATTAATCGGTGAACGCATAGAGTGTTAAATTCGACAAAAGAAGGTTGGCATCTCTAATATTTTTCGGAATTTGTATTATTACCCGGTTAACACATAAAGTGTTAAATTCGACAAAAGAAGGTTGACCAGGTAATAATAAGGTGTTAATCAAATTCGTCAAAAGAAATATGTGTACAACTCTATCTCTCTATTTTTTTTTAACTCGATTTCTGATATTTTCCAGAATAAGAAATGAATGTGTACAGTTGTATCTCTATAGTTTTTTTTACAATTCAATCTATAATATTTTTCGAAACATGTATTATTCAGCGGTGAATGTATAGAGTGTTAAGATCACTCCGAAAAAAATATATGTTAAAATCCATCCGTAGCCTTTTTTTAGAAAAAAACAGAACAAATTTTACACGGTGCGGCGTGCGCCGCACATTCTACCTAATTATCTTAATATCCCGTCAATTTACTCCGGTAGGGAATAATTTTGCCTTGTGCTTTCTTCTATTCGCTCCCCAACGGTTGACGGCACAGGGGATTTACAATTTTAGAAAGAGTGCACAAGCCGGCTTTTTGGAAAAACACAGACAGACTGTGACGGACCGCCTTTTTAGGGGCAAGTCCGTACGCCTCGACAGCTACCCAGGATGATTAGCTGCCGGGAAAGACAAGAGTATATTGCCAGGCAAAAGCGAATTCAACTCTTTTTATTCAATATAGGGCCTAACGGACAGGGCTTTTACAAAAGAGGGCGCAACAGGGCCCGAATAACTTACACGCAAAACACCGCACAGGTAGGCCTGAGCAAAAGACTAAGACCTCAAAACCAAACAAGATCGACATCTACGTATTCCTGATACGCTCCAGCTTCTTCAAACTCTGAAAGGGTCGGGGGTTTGCAAGGGTGAGTACGGGAGTACTCAACAAGTCGTACAGGGATTTTACTAAATACTACATGTATGGAATAATAAAGGAAGGCAATAGGGTTTAAGTTCAACAACGCCAACCAATTTCTCCAAATTCCAAAACAATTACTTAAGCTTGGTTACGGGTATCACCCCAGTTCAAACTTAACTTCATTAACCGGAAGTACGGCGTATTTGAATACCATCAAGTTTATCTCTGCAGAGGTGCTCAGCTTTACCCACAAGATATCTACGACCGTTAATGCCAAGCGCTAACAAACATGCAACTTAAATGCATGCGACCGGGTCGAGATCATCACAGCATTTCGTTAATCATTCCTGTCGTTTAGTTGTTAACCGATAGGCTCGCGCTATCCTGGACTTGGTTATTCCAGCTATAGCACATACCGTTGTGAGAACCAGGGTATGACACTAAGGACTATTCTTGTTCCACCCCTTCGGTATACTTCCCTACCGGAAAGGCCGATCCCTATTCTCCTTAGAGAATAGTACCACCAATTTAATCCAATTTTAGTTCAGGAATGATTAATTTACTGAGCTATGTCGGAGACAGGCCCACTGACCAGTCCGACCTGTGGTTGAGCGAAAACTTAAGTTATTTACTTTGCTCAAGGGGGTTATTAACCTTACACTGCCAAAGACCAAGCCTTTCTATCCACAAACCCATTCCGGTACTCACAGTACCGGCCACCAGACAACCAAGGCATAATCATCAGTCGGGATTGGAATCTCATCCGCTCCGGGATTTATCCAATACTGTCCCCCAGACTGTAGCACTTTCACAAATTTTCGAACCAACGGTTCGACAGCATTTTCTCACATTTTTCAAGATTTTTGAGATTACACTAACCTAAATTTATATCTAATTTAACCAGGTATAATTACTTCCTAGGGTTACAAAGGTTTAACAAGGTTCAATATTTTTCAAGGAAGTTTTATGAGCAAATTCGGCATTATCTAGATACCATGTCATTCTAAAATACTGTATTTCAATATTTCAACATACAGTAAAATAATACGGTAGAAAATAGTTAATAACTATAGCATGGCATGATTCGAATCAACATGATCAAAGGTGTACGGCTTGCCTTGCTCGGCAATCGGATCACCGAATCAGAGTCGACGTAGTCGCTCGGGCCTCTGCCAGGTCCGGCCTCGCCGTGCATCGCGATCGCTTCCTGGAACTGTCCAACGACCGGATCTAGCGCGAAAAGGACGAACGGCAATAAACCAACGGAAAACGAAAAGAAACTGAACGAAAACGGAAATCGAAACCAAAACCGGGAAGGAAAACGGGCCGGGAGAGAAAACGGAGGGTATTTCTGGCATTTTGGAATTTTGGAGACTCCAAACTACAGAGTGAAGGTCATTTTTGGACTCAATGGATCGAAACAGTCACGATAGCTTAGTTGGTGGGTTTTTGGGGTGTTTGGAATTTTTTGGGATTTTTTTGGGCTTATTTCGAATTAAATAATTATTTAAAACCAAAATAGAAATTTGGAAAAAGAAAAGAAAAAGAAAACGGCCGGGCCGCACAGGGGTGGGCCAAGGCCCGCTGGGGCGCGCGAGGGGAGGCGGGCGGCCTGGTCTAGCGCGGCCTGCCAGGCCCGCATGCGAGCGAATGGAGGGGGGGCTTTAGGGTTTCCCCCCAGGGAAACGCGCGGCGGCAGGACGGGGCCGGAGCCGGAGAGGAAGGAGAGGCTGGGGGGGCTCACCGAGCGCAGAGGCGAGGGAGCGGGGCGTGGAGAGCACCGGAAGCTCGAGCGGCTTTTATAGCCGCGCGAGGGCGAGGAGAGAGGCGGGCGGAGCGGGCGTGGCGCGACGTGCGGGCGGAGCGCACGACGCGACGTCGACGGGACGCGGCATGGCGTGGAGGCGACACGGACGCAGCGCGAGGCGACGACACAGCGCAGCGCCGCCGAGCCGAAGGAGGCGGGTCGGCGGGTGGGGCTGCACTGGCTGGGCCACGGGGAGAGGTGGGCTGAAAGCCCACGAGCGAGGAAGATTGGCCCAAAGAAAAACGAAAACAACTCAAAAATTTCAAACTCAAACTGAATTCAAAATAAAAACCAAATTAAATTCTTTTGAATTTTTGGGGTCATTTCACAGACCAAATCAATTGTTACATAGCTTAGCATCTTTAAGAAAAGCTACACATGTTCGAAAATGAAAAATACGTATGCATATAAATCAGAAGAAAAAAAAAGAGTGAGGGGTCTGCCCTCGTTGAGTCATGTAATACTCCAAATATTGATTTTTCAAGCAATTTGCTAGCTGATCGTTGTGGCCAGCGATCTACCCAGCGGCCAGTTTGTTTGCTGATGCTGGTTGCTAGAGGCAGCCGGATTAAAAACCCAAAAACTTCACTTACAAACAGTGTGTTTAGCTTAGTCAAATAAGACCAAGACTCTTGTCTTTGCACACACTACTAATTAAATGTAAACAATATCTTTATCAAATATGTGTCCTTATCAAACCTTTTCTTTTTCGAAACAGTGTCATTGCCAAGTCTCCCAAGTACTCCACAGCCTTGTGCCCATGATCACTACAGTCTCGTCTTTATAAATGAATTTAACCATTAACGAGCGCATGGGCAGAAAAGATCACTCCACGCCGATCAATTGGATGGCTGCATCCGATTTCTCGGTTGATAAAGCACTTTCGTTTTTTCGTGTGGTCTGATTCGAGAAGAATTTGTTGGCATGCAACAAAAATTGATTTCCATTCCTGTTTGGAATATTCTTTTTGGTTTTCATGCCTTATGATCATCAGTCGGAGTACAATGCGCGCATCGTTCGTTCTTGGGCACACAGGACGGTGTGCGCCAACTGCTGTCGAAGAGAGTCATGGGTCAAAATTGTTGGGAATAGTCCCATATTGGTTGTGGAGAGGGCTTGAGCATGGTTTATAAGGGTGAGGGAGCACCCCCTCATTGAGCTAGCTTTTTGGGGGGAGATGGCCCAACAGACCTTGGCCCGCTGCTCGGGTTGGGCCTATGAGTGTGTGCTGCAGCCCAACGAATTGGGATTCGGACGCGCTAGGGTGGCGGTCCGGCTGACAAGTGGTATCAGAGCCCAGGTGCCCCAGGTGGTTCCTAGATAATCTCGGCCCAATGTGTGAGGGGGAGATTGTTGGGAATAGTCCCACATTGGTTGTGGAGAGGGCATGAGCATGGTTTATAAGGGTGAGGGAGCACCCCCTCATTGAGCTAGCTTTTTGGGGGGGGAGATGGCCCAACAGACCTTGGCCCGCTGCTCGGGTTGGGCCTGCGAGTGTGTGCTGCAGCCCAACGACCTGGGATCCGGACGCGCTAGGGTGGCGGTCCGGCTCACAAGTGGTATCAGAGCCCAGGTGGTTCCTAGATAATCTCGGCCCAATGTGTGAGGGGGAGATTGTTGGGAATAGTCCCACATTGGTTGTGGAGAGGGCTTGAGCATGGTTTATAAGGGTGAGGAAGCACCCCCTCATTGAGCTAGCTTTTTGGGGGGAGATGGCCCAACAGACCTTGGCCCGCTGCTCGGGTTGGGCCTGCGAATTCGGGGTCGGATATTGGGCCGAGATTATCTAGGAACCACCTGGGCTCTGATACCACTTGTGAGCCGGACCGCCACCCTAGCTGGCCCGGATCCTGTGTCGTTGGGCTGCAAAGACACACTCGCAGCCCAACCCGAGCAATGGGCCAAGGTCTCATGGGCCATCTCCCCCAAAAGCTAGCTCAATGAGGTGCTCCTCACCCTTATAAACCATGCTCATGCCCTCTCCACAACCAATGTGGGACTATTCCCAACAATCTCCCTCACACATTGGGCCGAGATTATCTAGGAACCACCTGGGCACCACTGGCTCGATACCACTTGTCACCGTGACCGCCACCCTAGCGTCCGAATCCCAATGCTGGGCTGCAAGACACACTCAGAGGGCCCAACCCGAGCAAATGGCCAAGGTCTGTTGGGCCATCTCCCCAAAAAGCTAGCTCAATGAGGGGTGCTCCCTCACCCTTATAAACCATGCTCAAGCCCTCTCCACAACCAATGTGGGACTATTCCCAACAATCTCCCCCTCACACATTGGGCCGAGATTATCTAGGAACCATCTGGGGCACCTGGACTCTGATACCACTTGTGAGCCGGACCGCCACCCTAGCGCGTCCGGATCCCAGGTCGTTGGGTCAAGAAGACACACTCGCAGCCCAACCCGAGCAATGCCAAGGTCTGTTGGGCCATCTCCCCCCAAAAAGCTAGCTCAATGAGGGGGTGCTCCCTCACCCTTATAAACCATGCTCATGCCCTCTCCACAACCAATGTGGGACTATTCCCAACAAAAATCTCGTCGAAATTCGACGAAATTTTAGATTTCGGCTCCTCCCCCTCCTCCCTCCCTCCCCTCGAGTTTCATAATCCCGGCAAAACTTAAAAACCCTAAAAAAATTCATAGTGCTACAGTAACCTATAATTTCATTGAAATCTCTGTGAAATTGGCCGAGATTTGAATAAAACTTGATCAGATTTGATTCTTCATGTTATTTCCCGTGTGAGACAGTCAGTAGATCATAATTCCCACGAAATTGAAAAACCCTAAAAAAATTCAAAAATTACCGGATTGGATTCTTCACGTCATTTCGTCTATATGAACCGAAATCTCGGAAATTTCATTTCAAAATTTACCGGATTCAAATTTTGCCATTTGATTTTCGTTCGGATTTCGTCTGAAATACCGAGATTTTGCCAAAATTTCGTCTTTCGAATGGTGCCGAGATGAAACCCGGAAACGAAAATTCAAACCCTAAAGAGAGCTCGATGAATACCGGGAAGGAAGCTGCCAATCTGCCATGATCCATGGAATACTTCGTATATTAAATCTCCAATATTTTTAGTGTGTTCAGTGTATCCACATCATTTCTGACCAATGTGTTCGCTCTCAAAATGGCCACATCACTCGTAAATTCATGTCCGTTGATACGCCTTAAGTATTTTATCACTGTCTATATCACAAACGAAAGCGCAGTTTAGCGATAGAGCTCTTCACTGCTAAGCCAACGACGCGGCTTTGAACCCCCGCCCGCCGCGCGCGCGTCGCCTAACCGAATTTTTGACCGCGCGATGCATGGCGCGTGCGTGCGGTTCAGACGCATGGCATGCGGTTTTTTGCGAAAAGCTATCTGAAATTTCTAAAAATTACATATTAGTACATCTTTTTGTGAAAAGTTCCCCGAAAGTTCTGAAATTTATTTTTTTGCACGTATTTTTTCTGAAAAGACCCCCCAAAACTTTTCAAAATTGTATATTAGTCTACTTTTTGCGCTTAGGTCCTGAAACCCCCAAGTTTTTTTTTGCGCAAAGACATATTGTCTATTTTTTTGTAGGGGACCCCTGTAAATGCCGGAATTTATTTCTAGAGGGTAGTTTTTACCGAAAAAACACCCAAAACTTTCTAAAAATACATATTGGTCTAATTTTACCTGAAAGTTCTGAAAATTATTTTTGAGAGCTCATTTTTTGTGAAAATGCCCCCTGAAACTTCTAAAAGTTACGTACTAGTCCATTTTTCGCGCTCAGGCCTGAGACCTCTAAGATCCCCCCCCCCCCCACACACCCCCCGCTAAGACATATTAGCCTATTTTTTGTTGGGACCCTCGAAATTTCTCGAAATTATTTTGAACGCATAGTTTTTTTGAAAAAAAAACCGCGCATCTAGTATTATAGAAACAAATGGCCAGTGCTTCTCCATGAGCGTGGTCTCTGCCATGCAAATTCATATCCAGTGGGAAAGCTTCCTTTTTCTAGCTCATTTTGTTTCATTTTTCTCAAATTTAGGCTTCTCCCACCAGAAATCCTGCACTTCTGGTGCGCAGCACACCGGCTCCTACGGTCAGGGAGCGCGGGAGCACTTCAAAAGAGATTAAACTTGTAATTTTCAACAGGAGGAGGCTAGATTTAAAGAAAACATAGAGACTAAAAAAACAAGAGAGGTGCTTGTTGACCAGAATGGTCCTTGCACATCAACTTTTGTTTTTAAAAGTTGCACAACTATTAAAGCATGAATGAATGGTAGATGATGATTACTTACCCCTTCACTTGCTTCAAGATTTGTGTAATTTATATTAGAAGAGAAAATATAGAAGCACTGCTCAACAAATCATCACTTCTCCATTGGAGATGTTCTCTATCCCTACAGCTCTGTAGACTACTAGGTAGACTTGTTGACCAGAATGGTCCTTGCAAGTTGCAAGAGGATTGCGATCCCTAGAATTCCGCCACCAAAGTCTCTCTCTCTCTCTCTCTCATGTTGTGCTAATCACTATCAGTTATCCTGTTTTGTGATGTGCATGTGACGTGGTGCTTTGGCATCACACATAGAGTCGGAGAGCTTCAAGGCATACCACCAACAAGATACGAGGAGTTGTTAAGCAGGAACTGTCAAAGAATGAGTATTAAACACTGAAGTTCAATATGTAAAGGCCATATCCTTCTCTCAATTTGCAGCTGGGAGGAGGGAGGGAGGACATTTTGTAGCAAGTTACAGTAATCTGTGTTACCGAAACAGTGAAGATGATAGCACAGAATGACAGAATTCTGTAATGCCTGTGGCCACCGTAAGTTGTCTCAAAGAATGGGACAGCATCATACATACAGTAGCGCACCAATTTACGATTAGATAAAGAAGCAAGATGGGGGAAAATTTGGGTCCACGAAAATATCATCTTAGCTTTAGATATGCATGAACAGCGAGGCAGAACGAGTGTTCAGTTATTAAAGTCATAGGTAAAATTCCAGATTGGAAAAGGAAGTAGCAAGTAGCAACTGATACTTACTCTTAATTCTTTATACTGTTACATTTGTTCACTTGTTCTTTGTGATGATCTAAGACAACTGTCTGAGACTTCAAAACAGTTTAATTTAGCATGCGATGGAAGTGAAGGAATACGGGTAGGCTACACTAGCTTAAATTAATTAGAAATTCTACCACATAAACCAGAATGACAAGCAAGTAAGAGATCATGAATAGTTATCACTAGATGCGTAGTGTAGCAGAAGGAGAGTTGAAGTAGCTCGATTCAACATAGCCTCATCCTCAAGCGGAGGTCAAACAGCACAAATGATCGTCCCAATCAGTGCCGCAATAGTAGTAACGCCTCTACCAAAGTCCACACGTTCTGAGAAGAAGATATCGTGTGTCGGTGTGCTAGCGCCAGCGCGCATGGTAGGGCCTGAGCGATGATGACTAGAGTTTTGGTGGATATGGTGGTACAACAATTGCCCTACTCTTAGCCTTCATGCTCCCTTTATATAGCCCCTCAATGGAACCCTACGTCAGGGTCTAATCAAGGTGCAAATCCCACTTGGTCTATTATTGATGGACCCAATTCAAACCAATGTATTTCAACTGGTTAAATGTGTGATTCTGTAGGTTCGTGCATATTCGGCCATAGGCCAAAAAATCCCTTCGGCCCATAAGTCCGCAGCGGCCCCTAGAAGGGCATAGCGACTTAAAAATATATAAAGAAAATCATATGAAACAAACCTATATGGTGCTCATGTACTAGTCCCTTTTCCTCGTGATACAAAAACCAAAATAAAGGCAAGAAACTTGACATCCTACGATAGCTCGATCCTTCACTCAATCTGTAATAGATTACTTAGTTGTCATTGCTCCTCAATCACATTTGGCATGTCTATGCACTTCCTTAATCCAGCCACATCGAGGGGACAAGAGTTATCTAACCCATTATATAAGAAGGGCAAATTCTATTTTGATTGCTTACATTCCTTCACATGTTTCATAGTAAACCCAAAAGTTACATTTATGACTACTCAATTACAGAGTAACACTTGACAATCTATAAGTATACCATTACATATATAGAAAACCATAACAATCTCAAATCTAATAATCACACATACACTATGTATGAGACCAACGGATAACACTTAAGAATGTAATAATTCTCGTTGTGTCTCATGGTGGGTCACACAAACACCATGTTCTCCAACATGTCTTCACATTATTGATTTGATTCCCTATATTCATGATCCGTGAAACATGACCATCAATCAATACACGTGTTGACCTATAAATCACAATTGTTCCACATGATGATGGCCCTATTTGTTTAGGCTTATAGCTTAAAACCAGTTTTGAAGCTTAAACAGCTTAAAAGCTATCGGCTTTTTATACGTGGTAAAGGTGGGTAATTTTACCATAACTTCAGTGACATTAGTCAAAAAAGCACATCTCTGTTGGCTTTTAGTTATATTGAGGCTTTTAACTTATGAAAAAACCTAGATAAATGCTACTCATTTGTTTAGACTTTGGCTTTTAAGGTCAGTGAAAAATCTCAAACAAATATGGCCGATATAAGGTCATGGATAATTCAGAATAATATCAAAACATGAACAAAGAGTTTCACAAACGTCACATACTTGTTGATCGATACTAATAATATTTATTCAAGAGACAAAATAACTATATTATTTCATAAATATAGATATGATATAATCATCTTTATGATTGTCTTACGAGCATATCACTAACAGGAAGTACACCAGTTAATGACATTCATGAGATAGCACTGCCGTGTGCAGAGAAAGGTTGAGACTGGATGAACAAAAGCTGCACGGCAAATATCTCACTACCATAGGGCAGACTTGAACTCATCTTGCCCACAGAATAGCTACCCATCCATTCTATGTTGAAGTGAGCTATCAAAGCGACATATCCATCTCCCAAAAAAAAGTCACATTGGGAGTTCCTGTGGATAGGAAAGAAAGAAAAAAGAGCTTGAAGATGAGCCAAACCTTGCTGGTTACTTGAATTAGGTCCTAGCCCCAGGCATGTAACGCCAATGGTTAAAGTACTCTCAAACTCTGTAAAACTTTAGCTGAAACAAGACATGGAAATGCGAAATTCCCACTTGGTTTGTTTGCAGCTGTCATAGAAACAGTGTGGTCTGGTAGACTGAAGCTTCAGACCAGGTTGCAGAACTGCAGACATATTGGTCAGTGCTGAAATTCCAAAATGCTTTGATTTAACACACGCATTCCTGGAAATCTGGAATGGGTATGGAATGCTTTTCGACAAATTTGCTGTGATTCATAAGTTCAATGGGCACACACTCAAATGAAATCACCGGAGCTATTCCTGAAGTCTTTGCTACTGATTACTATTTTGCATCTGCAGGTGTATTAAAAAACGACAACATGCATGTTCAACATTTTCAAGAGCACACACATGATCGAGGCAAGCATCCTAGTCCACTCCAAGTCCATGGGTGATAACTGGAACTGACGTAACCGGACTCCAAATCCAGACCTGGGAGTTGGGTCGGGCCGGACACGACGGGCTTCGGGCCATCGCGAGCCGGCCCGGCCCAGCACAGAAAGGCGAACGGACCGGGTTGGGAGATGTTTTACTGGCCTGGCCCGAAAGCACGGCAGACCGGAGTCGGGCCAGGCCGGTCCGGACCCGGCCTTGAACCAACTACAAGCGCTCGGAATCATTTTTATGCTATCTTTTGTACTCGTGCTTTATTTTTTGGTTTCTTTTAATGTTTGGAATGACAAGATATTTGATATAGTGATATTAAGTAACTATTTCTATCATTTGCATGTGTGCTCACATAAAATGATCAGCTCCTGACCCGGCTAGACCGGGCCATGCACGGGCTTGGACACAAGTTGGAATAGTGCGACGGCAACCCGGCCCATGTCCCAGCTCTACCCAAATATTCCAAAATGGTCGCAAGTTGGAATAGTGCGACGGCAACCCCTTGATATTTTTTTCTCGCAAATGTCGGAATCTCGAGAAATGTACAAACAGAAAAGATGGAAGGGGGGGGGGGGTAGAATCCTTTATTTACGGGAGGTCATTCTCATTGCCACACTCCAAACGCAGCAGCAGCACAATTAGCATGACCGGCACGTGTTTTCCGCTGCCATTTTCTCAGAAGCAGAAGAAAGCAATAGGAATGGCTGCAAGGTCAATGGATATGGTTGTGCCCACTTCAGCTGGCCACTCTTTCCTTTCCACGCGTACATAATACAAAGAGGAGAGGTATCCCAGACAACGATGGCAACAGGCACAGGAACTAGAGGTTTTCCTTGTATGGTTGTATCGTTGATTGGTAGTGGCTTGGACACGAACCCCATTTCCAACTGGTTCGAAGAAAGCAATCTTGCCTGCCCCTCGGACTAAGACGAATGACAAAATTCGACAAAATTAGTAGTCTGGGAAGGAGTCTTGGGCTCATACGTGATTGTCAGCACAACAAACTGCAGACCTGATGCACACGGCTCATAGAAGCTACAAGTGAAACATATCTAGTCCAATGAGAGAGGTACCGAGGAAGCGAAGCACGCACATTAGCACACCCCCCTTCCGACCTGTTAACACAGGATTAGGATCAAGCCTTCACGAAAAACTCGAGATGGCAGCAGACAAGCACACGAATTGCAAAACTTGTGCTCAACAGACAAAACATGTGTAGCATAACCGGAAGATGGAAAGAAGCCAAGACATGCACGACGAAACGATTGACAGCAGCTGGATCTGTTATATAAAACCAGCCTTGGTCCTCGCATACCCATCGCCAAATATCCAAGTACCCAACAGACATTATAGAAGCCACAGACGCCAGACTTCACTACGACACAGAACCAGTCAATCAACACAGGTAAAGGCAAAGGGTAATAAAACGAAGGGGTAACTCACACTATCTCTACTATATAAAGTGAGAGTTTCTTCCCACGTCATATTAATTGCTCTGCTTAATTGTCCTACTTAATTGCCCTACTTAATTGCCCTACGCAAGAAACGAAGTGTTGCTTTAATTAGCCAGCTTTTGCAAGAAACGAAGCGTTAAAGATAGATGTTTGATCTTATGAAATAATTTTTTTTTATTTTTTAATCTTTATTTTTCGTTATCAATTTTGTTTTTCGTAGCAACGCACGGGCATATAACTAGTACCACTTTAAAGATTGACAGCCACCGGAATACCATTCCAAAGACTTTTTTTTCGGAGAATACTACTCTAAATATGTTTGGTTTCGCATAATATCATTTTCGTTCTTTTCTCTCTTTTTAAATCAATTTACACCTTTTAACCCCCGTGTGAAAAGACACATTTGTCCCACGCTTGGCAGTATGTCACTTGCATTATCATGTTGAGTAGTTATATGTTCAGTATTGCCTAGTATATACCGTTCTATCAGATTTAGCATGCACTCGACTTCTCCAACTCTGAAAGCTATGTTAGTAGAACATTAAGGCCATGTTTGGTAGAGCTCTAGATCCCAGCTTCACCTCATAGCTGAAACTTGTAGGTTAAAATAAAGTGAATTAAGTTTATATTTTATTTTAAAATGTAAACAAGATAATCCATGTAAACACTCTTAATATACCTATAGCTTCAGCTCCACAGATTTGGTGGAGCTAGGAATATCCAGCTCCTGGAGCTCTGCCAAAGACTCTTAGTTTATGTGTTTTTAAGTACGTGTTACATTTTAAATTACTATAATCCTAATGTTACACTGTATCTCCCTTGTTGAATCTGCTTCTTTCAATCCTACTTTTTTTTTTATTTTGCTATCAAATACTTCTTTCAAGACACAAATTGAGTTATACCGTGTGTAAATATGATCCATAGATATTTTAATCCTGCGTTTGGTAGTTGCTCTTGTTAAGTATTTTCTATCTTGTGCTGCTTCTGTTGAGTAGGGATGACAGTTTTACCTATGGGTTTGGGTACCCATGAGTACCCAACCCGATAAAGATGGGTACGGGTAACATTTTAAACCCATGGGTTTTCGGGTTTGGGTACCCGATAAGGTCGCAGGATGGGTGTGGGTATCAGCTTGTACCCATGCGTACCCAATGGGTATCCTATGATAAACGGCCCTAACTATATATATTAGAAGATCAAAACCCTAACTCACTAATTTGCCACCACAATCTTCTCGCTTCCTTCGGAATCCCCTGTCACAATCCCTCGCGCACCCCTCCCTCTCGGTAGTCGGCTCTCCCTCCCGCCACTACCTCCGCCTCTCCCTTTGGCCCTATCCCCCACCCACTTCACCTCCTCGCCCCAATGGCCCCCATCACCCTTGGTGGCTTAGCTCCCTCCCTTGGGGTCGGCCATCCGCATGGTTGTGCTACCGGTGGGAGGGCCGATCCCACCATCTTGCCTGCGCGACTACGTGACGCTGATGGATCCCTCCCTTCCCTCTCCAACCAGGTATGGTTGCCCTCTCTGCTTCACCTTTCCCGATTCCACCTTCGGTTGCGTGATGCCCTCCCTCTCCGGTAGCTACGGCGACTACGACCAGACATATTTGTTTGTTGCTATAGATACTCATAGGTACACATTAGGTTTGGACATGGGTACAGATTTGTACCCGAAAAGCTTAATAAGTTTAGATGGGCGACACTTTGTTTGGATTTAAATATGAAACGGTAGTACCCACCCGATTGCAAAACCAAACTGTTGAGTAACTTCTATCTTGTAGGCGAACATAACACAGTATCAAGATTACTTGAAATTATATTAGTCACAAAACAAAGCATTTTCCGCAACAAAGCCTCACGAAACAAAGGATCGTGGTCAAAGTCGGCTGGTTGAATTGGCTGGGTCAAATCACGTAGAACAAATGTGTCATTTTGCGCAAGTTAAAAGTGCGAAATGATTTTAAAAGGAAAAAAAAGAGTGAAAACGTTATTGTACAAAATTAATTGTATTTGGAGAAGTATTCTCTCAAAAAAAATGTTTAAAGTAGTATTTCGATGTAATGGTACAATATAGTGGTATAGTATGAATTATCCCTAAAATAAAACTCAGCAACAGATATAAAGCAATAGAGGATTCAATGTAGATAACCATGACATGCATAATAACCAGGTTGCAAAGCAGGTTCGAACATAACATAGGTCTTACAACATCATAGGTTGTAACATCACAAAGCAAATGTTCAAACAGACAGGTAACAGATAAATCCACTCGGGCAGATCATAGGATAGCAGCAGCAGGCTTTGAGGAAGCACCAGGATGCAGGCCCTAGTACTCGTCACCCTCATCACCTTCCTCACCCTCGTCAAACTCAGCACCAACCTCCTCGTAGTCCTTCTCCAGTGCAGCAAGATCCTCACGGGCCTCAGAGAACTCTCCCTCCTCCATGCCCTCACCCACATACCAGTGGACAAAGGCACGCTTGGCATACATGAGGTCAAACTTGTGATCAATGCGGGAGAAGACCTCAACGACACTGGTGGAGTTGGAGATCATGCACACAGCCCTCTGGACCTTGGCAAGGTCGCCACCGGGGACGACACTTGGTGGCTGGTAGTTGATACCACACTTGAAGCCAGTCGGGCACCAGTCGACAAACTGGATGGTGCGCTTGGTCTTGATGGTGGCAACAGCAGCATTCACGTCCTTGGGCACAACATCACCACGGTACATGAGGCAGCAGGCCATGTACTTGCCGTGGCGAGGGTCACACTTGGCCATCATAGAGGAAGGCTCGAACGCGCTGTTGGTGATCTCAGCAACAGAGAGCTGCTCGTGGTAGGCCTTCTCAGCAGAGATCACTGGGGCATAGGATGAAAGCATGAAGTGGATCCTTGGGTACGGCACAAGGTTGGTCTGGAACTCGTTGACATCCACATTCAGAGCACCATCAAACCTCAGGGAAGCAGTCAGTGATGATATGACCTGCACGTTAGATTAAACAAAAACTAGTTAGACCAGCACAACATGTAAAGGGACTACAGCACTACCAGTACAACAAATAGAAAATTTTGTACCGAGAAGAAACAAGATAATACCTGAGACACAAGCCTGTTAAGGTTGGTGTATGTTGGGCGCTCAATGTCAAGGGAGCGGCGGCAGATGTCATAGATGGCCTCATTGTCAAGAAGGACAGCCACATCAGTGTGCTCAAGAAGAGAGTGGGTGGACAGGACACTGTTGTATGGCTCAACCACAGAGGTGGAGACCTGAGGAGATGGGTACACAGTGAACCCAAGCTTGGACTTCTTGCCATAATCAACAGAAAGACGCTCAAGGAGAAGAGAACCAAGGCCAGAGCCCGTTCCTCCTCCAACAGCGTTGAACACAAGGAAACCCTGGAGACCAGTGCAGTTGTCAGCAAGCTTCCTGATGCGGTCAAGGCACAGATCAACAATCTCCTTGCCAACTGAAAGAATAGCAACAAAGTGTTAAGTCATCTGATCAGCAACATATCCAGAACCTGACAACATCACACGAAGAGCACAGCACTTACTAGTGTAGTGACCACGGGCAAAGTTGTTGGCTGCATCCTCCTTGCCACTGATGAGCTGCTCAGGGTGGAAGAGCTGGCGGTAGGTGCCAGTCCGCACCTCATCGATCACAGTAGGCTCAAGATCAACGAAAACAGCACGGGGGACATGCTTCCCAGCACCAGTCTCACTGAAGAAGGTGTTGAACGCATCATCACCTCCACCGACGGTCTTGTCACCGGGCATCTGCCCATCAGCCTGCATACAACAAACAAAGCAGTGTTACCAATGCAACTCAGTCACAAAACAACAGTATAAAACAGACTGGATTATATAGCATGATGTCGAATTAGCATTCTTGAAGGCAATTTGACAATGTATTGGCGTGATAATTCAGATCAGTTCAAACTACCAACACACAAATGGATTACAAAAAAGCATACACTTAAAATTCTGTATAAATCTACAGAATGTTATGTAAGTACGGCTGTAAAAGAAAAATATCATTATTAGGAACCCAAATTAAATCAAACATCTTATGTGTGATGTGCATTCTACAGACCCATCACTAAAGTTAACATACGGTAAAAAAGCTTACATAACCAAAGACAACTAGATCTAGCACGATTCGAGCAGAACTACAAGGTACAGCAAAAATACGATCATATAACCCAAGTTCGTACCATATCAGTTAAGTTTACACACAAATAACAACGGATATACCTTAAATCTGTCTGGAATATAATTTACAGCAGTAAAATAGTGTAGATCTACCAGATCAATAACAGATCATGGACACAACCAGATCTACCACAACAGCGACCGCATACACCCCTACATTTCGTCAGATCTAGGAATTTCGCCGAGCAAACGCGGATCTGCGCAGCCACTATCGCGGACAGCCAGATCCACACACAGATCAAACAGCGCTATACCCAATAACCCCATAAACACCCAGATCCACCACGGATCTAACGCTAAAACGACACAGAAAGGGGGAAATGGACGGATCGGTACCTGAATGCCATGCTCCAGGCAGTAGAGCTCCCAGCACGCGTTTCCGACCTGGATACCGGCCTGGCCGATATGGATCGAGATGCACTCTCTCATGGCGGCGGATTGGTGAGGAGATGGCTACCGAAACGGGGAGGAAGAGGAGGGGGAGGAAAGCTTGGAGGCGCGGAGAGAGGCGAGTACGAAGACGCCTGTCTCTGCGTTGTCTCTGCTTAGGGTTTCCGCTCCCCCTACTCGGCTCCCTTTATGGACTGGACTGGAGTGCAGGCGAAGGGATGGGCGTTTTTGCATCCACACCCTCGAAACTGTTTCTTCTCACTCTCCGGTCACTTGCTCTGCGTGCAGCGGTTGGGTAGTTCACCAACCTCGCCTGAGCTGGGTCAGGCTGTCATGTACCGTTTGCGAAATTAACAGCTTTGAGAGGTCTAGATGAAAAACATTCCGCAAGGGGAGCACTTTTCGTTAGCACCTGGGGAGAACATTTACCCACATTTTCTTGTGCCTCTGAGAACCAGGGCCCAGGAGCTCTCTTTGGGGCGGTCAGTCAGCGCACACTTGTGGGTGCGATCAAGCCGGGTTTCTCTAAGAAACTGATGTTTTTTTTTAAAAAAAATAATACTTCTTTTCGGGGTATTATTTTTATAGAAATTATTTAGAAATGTATCGTTTTTTTAAAAAAAATGTCCTAAGAAACTGGCGTTCGAAAATAGAAAAGAATCGGTTGGTGACCTGGCCACCTCATTCTAGGTTCAACAAGCAACCCCGTCGCTGTTTCACAAAGCGACATCTCACTTGTACATGCTGCGAAATGGGACCCACGGTTCGGTGAGAGAGTTGTGCTGCCCATCGCCGGTTGGTGATTTGGACGGGTGGATCCACCATTTTTGCCTTCGTCGGCGGTCGTGCTGATCTTTTCGAATTTTGAAATGCGAGGGCGGGCAGAACGGACCGTGGCCCCCCCCAAACTCCTCGGCCTGGACGTGGCGCTCCTGCCCAACTTTCAAAGTCTACTCGTAACGGCCCAACGATTTCAGCACAGATTGGTTCAAAACGGTAGCTGAACCAGAAAAGTTAGGCCTCATTAGTTACATACGGGCTTCATTTTGTTGGGCTAGAAACATTGGGCCAGCGCCCTCGCCCTCCCGATCTTTCCGTAGTAAGCATTATTCGGGAGATCATTTCTTTCGAGATCCATATGGATACGTCATGATTTTAGCATAAAATCCCGGTCTACCGAAACAGGGCATGCACAATCCGCCCTGGACAGCTGAACAAGCAGGGAGGGAACAGAGGTAGAAAACAGCACAGGTAGACCGGCCCAGCTAGACAGGAGGGGAGTGGCCCGACGAACCTACAGCGCACAAGGGGCATCGTCTAGATGACTAGATCTCCGAGGCCCTACGATCCCGGCAGCCAATGCATGTGCGTTCATGATCTCCAAGGCCCTACGATCCCGGCACAAGTTTGCAAGATCGCTGCCTGCATAAGTTTGCAAGTAATCCTCATGATCGAAGGGTTACTGCCTGTTTTTAACCGTGCAAGTCATTAAGTCATGGATGACGATGATAATCATCAACCTTACATTAAGGTAGTATCAAGGGATACTAAAGTTGGCACCTTCGTCCTTTAAATTTTTTGAACCTTTTAATACTAACTCAATGTATTTATTTATTTTTTGATATCTCACAGGAATAGTAAAAAGTCTACGCCCTGCACAGGCTAAACACACATCTCGATTTTTTTTAATAATACTTTTTTAAAAAATACATTACAGTATTAATACGTGAAAAACAAAAAATTCAAAAATAACACCTATTCGCCAAACGGTATGGTGAAATAGCTATTTTCGTCGAACGGTACGGCGAAATAACTATTTTTGCCAAACAGTGCGGCGACCACTGCTTAAATATGTAGTTAACAGTCGGCCGTCAGAGTTTAGGGGGAAGAAGTTATTTTCGCCATACCATATGGCGATAATAGCTATTTTCGCCGTACCGTACGGCTATAACTCTATTTTCGCCTTACCGTATGGCGACAACTCTATTTTCGCCAAACGGTTTGGCAATAATACCCTTGTTCCCCGTCGAATTTATCGTCTAGCGGTTAACTGCGTAATTAGGCATTAGTTGCCACACCGTTTAGCGAAAATAGCTATTTCGCCATACCGTTCGGCGAAAATAGCTATTTCGTCGTACCGTTTGGTGAATATGTGTTTTTTTTGCAATTTTTGTTTTTCCGCGTATTAATACTGCAATACATTTAAAAAATGAGATGTGCTTCTATGCTCTTCCTTCTAGTGTAAGTTGCATAAATCTTGAAGCAAGCGAAGGGGTAAGTAATTACCATCTACCATTCATTCATGCTTTAATAGTTGTACAACCTTTTAAAGGAAGAGCATAGAAACACATCTCTTAAAAAAATATATATTATTTTAAAAAAGAGGCTCTTACGCTGTTCTTTCGACTTTCGAGCTGCTCTCTTTTTCTTTCGCGCCGTGTGTACGACGACTCAACGAACCTCTCAACGTCCTGCTACGCGTGAACACCTTACCGGAGGCCCTCCTCGCTACTCAAAAGTCAACCATTCCTTTTGACCCGGGAGAGCACGATGGTTGCGCAATTTTTTTTTTGACGACAAACCATGCCGCTTCCGATTTCTACCTTCGTGTTCCCGGACGTTCTGAACGAGTTTTTACAGAGGAATCTCCGCTGCTACTTTTCACCAGGGAGAATTATGTTGCTTACCGGCCACATAAGTGGGGGCTTAGCATTGGGTGAGCGGCTAATTATAGGGGACAACATCATAATCTGTGATGGGGGTTTGAGAGTGTTTGTTGCGACTTGCAATAATCTAATGCAAGAAATCCCAGGGCAAGCTTTCAGTTAGATCTTCCCCAGCCCATTGGGCCAAGAATAATAGTAGGATCCTGCCACCTCAATCATGCATCTGAAAACTTCACACCAGACAGACTTGTTTGCAGAGCCAGCCCCACTTGCTCCAAGTTAGTGGTTGTGTGGGTTTAACAAATTGCAGGAGGTCACCGGAGCAAGGTAGGCATTAGTTGACTAATGACCAGATGGGGAGAGATATACCTCAGTTGTCAAGCCACTCAAGCTGTGCTGTGACACAGAAAGAAGTATTAAGATTGTACTATTACTCCTACAGTAGTATCCTTGCAAGTTGGGAACTGTGAGGGAGTTCACATGGAAAGGCATCATGTTGTCATGTTGAAGGGTGAAAGTTTGAAGTTCCCAATATATTATTAGTCGTGGAGAACAAGGAGGTGAATTATAGGGTGATGAGCTAAGAACGATATTACATATTTATTACATGGTACTCTGTTTCTCCAGGAGTGTATGTGCAAGTAATATTCAGGAAGGTCTTCTATATATACTCCCTTGGGGAAAACTGTATTGAGTCTGAATGTAATGAAGTAAATACTGTAACCAATTTACGCATACAAATTCGTAGTTTGAAAGACTGAACTGTTTCAGATTTCCTTTTGGATGGATAGATAAACTCCGCTCTTACAATTTTATATTGATTTTGTGGACAAATTGTACATATGACAATTCTATCCGGACAAATATACAAAGATTGATTTACGATTCTGGTCTATCAACAAATTGTGCAGATATTTTTCAGTATTAAGGAAGACATATCTTTGAGTTAGCTGAAAAGACATGTAACCAATAGAGAAAGCCATCAAGTTAACAACCGAGCACATTTATTTATTTTTATACTCGTATGCAAGTTAACAAGAGAGCACAACTACATCTTGATCCTGTTACAACAAAACCCAAAAGAAACTACAAGCAAAGGGTTCATCAAGCTGGGCCAACTTGTAGGACCCTCAAAAAGAAAAGAGGCACACCCTGCTGCACTTCTGAATCAAGGCTTGCAAAAGTCCCCCTCAGAGATGAAAAAAAGAAGGCACCATTTTCTCCACAATGTTTGAAGCCTTTTGGGAACAGTGTGTATGATAGGATTTAGAGGACGGAAAGGTGGGTGTTGGAGTTGAAAAACTCAAATCTTCTCGTGGAAAAACAAGGTGAAAGGGCTACATTGGTGAAGGGGAGAAAGGAAAATAAGGTTTTTTGTTTTTTTGTAAAAGTCAAACTCCCCTTGCAACAAGCCCTAGAAAAAGACATGTCTCTTTTTTTTTTACACACTACTCTCTCCCAAGAACATGGAGTGACTAGCTCAAACCATGCAAAAAGTGGAGGGAGAGAAAATAGAAGAGGGTTGGTAACTAGGTGATTTTCACCCATGCAGCAAAAACCGGTGGAAATGGCTAATCTTTGAGGGGCTCTGTGGGGGATTGCAAGCAAACTCTCTTCAGAAGCACCAGCAGGGAAGAACCTAGAACCATTAGCCTCAAATCCTCAAGGCTAATGATAAAAAGGAGGAAAATAAAAGCCAAAGTAAGATCTAAATTAGACTTGATCAGGAGCAAGTCCTTCACAGGGATAACTTGAGCGCTTGATTTAGCTTCTTGACAATTTCTTTGACAGACACAGAGAAGTCCCCCCCAGCCTGCAAGATTAAACACCACCAAATTAACACATCAACAACACCATCCAAATTAATGCATATGTACATGTATGTAGTGAAGAACACGACATGAGAGTTGTTGAGCTGACCATGGCCATGATGGTGATGTCGAGGGAGGAGGTGCTGAAGGGGAGCACGCTGGTGTTCATGATGGTGAGACCGATGCTCTCGACCTCGGACAGGGCGGTGATGAGCGCGCCCTTGCGGTTCTCGCAGTGGATCTTGACCAGCACCGTGCGCTCCGACACCCGGGCCTCGATCTCCGGCAACCCGGCGTCGCCACCCTCGAAGTTCTCGTCGCAGGAAGACCCGTCGTCGCCGTCGGCGAACAGCTGGGACTTCTTGACCAGCACCGCTGCCTCGACAGGCCGCCGCCGCGCCTCCTCCTCCAGGCCCGTCACCTGTTCCTGCAGCTGCTTTACGTACTTGATCGCGTCGCCTAGCACCGACGCCTTGTCCATCTGCAAGCAACACCATGGACACCAATCAGTTCATCGCACTTAAGCTAATTGGACCCAAGAAGCCATGGATATACACGTATGTGCGTGTACCTTCTTGAGGCCAGGGACAATCTTGGAGAGGGCGATGAAGCGCTGGCTGAGCTTCTCGCGGCGCTTCCGCTCGGCCAAGATGTGGTCTTGGTTCTGGGAGGTCGGCCGGGAGGCCGCCGGCACCTTCGCGGGCTCGGCGCAGGCGACCATGGCGTCGTAGCTCCGCTTGACCGGGAACGGCACGGCCGCGTCCACAACCTGCTTGGGCTTCACGGGCTCCGCCGCGGAGGCGCCGTAATAGGCGACGCTCGGAGCTTGCACCTCCGCCTTGGCGAACACGGCGGCGGCGTCGGCGCGGCCGCTGAAGGAGAGGATGGTCCGGGAGGAGGAGTCCGCGGGGGAGCCCTGCTCCGTGATGCACGAGTCCCAGCTGGTGTTGACCTTGGCCGCTTTGCGCGGGCGGTGCTCGCCCGCCGCGTACTGCCGCTGCTGCATCAGCGCCGCCGCAGCCGCCTGGTCCACCTCCCCCTGCCCGAACGCGACGGCGATCTGCTGCTCCGTGTACTGCTCCAGCAGCGCGTCCGACTGCCACTGGTGGAAGAAGCTCGGCTCGTCCATCACCTGCATTCCAAGAACCAATAAAGACCATGCAGGATCAGTACACCACACAAGTCCATGTGATTATTAACACCGAGATGATGGGTAAATACCATATTGGAGAACCACTGTGTTGCCATTTGCAGATTTCTCTCGATCACCTCCGCTTCCAAGCTCCAAATCAAAGGCTGTTTCTTAAGCTCAATCAGCTAGTCCTGATCATAGGCAGACAGGAACAGAACAGTTAAGAGAGGATCGCACTGCATTGGGCAAGTAAACTAACTAGGATGGCACAAAACGCAATGAACAATGCATTTTGTCTCTGTGTGTAATTGTGTATGTGTGAGTTGCTGTTGTGAATGATGTACATGTGTGTGTGTTAATCAGAGCGGGGAAGAATGAACTGAGCCCGAGAGACCAACCTATGGAGAGAGGGGTGAGATCCCTTTCCTTTCCACCAATGGAGGGACTAAACAAGCTGCACCGCCTTATATAAAGTTTGCTGGGTTGGGGCTGAGAGTATTTTAAGGCCTCTTGGTTGGGTGTGAACTAATCGACCGCTTCCCTCCTTCCTCTGAGCTGCACACTGTACAAATGGTGGCTTAAGTCACCTCTTCCTTAATCCCCTTTTTATAAAGGATTCGGGGGTGTCGTAATGGTACTGTGGACAAGTATACATTATTGATCTCTCTCGCACAGGCATTGTATTGGCTAGCAGGCGACATTAATCCATTGTATTACATCATCATGATGTCAGTGGAGATCGGCCAAAGGCTATTGCGAAATGTAGTATTGGTTTTGTCGTCTCTAGTAGTTTTTCGTTGCTGTTCCCCCACATGGGCATTTGGGTTTAATTGATCTACTGAGCTGAAATTGGCGATGGTAAATCACAGGTAATTCCTTCAATATGAATGAAAACAACAGGGTATACATTGTGAATGAGCACCAATCAATTGATCCATTTTCACCTTGCGTTTATGTAGTCTTCCGGATTCCTTGTCCTGTTTGTTTGCACACCCCCCTCCCCCGGATGAGATCCTCTGACGTCGGGCCACTGACGTGTGGGGCCACGCGCTAGGAGGACCCACACGTCAAAGGAACCGGATCCCCCCTTTTCAAGGAAGATTCTTTGCAAACTAAACCTGGGGATTAACAGATGAGTTAAGGAGCGACAAATAATCTTTGCAAACTAATGCCTGAGTATTTCTTCTTGCAAGTGCAACATGTAGTCCACCAGAAAGGATCGATGTATTGGTGTATGATGATGACGACTTGGGCCCAACTCACATGGGACAAACGTATTAAGGGCTATCAATACGAGTAAAATAAAGCCCAGCCATTATCATTAGGCAAGCAAGCTGTGCTTAATTATGAAATGATCTAACGATGGATTAATCAACGGATCTGCTCAAGATCGTTTCAAGATTTGCTCGGTATTATTTCAAGCCTTTCAGAGGTGGACTCCCAACCATAGGTGCGTGCGTTGCGCCATTTTAATGGGAGATAAGGAGGTTTGCTGAATTTAAAAGGAGCCCCTCGATAAAGTATGATCTGGCTCCGAACTTTTGGGTAGGAGTTACATGAATTAAACTAAGGGGAGAGAATAATTACCAAGTGGTGCCGGGTTGGCATATTAAACAGGCAATTTGCACAGTTGGCCGTGTTAAGCAAAGGAGCTTGGTGCATGTGCATAATCATGTTACCCAAAAATTTCTCGCAAAAAAAAAAAAAAAAAAAAAGTTACATCACCACAACTCTGTTTAAATGGCCATTTTTCTTAAAATTTGTCATACAGAAAGATCTGCTCTAGCTGTATTAGTAACAATGAATGGAGCAGCGCAATTGCACACGATTTGGGTCGTATGGTATGTTGATTTTCATACACCAACCAGTACGTTCACCTAAAAGAAGCAGTTGGAGAAAGGTGGGGGCAATATACTTGTATTTCAACATGATGTTGGAACGGATGGCTTCAAATCCTGGGATTGACATAAAAACTTGTAGAATTGCTCCATGTTTTTTCAGAGTGGCCGAACCCAGACCATCGATTTGTTCCATTAGCCTAGACATGCATGCCCATCTGTAAAATGACTGCAGTAAATATAATATTTGGATACAACCAAAAGATATTATAAGTTAACATATTAAATTATCTCCAACAAACATTCCCTTAACCTAAAATCCATAATGAAATTGTTTCTAAAAAAACCCCAAATGGTAATTAAGCACAATAAATACAAGTACGTTAAAAATCAAAAGGACTACTGAACAAAGAAGACTGGAACGGTCAATCCAAACACTTGTAGTTCACAAGACAGACCGGAAAAACCTTATCTAAACACTTCTCATGAAGCAAAATTGAGCAAACTACCAGTAGGTTGAGAGAAAGATTGGAACAATCAATCCAAACGCACAGCTATAACAAAGCAGATGAAGAAACCTGGGTCTTCAATAATTCATAACCCCAGGAAAATTTGAGTCTGTGCAACTGACTTCCTGAAACAAATGCTCAAAACGATATAAGCTAAAACATAACATGTGGTACTTGATAAATTATGAAGAACTCATATCATAGATATGGTTGAAACTCCTGCAAAACAGTCACAATGAAAGGAACTTTCGTGCTATCAATGGAGTATAAATTGCAATAGACCCCTCGTATCGAGCTAAGACAACAAGACAAAATTGTAGTATCCACGCAGAAACACACTCCTTCTTGCACTCAATACTTCATCTCAAGCTGATATTGGAGTAAAACTTTCACCAATAAAACTCTGAAGAGTATAATGCTACCAGTAGGCTGTCATTAAATTCCAAATTAATGTTGCCAAAACCTTCATAATGGTCACGCAAGCGATCTAAAAATTGTAACGTATCAAAACGGTGAATAAACACCAATTAATGGTGATAAAACACTAAATTCAAATTAATGTTGATGAAACACCAAATTTAGTTATCTCCTCAACTGACATTATTTTTTCCCCTGAAGTAGACGATGAAACATCAAAGAAACCGACGATGAAATATCAAATAAATCTCCAATGATAAATCCCACATAAATATTGCCAATAATAGGCATAAAAGCCTGAATCATGATGAAATCTGCTAATAATACACATAAAGCTTGAATTTGCAACAATGAAATCCGTCAATAATAGGCATGAAAGCCAAAATTATGATGAAAATATGCCAATAATAAACACAAAACAATATGCATAAAGTCTGAATTGTGCATGAAATACCGCCAATAAAAGGCATAGAAGCCTGAATTGCATGCAAAAGAAGTCCCACTTTATGGCACTGAAACAGTCGCCGGGGTGAAAAGCAATTCTTTCCTCACGCCCACATGTATAATTATGGCTCTCATTTTGAACCTACCATATGATCTTGTCATCGAAATTCTCAATGCCAAATTTATTAGATGATATGGTGGAGAAAAATTGTAGATAAAAAAATATATGGTAGATTCTAAAAAACAAAACTTCCTGATAAGCTTCGGGTGCGCGTAGCAATTTCTGGTGCGCTGCTGGTATGCATAGCAAAATCTGATGAAAATCAAAAGCTAAAGTTGAAAACAACAAGCTGGAGCCGAGAAACCGAAGATGAAGCCGAAAAGGCCAATCAGAGCTGGAGCCACAAGACCCAAATCTAGATTAAAATCTGGCTATGAGACCGGTTTGGAGTATAGTGCTTTAATGCTTCACTGGGAGTGTCACAAACCGGCGAAGAAGAGCATGTTCGATGCTTCGTTGCCGATCGGGAGAGCAGGCTCGGGGCCAAGCAGTGGGAGACCGGGCACGAGAGGCGGGCCCCGACCGTAAGGCTGGCGGTTGGTGGTCGGAGGCAAGCCACACCTGGCCGGTCGGCGCGTCGGTCGAGCGGGCGGCTTGGAAGGTGGAGGCTCGGCCGGCGATCTCTTCGACGCGCCAGAGTAATGCTTCTATGTTTTCCCTCCTAATATAAATTGTACAAATCTTGAAGCAAACGAATGGGTAAGTAATCACCATCTACATTTTCATTCATGTTTTAATATTTGTGCAACTTTTAAAAAGAAAAGCATAGAAACAACTCTCTTCATATATTTACATACAAACAATATCAAAAACACCTAAAATTTTGCTGATTGATAGCTGACAACTACACTGTAGCTCAGCTTGTCAAATGGATGCTTTCTATCTGTCACACAAGAGCATTGCAGCAATGCCTCTTGATGATATTAGGATCTCTTGGGGGAATTGTAGCCTTTTGGAAAAGCTACTTTTTAGTTTTTTGAATTGAAAAGCAGCTGTAGTTTTTTTATAAGAAGACTTTGTCAAACAGCTAATTTTCCTCGGTCTACAGTAAGCTGCAAAAGCACCCTTTGCTCTGATTTTGGCTTTTACTAGTTATATGTGGCTTCTGATTTATACCAAAAGCCACTTAAAAACTGACCTATTTGAAAGACTTACCGGCTTTTTGGAAGATAAAGTTGATTTTAAACCCAAATAAAAAGCCTAAAACCTATACCTCCAATCCAACTTTAGTTTCCGTGAAGCCTCCCCATGCCTCGTTGCATCTATCTGCATGGCCTGTAGAGATCCAACAACTCTCTCTTGAATTGCCCCAAGATAAAATTGAAGGGCAAGGGGGCATAAAATATTCCACATTATTGCATGTGAGGCTCACCATTCTGTGAGGCCATCTTGCCTAGATGGAACCTTAAGGTTTGGGCTGTGGTACTGCCTTGCTCCTTGTTTGCTTGCTTCTCTTTTCAAGGCAGATGACAAAGAGGTAAATTGGACCCCCCCCCCCCCCTCATATAATAAACAAATCACCCAGACTACCTGGCATTGGCTCCTGTGCAAGCTGGAGATGATGATGAGGAAAAACTGTTTCATCTTGTGTTCAGTCTGAGTGCTTTGATCATCAATCTGGGAAATTAATTAATTGGCTATCTGGCTCTGATCACTTGAGGTTGGCCAGGCCTCAACTTGGTTCTTGATTGTGCAGTGCAGTAGTTTTTTTTTTCTCTCTCTTCAGATCAGTATGTATGGGCATCCTAGGCCGGCTACAATATTGTCTCTTTGAACTGCCAGCACAGTAAACTTATTCGATCGATCACGTTGTGGATATGTTATGTTATATATTAGAGATATTTTATTATAGAGGAAGATGCATGGATGATGCAAGTACTGATCCACCAAACGCATGCAGGACTAGGGAAAAAGTTGAGTGAACTGTGAAGTCGTCAAAGGGACTCATATGAAATGGAAGAAACTAATTATGGAATTTGATTGCCTCACACCTCTATTTGCTAATGGTTTAAGACTTACGGATCAAATAACTCAGAAATCATGTAGGCCGGGTCCGGGTCTTGAAAGAATTCCAGAAGCCGTGGACGCAAAAGTGTGAGTAATTACATACCATTATTTTGCATGTTTTCACACGAACCTTACTAAATAACAATGGTGCAATTAACCCTTTTTTTAGAGAGAGTTTTCGATCGCTTGTTGCCCTTTTTGATGTAGCATAGTCATGGCGAACCTTACATGGCGGCCTCAGCTCCATGCGCGCGAACCTTACATGGCGGCCGGCCAAATTCCTTCACGCCAATGATGAGGTGATAGCACGGTACGACCGAAACTGTCCCTTTCCTCCAAGTTTTCCTTGCCACTTTCTCATGGCAGAGCTAGCAACAATAGCCAAGTTGAGTTATACCGGATTACGTGACAAACAGATGGAGTCTGCTGGACGGAGTAGCGTCGATCAAATTAACTAATTAAAGACCACGCGCTCGATCGGCTACGAGCTATCCCGGCCGACGGAGCCGAAAGCGTAGGAAAACCGGACGCTAGGAGCGAGCCAGCCCGTAGCCACAAGATCCGCGCGCGAGAATCTTGGAGGCACGCACGAACGCGGAGTCACCAACCCGACGTACGATGGAGTCCGGACTCCACCGTGCGGGCTTTTGGACCGCGCCCCCCGATCGCGGACGGCCTTGACCAACACGGTATTGGGTGGTGGCCGGTGTGGGGGGTGCTCGTCGGGCAGCACGGGGACGCCGCGCGTGTTGCACGTTTTGTTTCGCCTCCCGGCGTTTTTGCCATCGCGCGGGGGATCGAAGCGGCTGGTGGGAGCCCGGCGCGCCGTTCATACGTGCTCTCGATCGCTCCCCCGGATGGGGAATCCAGCTGGTACGCACGCCGTCGCCATCGGCAACTTTAGACCGGGTCGCTGCGAAATGCATGGCTGTACCGTATGGTATGGTGGGCGATCGAGCTGGGACGGGGAGGGAGGTACGATCGGAAGTGGACTTTACAGATAGTTGAGGACTTGAGGCGCTCTCGCTTTGGAGTTTGGCCTGTAATTTTAACCTCTCGCTGGTAGACCCCTGATGCTGTGTCCTTCAACAACTCGTATTGCTGCATGGCGACAGTTTTTTTTTTTTTTTTTTTTTTTTCCGCTTTGCGCAGCACAACACAAGTATACATTATGTAGGGATGGCAACGGGTCCGGGTCCCTTCGGGTCTAACCTCCGTGGACCCAGATCCGAGACACGAACTATAGATCCGGACCCAGACCCGAACCCGTAGTTGAGTATGCATGCATGAGGTGTTCAAATAAAATGAAAAAAATTAGCTAGAATGGGACTTGAACACAAGACCTCTTGATTCAATCACATGGTTCCTTCTATTGAGCTATGGTGTGGCTTGTGACAATTAACAACTCGTATGGCGAGAGTTTTTTTTTTTCGTTTTGCGCAGCACAACACAAGTACTCTATACAGCATGTGAGGAATTGCTACGAGGGAAGTGTGTGCGGCTGAAAATATCTAACGAAATCGTGACCAAATGTGCGGGCTTAACCCTTTCACGTTAATTATCACAACCTTGTGCTCTTCCACTGAGCAACATGGATATCTCCGACAGCAGAGGAGGTCATGATTGGATAGCATAGATTGATATCTGGGGCCGGCTCAGAGGCCTTTTTACCCTCCTCTTGGTAGCAAACTCTCTCTTAATTTTTTGTTGTTGCCTAAATGATTGGTGTTTCAATTTGGATAGTTTGAACTTTTAAAGAAGCGGAGACGATGCATCAGTAGAGTTCACAACCTTGAGCTCTTTCACTGAAGTTTGTTAACTGCTATGAAGGGAAAGATCGAAACATCGATCTTCTATATTTGTGCTGTTCGTGGTCTTGCATCGTGTTGATTTCTAATATCAAGTTCAGTGGCGGAGCTAGTCTAGGCCTATGCTCGAGCTGGATCACACTTACTTTTTGGGTTAAACTGTAATTTTATTATTTTTTTAACATATTTTTGCATAAATTCATTGTGGCGGGCTTTGAACTCAAGCCCGAGTGGTTTGAGGCCTGCCTCCGCCCATGATCAAGTTGCTATACTTCTAATTTTCTCTACAGAAATAATTGCCAAATTAAACAGCAATATGCTCCAATACCAAATCTTATTTCTTCCATTACCTCAAGAAAAAAAAAGTGTCTACTTGCCCATGCGGCATGCACCACCAACCGTCGTTGTTCGACAACAGGCCAAATCCCCTACATCTCGGTATAGCTTCCCCATTTCCCCTTTTGTTGCTCAATTCTCGGTTGGACGGTTGAGAAATGCAAACTCAGACCAGACCATAAGAACCAACTAGATCAAACACACGGCAGGAGTAGGCGACAAGAGCCAATAATAATAGGGTTTTTTTTTCGCGACGAATAATATATAATAGGGTTTTAAGGTTATAAGCTACAGTCCCAGAATCCCGGATCGTCATGTCCTCCGAAAAAAAAAACGCTTCCAGGGATTTGCTGCCTGGAGCCGTATCTTCATCACCAACCAACCCATATCTCGTCCTCCTATAGTTATGCTGCCATTGGCCTTGGAGCCTTGCATTGCATCACGAATAGCTACCAACCGCCTCATTTTGGCTTTTGCGTTTCTGCCGCGAGAGATGCCTGCTTCTGGCCACTTGGCACGACGGTTCATTGGGGAAAAAAAAAATTGGCTGCGAGCCGAGCAACCTAGGAGGCGTTCGTACGTGGTTCAAAGATGTACTCACATGACCAAAGATTTACGCGCATGTGCGGGCGGATGAACTGTGTGCCACTTGGCGCCGGTGGTGAAATGGAGCTAGACAAAACGTCAAGTAGACATGAAGCCAAGATTACCGGGTGATCTCTTGCTGCCCTCGCTAGATTCGGATTGTTAATTACCACATGCATGCCATTTTGAGCTTAATCAAATGTTCCTATGGCTCATTAAGGTCATGATCGGAAGGATTATTCCTGCAGAAATTGTGTCGCTTCCTACAAACGTTGGTATGGATTTCTTGCATATCAAACATTGCCCTAAAATCTAATTAAGGGGTAGAAATTCGTATCCATGGCAAAAAAAAAAAAAAAAAAAAAAAAAAAAAAAAAAAAATCAGAATTTTAGACTCGATTCCGGGTCCAGCTAAAGATTTTGAAAGGGAAACAACGTATGGTGCATTGTCGTTTGAATAATAAAGTCTATAGGCACTTTCGCTTTTTATCTTTCCCACATGCTATTGTTCTTTTTTTCTTTCCCTTAATTTCTAAATGCAATATGAGGAACTTTAGCACTTTAATCAATAGATCGATACCCTTTTCCAGTATATCAAGAATGATTGATGCAAATCCACCAGTAAATATCACCAACAAATTGCAGTTCTTATCTCAAAAAAATATTGGGTGATACAACAACAAAGATATATACCCGTATTTTTTGCTCCACAAAGAAAGATACACCTGTATCCGAAGAAAATTTCGACCCACATGCATCATGATCCACTCAATTAGTCAATTCACCTATGCTCCAACTTAATATCATTTTCATACCGATTTCCATGCATTTCAGTAGCACATTTTTATTAGAAACTAGCCGATTGGCTTGAGCAATTGCGCAGTTTGGTCTAGTACAATATAAATTTATGCAATGTATATTTTGCAATCTAAATAAGGATATATAATTTTTTATTTCATATTTAATTATCAAACTTTATTTTGAGATCCCTCGCCATATGTGTGAAAAATAGGCTATCAATTTTACAATAGTATGCAGATGATACCATTGTCTTTATGGATCATAATTTTCAGCAAGCCAAAAATATGAAACTCTTGCTATGTGCTTTCGAACAACTTTCGGCTCTCAAGATAAATTTTCACAAAAGTGAAGTTTTTTTGCTTCGAGGCCGCTAAGGATTTTGAACTCCAATACTCAAAGTTATTCAATTGTGAGTTAGGTAGTTTCCCATTCAGATACCTTGGCATACCGATACATCATAGAAAATTAAGAAATAATGAGTGGAAGGGGGTAGAAGAAATATTTGAAAGAAGGCTGAGTAGTAGGAAAGGCAAATATCTGTCATCTGGTGGTAGATTAGTACATATAAACTCTGTACTTAGTAGTTTACCCATGTTTATGTTATCTTTTTTTTAGAATACCTTTTTGGGTTCTTAAACAAGTGAACTACTTCAGGTTCAGATTTTTCTGGCAGAATAACAACCAAAAGAGAAGATATAGGCTTGCTAAATAGAGAACTATTTGCCAACCCAAAGATCAAGGATAACTAGGCATTCATGATCTTAATATACAAAACATTTGTTTGATTAGTAAATGATTATTTAAACTTTTAAATGAGAAATATGTCTGGCAAAATATCCTCATAAGAAAATATTTGAGAAGTAAGACGTTGTCTCAAGTAGAAGGAAAGCTAGGGGACTCTCACTTCTGGTCAAGTCTAATGAAGGTCAAACATAACTTTTCCCAGTTTGGATCCTTTCATCTTCATGAGGGATCTCAAATACGATTTTGGCAAGACATTTGGCCTGGAAACAACTACCTTAGTGAACAATACCCTCGACTTTTTAATATTGTACGACAAAAAAAAAAATGCTACAGTGTTGAAGTATTAAACTGTAATTCTTTTAATGTGTCTTTTTGTCGGATCATTACGGGACCTAATCTACGAATTTTGCAAGAACTTATTACTAGGGTTGTTGATATACAATTAAATTCACAACTAGATAAATTCTGGTTACGATCATGGTCCGTGTTGCATCAACAATAGGATCACGATGGGATTTTAGTGGCATGCAGATCTTTGGAGGTCCTCATTAGGAAAGTATTCATCGGGCATGGATGGAGATCTAGTGCAAGACTGTGAGCGAGTTGAGAGTTTTGCATGTCCTTTTCATGTATTATTGAAACTCTATTTTCTAGCATGTTTCTTTCAGACATCATTTCGATTGTAATTTTGCAATAATTGGTTGGTTGTGTGCATCTTACGATGCAGAGGCTGGGAGTTAATATATTCTTTCATTATCTAAAAAATATGTGTGAAAAAAAGGATTGGGAGAGTATGTCGAGCAAATCTACACTCTCAACCTTTGAATTAAATGTATTGTTACCTATTTTTTCAAGTAATATATCTCTAAACCAACTATTGAATCTAAGTCTTTAAAATTTCAAATTAAGAGTTTGATTTTAAGAGTTTGATTTTTTAGATCTTCTCAAATGAATATATCTCAAAGACAACTTCGAATATAATTATTTAAAATTAGGGTATACCAATTTAAGAGTCGGTTGTTTTTATTTTTTATGAGAATTTATAGTAGATTTGTCTTTTTTTTCTCAGCAGCCGTAAAAAGTTTGACTTTTAATATATAATACATATAGATACACAAATAGCATTCAGAAAAGATATGTCTGGCGCATTTAGTATTTTATTTATTTTTTTGTACTATCAATACGTTAAACCAGTGATTAGTCAATTACGCACATTTGGTTGTACTCTGGATCTCCACCTGTTAATGGCAGTTTGGAACACGGAAATTTTCCTATATTCTTGCAAGAATCAAACAATTTATCTATGCATTCCAACGAAATACGGGCATGTCAATCAGGAATTAACGAATTTATGGCACACACATGAGTATGCAGCTAGCACACTCTGTCTCGAGGTGATAGATATGTACCCTGTGCTTTGATCGATGGCTTAGATAATATATACTTCCTCGGTTGATGAATATGAATATAGGGCATATAATTTGAATAACTTTGTTTAGAAATATAAAACTTGCATTTAGATTTAATAAGTCTTTTCTACTATACTCATATATATTTAGTTCTTTCTCAACCATATGCATTTATTCATTACCACCCACACAAAGTATTATCTCTCAATTTTTAAGATAATTAAGAGGGGTATGCAAGTTATTTTCTCTCATATCTTTCTTAATTTTACCGCAACCTTAATCCTTGTGCAAAGTTAAAATACACCTTATATTTATCAATATGGAAGTAGTACACAGGGTTCACAAAACCGACGAAAACCGCTTGAAAATCACGGTTTTCGACCGTATCGAGCCGGTTCGAAATCCTAAACCGGTCGGTAAACCGATTCAATTAAAAAAATAATTCAAAAAATCAAAAAATTTGAAAAAATTTATGCGATGTAAACCAATCGAAAACCGGTGAAAACCAAGCGATTTTTCGAAAAAACCGACGAAAATCGCTCCAAAAACCGATCGCCTAAAACGTTCAACTCGCCGATCGGTTTTTCGAGAAAACCGACCGGTTTTTCGAGAAAACCGACCGGTTTTCGTTTTTTTAAATTTTGTTTTGAATGTTTTTTGTTCAAATGCTCGGTTTTGAAACTCTTCGGTTTCTAACGATTTTCGAGCGGTTTTTGGCTTGATATTTTCGAATTTCCAATTTCGGTTTTCCATCGGTTTTTTCGGTTTCGGTTTTGTTAACCCTGGTAGTACATGTCTCACTCAAAAAACGGAGGGAGCACATGCAAGTAGGGATTAGAGTAATTTGGACAGCCAAGATCGGAATATTAATGCGTAATCCTGCCCCGTTTTTAAACGAGAGAATCACACAGATCTTTTAGTTTAATCTTGGAGTCCTTCAATTGAATACTTGAGTACATGGACGTACGATTAAGGTATAATGCGCGCGGTCACGTACGAAGATCCTACTTTGGAGGAAGAAAACTGCAAAATATTTCAAACAGAAGCTAGCTGTTGGCATCTGCTTCTAAAATAGCTTAATGATGAATTAAGTTAGGGGTATCGATCTCCCGATTGACATAGATGATAGAACTGACTAGTTTCTTGTTTATGAATTATGATCTGTTTCCCAACTCTTGGGGGTTTACTTTGAGTCAGGAGAACCCAAGAAAGAATTAAGATCACACAACAAGTACTAGTTTGCTTACATGATAGGTAAACACACTATACAAATTGTATAATGTGTTGGTATTAAGTGGTAACCCCATTTTGGGTGCTAACATGTGAGCTATGTCGTGAGTTATCTGAGCAAAGTGATGAGGGATTGTTCTACTTTTGACAGTGGAAAACCAATTAATAGTGCTAGCGGCAGCATATATATACCAAGATCAATTCAACAAACACGTGATCAATTTCGATGTTGATCCGACGACTCACTGTGGCCTCCCTTTGAAGTTGATTCATGAAGGTTTGGCGACTACAGCTCATGACCCAAGCTGGATACTATGCGACAAACCGTATGAAAGGAGAGAGCGCAACTTGACGGACCACATGTGTGCCTAAAGCAATATTACACTTTATGTAACATGCCATTTACTCTAATCGGTCAAATTTCTTAATATACAAGCAGCATAATTGTACTTCCATTTGTACCTCCCATGGCAACCATCAATCTAAAATTAGCCAACTTGCCAACTAACCAATCCATGATGCCACATCAGGTGTATAACCCAACAACATATTCAAATCTCTCTTGTATACAACCGAAATTAGGTTAGTAAGTTGCATTATCAAGGCTGTCGATTAAGATTCCCCTTGCCAGTCAAGAGATTACAACGGATCTTGAAGATCGCTAAGCACTGATTAAATACCCAAACCTTTACTACGCGGCCACGTGGTGTCACCCTTTTTTTGATAGTTACAATAGGAACAGTTGATTAGGGTATCAACAGCGATTGCAGCGTTCTACGTCCACCGCCCCACAATGTAAGTCAATTGTCATGAGATATGTAATAGTTCATTGAGAAAAATAAAAGAGCTCTTTTACGGTACACTAGATTGAATATAAACCGTTCATTCTTTTCGATCCAATGGATCAGATTAAGTAAAGTTTACTTATACTACACCTGGTAGTAGAGTAGTAGAAACATCCTTAACAAATCAACGGTTAGATGTGATTTCTACTACACATTTTATACTACAAGTATAATCCACCGTAAAATTTCTCAAATAAAAAGAGTGTAGTTATTGTAATATTTTTACTTTACAAATCAGCTTTAATGATGTAAAAGTGAATGAGTAGCTGTAGTATGCTATTTAATAAATGTATGTATGCTGTAATACTATTAGCTTTATTTTAGATTAATGTCTTCTTAGTTTATATGTATAGTGGGCTTGGACTTGCATTACACGATGGATGGAGTATAGTCGTATACTCGTATCCTCGTAATAGCAAATACCCTAACCTCTCTTTCTCATATTCCTATATAATAACAAGGAAATTTTCATCAGGGACTATACTGGAGGAGATGAAGCTATATCAATTGTCAAAACAGACATGTTCATTACCAACTTAGCTGCTTGTGTCAGGACAAATGCCCTACAGGTTCAGCTTTGCAAGCCGACTTGTCAGGTCGTTTTGTACTTTATAACAATTTGCCTATTTGGTGCATCAAGTTGCAGCATTGTATTTACCATGTTGGTCCTAGTGGACACCATCATCAACACTTCATTATTACACTACTACAGAATCAGCTTCTAGAAGCGGTTCGAAACCACTTCTAGAAGCGGTTTTACAACCGCTTCTAGGCAACCGGTTGTGATACCTCGAAGGGTATCACAAGCGGTTCTAGGAACCGCTTGTGGTGGTGCGACACCAAGCGGTAAAAGGTAGTAATAATATCGTGGGAACGAGATTCGAACCCACGACCAGCACTCCAACCTCGTGACTCGCCTCATCCATCTAGCCAACCCACCCACGCGTGCTCTCTGATAGAGTAGGGCACGCATTCCTTTTATTATTTCTAAAATTGGGCTTCTACAAGCGGTTCGTGACACGAACCCCTTCTGAAGGGGGTCTTTAGAAGCGGTTCGTCTTTAGAAGGGGTTGGGGACACCAACCGCTTGTAAAGAGCTTTAGAAGGGGTTCGTGTCACGAACCCCTTCTAAAGGTGGGGCTTTAGAAGGGGTTCGTGCCACGAACCGCTTCTAGAGATCCCCTCCAGCCTGTTGCCATAAACCGCTTCTGTTGTGAGCATTATAACCGGTTCGCACCAAACCGTTGCTAATAGGCCGCTTGTGATACCCGGTTTTGTAGTAGTGTTAGGATATCTAGTGTTAAGTGTGATCTGTGGATGGCAAGTGGGGAGCAGGGGTGGCAGAGTTGGCTCTCATGGTGATCCATTACACAAGCATTGATCCATGTGCTAAAAGGTAATAATTCAAGATTATGTGCTTTTTAGCACTCCTGAATCTAGAACTAAAGCATTGTTTGGGGGGGCTGCACTACGGCTTTGGCTGGTAGCCCCCCTAAACGGTACTACTTTCCTTCGGTTGTGGGGCAAAGCCACAGCTAAAGTTCCCCGAAACGCTGCAGCGGGCTGGGACTAGCTTCGGCTGTGCTTCACTCCCTCGTCCCCGCACTTCCTTGCTTGGTTCGCCCCCAGGTCGCTCCATGTGCCTCCTCGCTCACCCCGCAGGTGGCCGATCTCATCCCCACTGTCGCCTCGGTCGCTCCCCGGTGGATGAGGATGACTCCCAGAGCTGCAGAGTGCAGAGCGGAAGATGGACGCGACGGCGCAGGCGAGGTTGGCCATGGGCGTCGAGGGCGGCACATGCGAGGTCAGGCTGGGCATTGAGGGTGGGGCGATCAAGGTCGGGCCGGGTGACATCGGGGTGGGCAAGGAGGGAGCGGAGCGCGAGGACGCGTCGGTGAGGGAGCGTGAGGGCGAGGGCGAGGGGAGCATGAGGGCGATGGCCATGGCTAAAGCTAATAAAAAGTGGGGTTTACCAAACGGTCGATCAATAAAGCTACAGCCGCCAGCTAAGCCGTTTTATAGCCCAATAAATTAAAAGGAGCTTTTCAGCCCCAAAAAGGCCCTAAGGCTGAGCAGGTTGATTGGGCTAAGTGTCATGGTACTTAACTAGAGTTATAGCGGTAATCACTTTATTGTACCCCCAAAAAGCTAGTGGATCAGGCGGCTATTTGATGAATAAAGGTTGCTACTTGACAAAAGGGAAGACAACGAAAGCCACTGAAAAACATCAGGCCATGTTTGGAACGTAGGAGTCCTGAAAGAACACCGGAGGATTTAGACTATTTATTATTGTAATCAGGCCTTATCAAGCAGAGCTTATTTCAGAGAGCCTGGTGTTGGCGATGCTAATTAATTTTTTTTGGTGAGGGGTGCTACTTAATTTTGCTTAGACTAACCCAATATTTGGACATTTTTTAATTTGGCATGCATCTCCCAGATCTAGGACTGGGAGAGAGCGCACGCAGGATGCTTTAGGTTTCTGCAAGAGGCTTCTGGCACCTCCTGCAGTCCAATGGGCATCATTTATTACTACAAGATAAGGCCGAAGCAAGACGCTAATCCGTCTATCGGTATTGGATCCGATTTGCTGGATACGATGCAGAGGATGATAGTACGTGCGATCACAGCAACAAGATCGAAAATATCAGTGTGAGAGGCAGCTGACGTCTGTCGACAAACAAGATCACCTGGATCCAAGACTGGCGGAAAATAGAATATTTCTCGGCGCAACTTTGAAACAACAAAATATTGCCACTTTGCATCTTTATTTCTTCTTCTTCTTCTTCTTCTTCTTCTTCTTCTTCTTCTTCTTCTTCTTCTTCTTCTTCTTCTTCTTCTTCTTCTTGAAAGATTGGCCGGAGACTTTGCATCTTTCTTAAAACTTAAAACTGTACGGTAGGCGATCGATGCTGCAGGAGCTAGTTGAGAAGTATACAAGCAACGGTACGTATCTTGTAAATCAAATTTCAGCCGTCTGTCCTAAGGTACGATTTACCCAACATAGGAGGTGATGAGATTTAATCTTGAAAAACCAACAAAGACGCTAATCTTAATCCGATGCATGGTTGGCGGGAATGGAACTCTGGCCCTTAATTAGCTACAAAACTGATGCCACACCGGTCAAGCTAACAAATAGAGAACAAATTGGCCGACCGTTTTTTTAGCAGTGATTTCATGCTTTCCTTTCAATAAAAATTGCATAAATTTTAAAACAAACGAAAGGATGAGTAATCATCACATACCTTTTATTCATGTTTTAATATTTATATAACTTAAAAAAAGAAAAAAGTATAGAAGCACAGACAACATGAAATTAAGCCGAGCGAGACGGGTGCATTACTTACATGTATATATGCCCTAGCTCTTGCAATTTGGATGTTTGTGATTATTGCGAGTGCACGTCAAAAATACGCGCGCACGATCGGACGGTCCAAATAAATACGGGTCTAGATGGAGGTTGACCAAGTGCGTGCGCGTGCATACATGTAGCTGTGGTCATTTCCAATCTCGATTGAGTTCGATTTTATTAAATTGACGTGTATATATGTGGATGGTGGATCGGTATGTGTGTAGAGTGTAGACCTCGACCTGTCCGTTCTCTCTGTCTCAATCATAAATTAATTGTTGGTTACTCTCCTTCGATCGTGTGGTTATCGCGGGACGCAAGTGCCGACTGATAAAGAGATCAGAAGAAATTAAAGCACATTCGAAACTAGCACATGCTGAATTAGCAAGATACTCTTGCTGAAAAGCGAAAGATCATTTCATAGTTTATTCTTGTTGGTGTAGAACAATTGATTATGTTTGAACATGTGGTGCTCATGTTTGAGTTTGATTTGAATTTATAGCAATTTGGTGTGCTGATAGTTTCAGGGTGTTACCGAATTTTTACTACAAATTGAGTTATTAATTTTGATATGATTGATTAATTGCATATTTTATTGTGCAATATTATGTGATATGTTTTCTTATCTTTGATGGTTGCAGGATGACGGTGTGAGGTTATGGTGAGGCGGATGATGACCAAGACTATGTGAGGTGTGCCGAGATCCAACCGGTTGGGGATCGTCGGAGGATGATCGGAGACGGAGTCGCTGTGAGTCTAGAAGACAAGGGAATGATGCTAATTTGTAGCTACTCGGATCAAGGGAGAGCCATTGAATCGTGGTTTAAAGGATGGAGTAGCGATCAAGTTAGCTTAGTGGATAAAAACCATTTGTTAATGGGTTTCAGGTTAGCCCATATATAAGTGGATGAATCTCAACACTTGATGAGGTTTTCTGAGGGTTAAAAAAGTTATCTAAGAGTGGAGATTACTCCTAGTGTTCGAGTCAATCCTACTCCTTGGAGGGGTTGATTAGAATTGAAGCAACTCATTCAAGGGTGTATGATGATTCATAAAGGCTATAAATAGTGGGGGAGAGGGATCTCTCCCCCTTGAAGGTTTTGCTGCTCCTTTGAGCTTTGCCCACCTTGTTGTGAGGTTTTGTAAACCTTCATCCAATGAAATACAAATTTGTTTCCTTTACTTATGAATTTAAATTCCGTATTTATATTATGTCTTAAATTTTGCAATTTAAATTCAATATTTAATTTCTGCAATTTAAATTCAATATTTAATTTCTGCAATTTAAATTCAATATTTAATTTCTGCAATTTAATTTCTTGCATTTACATTCTCGCGAGTTGGATTTGCCTACCCTTCTACTTGTTTGTGCTTCTTGTGCCGATGATGCATGATTGATGAATGAATCTTTTTTAGATCATATTTTTATCATCTAGATAATCTTTGTCTTATTTTTGCAAGAGCTTGATCTTTTTGTTTGGATTGAAGAACTTCTTGTAGATCTGGTTTGTGCGGTTTTTTGTCTTGCGTTCTTGCTTACTTTGACGTGTGGGAGGTTACCTAAGTTCATCTTGATCTTCAAAACCCCACGTGCAAGTCAAATATCAAGATTTTGGTGTTTGCTTCCCCTTGATGCACTTCTCCTTTGATTTGGAAAAAGGTCAAAACTTTGACATCAATTTTTGCGATTGACTGTTGGAATTGGTTCCTGACATCTATAAAGAGATCCGTACCGAGTTCCAAGAGCAAATTTTGTCTGGATTAGTTCATCTAGTAGTAGTGACCATTACTACTAGCTAGCTAGTACTGGAAAGCTAGCCTATCAAAGAGAGTAGATAGATAGGAAGGTAGGTACGTAGATAGACAATTTTTTGTACGGTGAGAAGAAAAATAACACGGATCTTCATATTATACGCGTACGTATGTCGACATATCTGCTCAATAATTTTGCCAATCATAAGTAGCAGTACGCTAGAACTCGTCAAGTCAGTCGCAGGCTCGCAGCTTAGGTCACCCGCGCAGAGACCTGCCGGTGATCGATATATGCATGGTTAGTGAACTGTCACATCCCTTTCTGGTTTGCAACTTGCTTTACTATCTAATTACCACAGGATGTACTTAATTTCGATAGGATCGACGAAGTCAGACGTCCATTACAGTTAGTTAATTAACCTGTGTCACTTACATAGTTACCAACTTACCATGCATGCATGCACACGTACAAAACGTACGCATCTATGGTACGTAGCTAGCTAGCTAGATTGGGGGCTAGCTACGCACAGGCTCCATGCTCCCATGTCGAAGCAGCTAACCCGGCAGTTGGACTTGTGCAGTCGTGCTTGTTGCCTGGTCTCCCTCCTAAGCTCTGACCTGTGGTTGTGGCCTTTGAGCGGCGCATGTGAGGTTCTGCTGTGACCAGGGTTAACCTTATCGTTTTGGAGCCAAAAACCGCAACTCCACCGGTAGCGATTTTCGACGATTTTCGAGCGAAAATCGCCCAAAATCGCATGAAATTCATCAAACTGAACCGATTGCTTAAACCGGTGAACAAACCTGGAAAACCGGTCGATAAATGGCGATAATCGCTAAAAATGTGTCGATTATCGATGATAAACTATGGAAAACCGAAGCTTCGGAGGAAAAATGGAAAAATTTGACAAAATTTATGAAAAATTCCCCCAAAAAAAGAAGAGAAATCTTAGAAAGTTGTAAAAACATTGTAAATACAAAATAAATCATAATAAATGTTAGAAATAAATAAAATATATATAATAAAGAGATATGAATAGCACAACAATGGTAAAATATGAAAAAAACTGAAAAATTTTGGCATGACATTTGCTATATTTTAGATAATCTCAAGAAAGTATGCATGTAACAACAATATCTCAACAAATAACATTGCATGTCAACAGCATACACAAATAAATCCAACAAGTCACATGTCAAATTACGGCCTACGGGTAGTATTGTTCAGTGTACACTTGGCTGGCTGTGTTGTACTCCTCAGTGGACATCATTAGCAATCCTCGCGTAGCTAGCAACTCCGCCTTATATTCGTGCCAGGTTTGACCCGTCCATGGGCTAGTCGTTTCCCACTGTTGGTACAACAAGGCATAAAAGTTGGGATCTTGCCACTCATAAACCCATCGGGCGGGAGGTTGTGTACGAGCATCCGGGATGGCGTAGTTATAACCACCATATGAGCCATAACTCCCTTGCGTCTCCGTGACGCTATATGAGCTAGAGCTATCATGGGGTGCATCATGGCTACGCGGATGGTTCTTTCCTGCAGTAGTCGTCCTTTGTGATTGAGGAGCGCCATGGTCTCTGTCTTGTGTAGCATGAGTGTATTGCGACTCCCCTGTAAATTTTATAGGTTGTTGTCCTTCTGAGTGGGAAGTGACAGCGGGAAGGGCATCGTCACCAGGCTCACCCCCATCATTGTCGACTTGGAGCTACTATCATTAGACTCTTGGTACAGTGGAAGCCCGGCGGTCTCGGGATCGGTATCGGTGAGTCATCACTCCCGACATACGGTGGGCTTCGACACTTCCCTTTTCCTTTGGAGGAGGTCTCCTTTTTGTGGTAGACTTGGTTGCAAGCTGTTGGGTGCTTCCTTTTCCCAGGTGTATTTGTCACCCACTGTCTTATCTGCCCATTCAAGGATGGTTGCAACCCCAGTATCCTGTCGCAACGAAATAGGGTCAACCGGGTCAGTCACAAGGTGTGATGGGAGGGGGGTGTCACTCTCTGTATCTTCTTCATCAAGTAAGGGATCAGCATTGGATCTCCCTTTCTCCATCCACTGTCGTATTGGATTTGAATTATCGCAAAGTGTAAGCTCCATAAGACGCTGGAATGGATCATCTGCATCTGTGCACCTTTGATTTTCTTGATCTTGAATTCGGAGTCGAAGATTGTAGTTAACGTACACCAATTTATGAAGCTTCTTGTAGGATAGGCGATTGCGAAGTTTGGTATGGATGAATGCAAAAGTACTCCAATTACGCTCACATCCGCTAGAAGAAGCGCAATGCAAAACAAGCCGCATGGCATACTTCTGGAGTGTGGGAGTGTCCGAACCGAATGTACCCCACCAATGTGCTGCAATTAAACGAACAGAATAGTTATTACCGACGATGTTGTGGCATTACATTTAAGACAGTATAAGAAAATTACCAGGGGAAGTTCTAGTGTCATGAGCCATCTTTTCAGCTAGGACACTGCATAAGCGTTCCAACCTTCATACGTAAACTTCGGCCTCAAGCATGGCTTGAGCAGCACTATCAGTATCATTAGCCAGTGCTTGAAACGCATCACGTAGGTCAGGCAAGAAGGTGTTGGTAGTGCCATACACGTAGTGCGTTCGGGGGTTCAAGGCGGCAGCTGCATTAAATTAGACGAAGCATGTCAGTACAAGAACATAACATATGTGGAAGTATAAGAAATTTTGAACCATTTTTGAATGTATTACCAGCGTTCATGTAAGTATCTCGTGTTAGGTCAGCCATTCTTCGGTCCACAATGTCCATGTACTGATTCATGGTAGCTCGATCACCATGGAACAAGCTATCGTACTCTTGCCGCATGATGTTGTACCGTAGTAACACCTCGCTCAACGTAGGCACCCTATCTTGATCGGCAAAACGCAAGAATGCATACAATGGTTCTACAGATTTAACCACCGAGCGAAGGTTGTCCCACCAGTCCAAGCTTGAGAGGCAGGAGTGTCCAAACCTCCCTTCCACGGTATTAGCAAAGCGCGATGACAGAAATTCATCCGAGGCCATCCATTGTAAGAACTTATCCTTACGACGAAGGAAACTATCCAAAAACATGTAGTTCGTTCCGAAGCGTGTAGCATTCCACTTGACCAATTCACCCCCGATGTGGTTCTTCATCATAGCGTGAAGCTTCGAATGATTGTACAGCCATCGAGATATTTTTCTTGCACTCTCAATTACAGATGTGTGGTCAGGAAAATCTCCAATCTGCTTTAGCATCAGATTGATTGTATGGGCCACACAAGGCTGCCACGCGATGTTTTGGTGCTCTCGTGCAATGAGTTTGCACGCCTTCTTATAGTTAGCACCGTTGTCCGTGACAATCTGTACAACATTCTCCGGGCCCACCTCCTCAACCACTGACATTATTTCCTGCATCACATTATGCATACTTACATGATGCATACGTCCAACGTATTGAAGGAGAAACACAATGAAAGCAAGTACCTTGCGTAGGTACGAGGCATCCTGAGTTTGGCCCGTTGAATCGACAGACTTGTGAAATAATATGGTGCCATTGCAGTATATCATGAAGTTTATGATGCTCATGTGTGTTGGTCCAGTCCAAGAATCGCACATTATTGTTACGCCATACGTAGGCCATTCCTTCTTGAACTTCGTCACCTTTTGCCGTATGTCTGCTTCGTTATCATCTAAATATTTTCCATCTATATCTGTCCCACTCGGAGACGGAACACCCTCGCCTACAAATGAAGACAACGGATGAAAATGTAAGCAATTAATTGGCATACAAATGAAAGCTCACTTACCCCATTTTTGAGTTTCCCTCACAACGCTAACAAAGTACGGATTGTCTGCTTTCCTCCCCGCGATACCAGCTGTGTGGAAGAATTTTGCCCAAGCTGAGCCAATTGCCTGCCTCGTGTTCCTCCCCTTTTGTGACCATCGTCCAGTGTCAATCCTTGTTTGCACAGGGCCATGGGCTGTACCAATGTTGTAATCCCCCACAGCCGAACTTTCCCTTTGCGACGAACTCCGAAACATCCTCGACAACACGCCGCCGCCCCCTCTACCCCTTTAGAGGTGCCACTACCACCACCATGCTCATATTTGCCACCTGCCCGACTTCTAAATTCTGTCTCTGCCTTGGAGGCAGCCATGGCATGCTGCAGTTGGTCCTCCTCGTTAGCATCACTCGTGTACTCTGAATATGTACTTCTCCTAGGAGGAGGCTCCACTGCTTCCTTTCTAAGCCTTTCCTCCGTCTTTTCCTTCCTCTTATCCTTCGTCTGTCTAAATCACGCTGAAAGTACTCGCGAACATCCTTAGGAACTTGATTGCAATGGACAACATTCTTCTGCGCCCGACCAAGTGGTGCTTCAATCGGGTTGCACCGCCTCCTTTCTTCTCTTGGTAGTGATGTTGCATCGAAATCGATTCGATCTTATCGCCGTGCTCCCACACAATGTCGCCCTGATCTGCCATCTGCTAATGCATCGAATTTTTCTATTGCTAATTGCTGCATGCATGCAAGAAAATGCCACATCAAGCAAGCATATATAGCTACTACTTAATTGATATGCACAATACCCTCATGAAACACACTAACCTTAACCATCAACAAAACTAACACTAACCCTAAATAAGATCGCTTTCTATGTTACTCATTCACACAATTCATAGTTCTGAGTCTTCTAATCGCAACATTTGATATCAAACAATAAACTAAAGTACTACAATCAGTTCTCAATAGCAATATAAAACTGTGATAAAAAATTGAATAGAATATTTATGGTGATCTGCATGTAGCTGTTGCTCATCAATAAGTTTCTCAAGTGTCGAGTTGGCTAGGAATGACTTTAGAATATGTGTGTTATGGCAAATATTGCTGATCCGTTGAAATCAACAAGGTTACCAAATGGGTTTCAAAAGATTCGTGAAATAGATGTTGTAAAGAGAAGGCTGTTTTCATAGTTTATATTGGAAGACAAGTAGTTCTTCTATTGCAACTTATGTTTTCTATGCTAGATGTCTTGAATGTGGATTGAGAAGATGAAGGATTGTTTTGATTCCAGCATGATTCTTATTTTAGAATACATTTTTTCCGGAAAAATGAACTCTTTGTGCTTCTCAATTTAATATGTTGGGCTCAGTTAATTTCTGAAAGCGTTTTCTCAATATCTATTCCTTTCAAACTCTACTTCACATGTTAGTTCTTTGGTATGTTGAAACCAGTAGAGAAAAGTATGTATGCAACAAGATATCATTTTCTCTTCGATATACCGTGCGTGCCCAGTTATTTATGTGTCTTTAGTTCATGTAAACATTTTCTGTAGTATGTGCATTGCTCGGTGTCGATATATTAGCGAAATCTGATGGCTTTTGTTAATATCAGTGAGTAGAACTAATTGATTGATGTTTTGTCAAGGCAATGGAGTGTCTGCCATACTACAATCATGGAATGGAGTGTGCCATATTACAATCTCAAGTCTCAACAAAGAGGGCAATGGAATGTAGTTTTTTGCATCATGTATATGTACAACAAGCAGTTCAACAAAGCTCATTCGAAAATCAACATTATACTGCGATTATCGCTATAAATACCTCGAAAATCGCTCGGCTGCCCAGGAAAATCGCTGCACACTGCAGCCTGGAGATTATCGCCGTCGATCTGGCGATTATCGCCGCCGTATCGTCGGTTTTCGCCGCATCTGAGTCGGCTTTTGGGTCTCCGTCGCCTGGATCCGGCCGGAGCACAGAGAGGGGAAAGGGGAAGGCTGAGTGGAGCTCAATGCAATCATTGGTCTTTGTCGGGCCGGAAGAAATGCGTTAAAATGTTCCTCCTATTTGGTGGGCCGAGCAGGCTAATGGGCCTTGAAGCCCAGTACTGTGGAGCTACAGTACGGTTTCATTTTTTTAGGTTCCTTTTCCTTTTTACTTCAGCCGTTTTTAGCTAAAAAACGTGTTAAAAAAACTGTGATTCTTCCCAAATATCAAAACATTGTCTGTACTATTTTTTGGGATATTTTGGTTAAATTTTTGCAAATTTTTCAAATTTTTTAAATTTCAATTTCAAACTGTCGATTTTCGTCTCGGTTTTTTGAATCGGATCGCCGCGATACCGTCGATAATCGCGATTATCGCGCGATAATCGACGATTTCTGGAACCCTGGCTGTGACACAGTTAGCCACACGTGCTTGTGTAGATGTTATGCTATATTATAGTGACTATAATATCTTGTCTATACTCTATAGTGAGTACAACCTAGGGCAGAAAGGTCCCAGTTTCAGACAAGAAACACAGAAGTAAATAGGCAAAAAAAAAAACTCCTGTCGTAGTATTAGTGGGGAGTGCATGGGGACCCGTCTCAACACCAGCCCATCCATCAGGGGCAGAAAATAATGCACGGTGCATGCACCGGATTCGACAGTTGGATCCCTACTTGGCCACTCCCCATAAATGTAGCAGACCAAACGTTAACGTCTGGCTCGCGCGATCCATCGGTGGCGCTAGCTCGAGAGAAAACAGGACGGTGTGTTAAGTGTTAACGTCGGCGATCGATGCAACAGGCGGCGAGGCGTGACGGATCTGCATGTAGCGTATCAGCAAAAGAACTCGATCCAGTAATTAATTGACGATGACGGTGATGGCGATGGCATACAACTATACAAGGGCTGGATATCCGATAACCTGTTTGGTCGCTTCGGCTTCGTTCTCTTTGGTTAAAAATAACTTTATAATCAAGGAGAATCAATTAACAACTTTCACTTACAAAATATGCTTTTACTTATGTAACATCAGTTAATATACAGAGTAGGGAGTGTATACTCCTGATAGTATGCTTTTATTTTTCTATACACACGTACGAGCCTTTTCTGTATTTCTGGGAGTACGTACTCCCACCTGTAGTATACCACTTAATGAATGTGTTATACTTGTTTATCATTTTCAGTATACTACAATAATAACTCTAAGATACTACAACGCGATATTGTTGAAAAAATTCATCGAAATTCTTTTTTCCTTTTTGCTATATACCCTTTTCCATATGTAAAAAGAGTATGTAAACAAATTATGGTATAAAATGTGAACTTTGATGAAATTTTTCGTGGAACTCATTTTGGAGTATCTTATAATCAATAATAGAGTATACTCAAAACAATAAAAAGGTATAACAATATTATTTAATTGGTTTGTGGCATCTTAACCTCTATCTCCTTGCAAGTTGATGTTCTTACCAAACGGCGTCTTATTCGGTTTCTACAAGAGGCTATCTTCTTTAGGATTTTCCATTATACGCCCCTTGAGAGAAACTTAAGCTGAGTAATAGTTTCTTTTTCAGGAAAATCAGCCCAAAGTTGAAGCACATACTGTGCATTTGGGGCTGTACGTCCCAATCCACCGGATCAGAACCGACAGTCCAAACCACTTGTCATAGTATCTGTGTGCAACTGTGCATAGCATCGTGCTGAAGTGTGTTGTAGTAGTACAACTAAAAATTACTATCAAGCAATTGTTGTCCTAGTAGCCACATTGCCTTGTCACTCGAATGTATGGGACCTGTACGAAGTGGCATCTCCCAAACAAGACAACATGAACTCATGAATTGATATGCTAAGCTCAGGGAGAATTCATTTTCGTTTAGTGAAACAAGGCTGGAGAATTTTCTTTACAGTGATTTCGCAGAAATTTTGCCGGCCGAAAACAGTAAAATTCCTGCGTTCCAAAAGCCATAACATCCTTCTGAAAGCTTTCACGGTTTGGTGAAGCGTTTTCTACCTCCAGGGAGGCCGCATCCTTCGTGTTAAATAGAGGTGAGAAAAGGCCCTCACCGTGGCGTATACAAGAAGGAAACTACATCTCAGAGAAAGCAACAAACAATTAGAGATTAGTACAATCCAATCTTTCTATCTTTAGACAACTAACTATAGCAGGTGCAGATATAGATCTTCCAATAGTCCCCCTCAATCATAACTTTATTAAGTTGAGATTGTGACGAAATTCTTCCAGCTTGTGTGGTGATAAAGTCTTGGTGAAGCCATCTGCTATTTGATTCCTTGAGGAGATAAATTTTACTTCAAGTAATTTTTGAGCTACCCGTTCTCGTACAAAATGATAGTCAATCTCTATATGTTTTGTTCGTGCGTGGAAAACTGGATTTGCCGAGAGATACATAGCACCAATGTTGTCACACCATAACTGAGCTTGATGAGGAGATCTTATGTTGAGTTCTTTAAGCAAACTTTGCACCCAAATTGTTTCGGCAGTGGCATTAGCTATAGCTTTGTACTCCGCTTCGGTACTCGATCGAGAGACAGTTGCTTGTTTACGTGCTGACCATGAAATCAAGTTATCTCCTAAATAGACAGCAAAACCTCCAGTTGATCGCCGATCATCCAGACTACCAGCCCAATCCGCATCCGAATAGGCGCTAACAGTCATAGATGAGGATTTATTGATTTTCAATCCAATCTTGGATGTGAACTTAACATACCTGAGAATTCTCTTGGCTGCACTCCAATGGTCAGTTGTTGGTGCATGCAAGAATTGGCAAACTTTATTGACAGAAAATGCTATATCAGGTCTAGTCAGTGTAAGATACTGTAGACTACCAACAATACTTCTATAGTTTGTTGAATCAGTGACACCAAGCGCTTGTCCCTCATGAATGGATAATTTCTTTGAAACAGATAGTGGAGTGCTAACAGGCTTGCAGCTTACCATATTAACTCGCTTAAGTAAATCCAAAGCATATTTTTCTTGAGAAAGGACAATGCCATCTTGTAGCCTTTTTACCTCTATACCAAGAAAATAGTGTAAGTCTCCTAAATCCTTGAGAGCAAAATCCTTCTTAAGATCCTGGAGAAGCGCCCAAATTGCATCTTGTGAGGAACTGGTAACAATGATATCATCCACATAGATCAACATAAAAATAGTGACATCTCCTTTATTATAAAAGAAAAGAGATGTATCTGCCTTGGATGGTTGGAACCCCAGCTCACAAAGTTTTGTACTCAATCTAGAATACCATGCCCTTGGCGCCTGCTTTAGTCCATAAAGAGACTTATTTAATTTGCATATATGATGTGGTTTAAACTTATCTTCATATCCCGGTGGCTGTCGCATGTACACCTCCTCCTCGAGAATGCCATGAAGAAACGCATTCTGTACATCTAGCTGGCGTAAGCTCCAACCCTGAGAGACAGCAATAGATAGAACAAGGCGGATTGTAGTAGCTTTAACAACTGGACTGAAAGTATCCTCATAATCAATTCCATACCGTTGTTTAAATCCTTTCGCAACCAGACGTGCCTTATATCTATCTAGTGTTCCATCAGATTTCTTTTTAACTTTGTAAATCCATTTACAGTCAATAATATTGCGCCCCTTTTGAGGGGGCACTAGATGCCAAGTATTATTTTTGAGCAAAGCTGTATATTCCAAATCCATAGCTTCCTTCCAACAGGGGTTGGACAGGGCCTCACCAAGAGTATGAGGTTCATCAGTGACAGAAGACAAACCATAACGAACTGTACCATCAGTATATATTTTATTTTTGCGGATGCCATGCTGAAGTCTTGTAGCTGGTCGCATGGCAGTTTGTGCTGGCAAAGGTCCTGCGTTTGATGACCCGGGAGATCCCACAGCCACTGTTGGAGTTATGCTATCATGGAAAACCACCGGTGAACCTGGCGACAGATCAACACTGGAGTCGCTTCCCGGTGCAGGTGCAGCAGACTGAGCCGACGATGATTCCGAAGCAGATGCGGCAGGTGAAGTAGCTGGAAAATCAACTTGCGAATTTTCGCCAGGAGCTATGCCATCAGCCGCATCAACATCATAAGTATGATTGGATGATTCTGCTGCCAAATTTTCACCAAAAACAGGCACACTGGAAGGGTTAGAAGCATTAGTCAAATGATCATCTAATTGTCCATTCCCCTGTTGTATTAAGGCAGGATTCAAGAGTGCCGGAGGTAACAAGAGGATTTCAGTTTTTAGACGAGCACCGGCGTTGGGGTGAAGTTGAGAGAAAGGAAAAACATTCTCATCAAAAACAACATCACGAGAAATGTAAACTCGTCCAGAGGATATATCAAGGCACTTAAAACCTTTATGAAGATTACTATAACCAAGGAAGACACATTGTTTAGATCGAAACTGAAGTTTTCTGGCATTGTATGGACGCAGGTTTGGCCAGCACGCACAACCGAAAACTCTTAAAGAAGAGTAAGTTGGGTTTTGATGAGAAAGGAGCTCTAAAGGCGTGGAATATTGTATGACTTTGCTTGGTGTGCGATTAATCAGGTATGTGGCGGTAAGAAACGCCTCATCCCAGAACTTGAGAGGCATAGAAGCTTGAGCAAGAAGAGCTAGGCCAACCTCAACAATGTGACGGTGTTTTCGTTCAGCTGAGCCGTTTTGTTGATGTGTGTGAGGGCAAGAAACTTGATGAGTGATACCAAGTTTGGTAAAAAAGGAATGAAGTTTCTCATATTCGCCACCCCAATCAGTTTGCATGGCAATGATTTTTCTATTAAAACGGCGCTCAACAAGGGTCTGAAATTCATGAAAAATTTGAAAGACTTCAGATTTAAATCTGAGGAGATATATCCAAGTAAATTTGCTATAATCATCAATGAAGCTGACATAATATTTCCTACCCCCAACAGAGGTAGGAGCAGGTCCCCAAACATCTGAAAACACCAACTCTAAAGGAAACTTTGAGATACTAGAAGATTTTGGAAAAGGTAACTGATGACTCTTAGCTTGTTGACAAGCATCACACACTGACTCAACAGAGGATTCAACGATACAAGGAAGTTTATTCTTATTGACTATTCTGTGAACTATAGGAAGTGAGGGATGACCCATGCGATTGTGCCATCTAGAAAATGAGGGCTTGATGGCTCCATAAACTTGTTTTGTTTGCGGCAAGGGGTACAGACCATTGCGGCAATGTCCTTTAAGAAGTGTGATCTTCGTTGCCTGATCCTTCACCAAGAAAAAGTTGGGATGAACTTCTAAAAACACATTATTATCTCGAACAAGACGATGTGCTGAAACGAGATTTTTCATGGTGTTTGGAACATGAAGAATATTTTTAAGGTGAAGATCACATTTAGGGGTTTGGATAGTAGAATGACCAATATGACTAATGTTCATACCTGTGCCGTTGGCAGTGTGAACTTGATCCTTGCCGTTATACTTGTCATGGACAGTGAGTTTCTCAAGTTCGCCTGATATATGGTCGGTGGCACCGGTATCCATGTACCAATTTGTATCTACCCCATACGAGTTGATGGCCGTGGCTGCACTCTTATTTTCTGAAACGAAGCTCTCATCATAACGGTGCCAGCAATCAGTCACAACATGGCCTGGTTTGTTGCAGAGCTGGCATATCGGGCGAGACTTGTAGTTGCCCCGGCCATTGGCGCCGGAGTCACTACCTTCACGACCGCGGCCTCTGCCACGACCGCGGCCACCAAAACGTCCGCCCCTTGAGAAAGTACCACGGCCTCCACGTCGTGCCATGTTTGCCGAGGGAAGAGATACACCTTCGCGTCGCAGATCCATCCTGTTTTCAAAAGCCAAAAGTTGTGAATATAATTCTGCTACCGTGATTGGTTCTGTCCTGGAGACGACGGCAGCCACAACAGGATCAAAATCGATGTCGAGGCCGGCAAGAATGTATGACGTCATCTCTTCATCATCCAAAGGTCTGCCCGTGGATAGCATCTCGTCGCCTAAAGCCTTCATCTTTCCCACGTACTCTGTCACTGTCATGTTGCCCTTTTTCATGGTCGACAGGGCCATGCGCGTGTTGACAGATCGCGCTCGAGAGTGTGTGGAGATGGTGACAAGGTCATCAAGATATCAAATCCGGCTTATGAAAGCTGGATTGCCGCTGATCAGCAGGTGCTTGGATACCTGCTATCCTCCCTGTCGAAAGAGGTCCTCACACAGGTGGCCACAATGACCACGGCGGCGCAGGTGTGAACATGCCATCTATGGCCGTCCACACCTGCGCCGCCGTGGTCATTGTGGCCACCTGTGTGAGGACCTCTTTCGACAGGGAGGATAGCAGGTATCCAAGCACCTGCTGATCAGCGGCAATCCAGCTTTCATAAGCCGGATTTGATATCTTGATGACCTTGTCACCATCCTTCTCCTTGCTGTCAATCTCCATTGGAGGTCTGGGATTGGCACCGGTGAGGTACCCTTCCATGCGTGCGCCACGAATTGCCGGAAGCACTTGTGCTTTCCATAGAAGGAAATTGTTCTTGGCTAGTTTCTCTGTGATAGCTTGGCCATAGAGAGGATTCATGGTGGCGCTGGTGGAAGAGCTTGTCATGTGGGAAGATTAGATCTATTTGGAGAGGAGGAGAGGCTCTGATACCATGAAAGCTTTCACGGTTTGGTGAAGCGTTTTCTACCTCCAGGGAGGCCGCATCCTTCGTGTTAAATAGAGGTGAGAAAAGGCCCTCACCGTGGCGTATACAAGAAGGAAACTACATCTCAGAGAAAGCAACAAACAATTAGAGATTAGTACAATCCAATCTTTCTATCTTTAGACAACTAACTATAGCAGGTGCAGATATAGATCTTCCAATACCTTCCGCCTTCTGCCGAAGAAAATCCTTGAGAGATGCAGCTAAACTGTTGTCTGTGTTGTTGTCGCCGTTAATCCTCTCTTGTTTAAGAGGATCCTCTCTTTGTTTAAGAGGCTTTCTAAGATTCAGTGCTCTCCAGTTTGTTCTGTTCGCTAGATGTCTGTCCTTCTAATCTCTGCCACAAAATTACCACGGTAAGTTGAAACAATGTTTTTGTTTTTATCTCCCTGTTGAATGAAAGGCAAAGCTCCTGCAATCTTTCGGGGGGAAAAAACCCCTTAACGTCTAGACCCTTGGTAGGCTGGGGCTTCCTAGCACCAAACGATTGTGACTTGAAAGACTGAGTTTGCATTGTTTCCTACTAGTACTTACCAGTAGCTCTGGAAAGTTGACATGTACTAACATCTTACCACCAACTCATAAGATTCGAGTTGAGATTTGCCGTTAATTTCACCTGCGTATACAACGAGCGCGACTAAGATAAATTCAGAGTAAACATCCAGCATCATGGCATGCACGTACGTCAGAATTTATTGATCAAACCAATACATACATTGTAACATCCTCAGTTTCGCCTTTGAAGAAAAATCTAATTTAAATTAATTAAATGCAAAACTTGGAGTTTTCTTGGTGTTTATATTAACCTGGCATCCTTTCCCATCCAAAATCGGGATTCAATTCCCTTCCGGTCGAAAAATCGAATTTCCAGATTCCCACCGGTACCCGAAATTTTAACCGAGTCCAAAAATGCTCCAAAAATCCCGAAACCACTTCAATTATGTCCCAAATATTCCAAAATGATTTTTGGAACAATTCCCCGGATTTTTGGATCTTCGCTCCTATTTTATCTCGCCTGGCTTTTGTTTAATGCCCGCTATTCGCGCCTGAATATTCAATTCCACAAATTTCATCCAAATTCCGCGAAACCAATTTTATTGGGTTCCAAATATTCCAAAATGGTTCTAGGAATTTTTTCCGGAATTTTTAGACCATTTTTCCTAATTTTTCTCTAGGGCGGTTCATTTACGTAATTCTCGGCCAATCACGAGTCGTCACGTGGCGTGAACAGTGCTTTCTTCAACCTCTTGCCATGGAAGAACAGAGAAGGAGCTCAAACTCTCTCCCATGGCTAGGGCTCTCTTTAAATGTTCATATCTCCCTCAATTCAACTCCAAATCGCGAACCGGCAAGTCCGTTGAATCCGTAGCGACGTCCTCTCTCCATTCCTTGCCATCAATAGCCCGGGATCTCGCCGGAATTTGCACGAACGGTCAAAAACCAAAAATTGCATTAATGCTCATAACTCGGCCGTTTCAACTCCGTTCCGCGCGATTCCACTTCTATTCTCTTCGTTTAAGAGTCCCCTTCCCGGTAGTATGATCCTCCTTTAGCTTCTTCCACTCATTCATTCGCTAGAACAAGAAAACCGACGCCGGGTCATATTTTCGGAGTTCATCGTGTTCTTGGCCATAGATCTCTCTCCGGTGGGTCTTTCTCAACTCCGGTGGGTTCTTTGTGACCGTGAGGAAGTCTAGCATCTAACATTTCAACCAATTTTAGGATCTCTCAAGTTTTGGAGACGAATTTCGTGTTTTGGTCATTTCGGCCGGAGCTCCGTTCTTCGCCAAATTCGTCGCCACCGGTGAGTTTTGATCCAATTCCTTGCTCGTATAGATCCCTAAGGATGTCCTCTAGATAATCCATGAATTTGTTTGGTCTAGTTTCATGCAAATTTGGGCGAAAAATCGGATTTTTAGAAGAAAAAAAGGGGCTCTGTTCTTGATTGGGCTGAGCCCGTGCGTGTGCGTGCGTGCCCGCCCGCCGCCGCCGGCCGGCCTCACCCCTACCCCCCTAAGCTCCATCCTTGCCTCCCATGGCCATGGCAAAACCCAAGGTTGAAGACAACCTACACCCAATGACATGTGGGGCTCCCTTGCAAGAGACTCAATCCAATCCTAAAAATCAGAAAATTGAAAAAGGAATATTCCTCAGAATATTCTCTCGGTTTTCAATTTTCCAAATTTCAAACTTCGGAAGTTCATATCTTTTCCGTCCGAACTTCAATTGACTCCGTTCAAATTTCTAAATTCATCTAGAATCAAGATCTACTTGCCAGTACTACTTTTGTAATTTTTGGATTTTATTTTTTTCTTGTATTTATTTATTGTCTCGTTTTGCGCGTAGCCGAGGACCCCGCCGAGACCGCCGACCCCGCCGCCGGACTTTCATCGTTCGACGACCTCACCGCGACTGAAGGCAAGTCTCCTTGACGCATGTTGAACCGACATTTATAAATATGTTTTAAATGTTTTATAAACTTGCATGCTATGTTTTATCGTATGTCAAATATAAGTGTATAGTTAATCCGAATTGTGATTACCTCCTTTGTTATCGACATTCATGTTACTTGTAACCCTAGGACATTTGCTAAACCATGTTTATGCTTATATGGTACCCTTTGTGCAATAATACGGTAGAATTGCTTAGGACCATTGTCGATGAAAACAACCCATGGGTGGGATTACTCAAAAATAATGATTTCAAGTATGATTTGGAAATGATTATTATGATTTTGGTATTGTTTTTCTAGAATAAAAAGAAAAGGAAAAATGGTTTGGACTTGGGCGGATTGGATTGTCGGGTGGGTGCGGATGGAGCATTAGTTGTCTTGTGCAAGTGCCGCCCCAAGTCGATTAAGGACCGACGCTTGTGATTGTCCATTCTAAGCATAACCGTACTACCACATGTCTATAATGGTACGACCTAACCAACTAATTTATAGAAACCTAACTTAGACTCACCAAAGGGTGGAATGTGAGTGTCGGATAGAGACAGTGTTGTTTTTCTCACACGGCGCAAGAGGGGGCTTCTGTACTGGGTGGCTAGAACCCTAACAGCGGTGAAACCTCAGCGGATGGGCCGGGTTAGGTGGATACATTGTAACGGCCTTGTCATGATCTCTCTGCCGGCACACCAAAGGAAATGTGTTAATAGCTTGGCATCAAGAGATGATCATGTCTTGTGGGTAAAGTTATACACCTCTGCAGAGTTAAAACTATTCGAATAGCCATGCCTACGATCAAGGGCAAAGCAAAGAATGCTTTCATATTGGTAGACTTTGTTTTTGGTTTTAAAACTAAATGGTGTTGGTTTTGGGGTTCGAGAGTGGTTAGAACTCTCGAATGTATAACGGCGGATTGAGCCATCCAGGTGGAAAGAACCTGTTTTACGCCTTGACGGAAGGAGTCATTGTGATTAACCTTGATCTTTTAAAATTGGCGGTTAGAGCCTTTATATTAGTGATGGTGGATAGAACATTCACTGCAATATTAAATAATTCAATTGTTAAAATAATTGTGAAAATGTGCTTTATAACAATTATACTTAAATATGGTTTAATAAATTTGGCTTTGTGCAAAAGAACCCTACTAAGCTTCCTTTGGAAAGCCCCACATACACATACTTTCCCCGACTTGCTGAGTACTTTTGTACTCACGTGCTATACAACTTGTCATCATCAGAGAACTACCAGGACGCAGCTGAAGATGGTGAGTTCTACCCCGAAGAGTTCGAGGAGGTTTGCCAGGATAACTAGTCGCGCTTCTAGTCGTCGCCTGTGGCGTTTTGGTGTTCGCTTGTTTTTGCTCTTGTTTTCCGCTGTCGTGTCTCCGGTCTTTTGACCGAGTATTGTAATAAGTGGCCACATGGCTCATACTTTAATATTTATGTTACAACTTTCGTTATGTTCGGCAATGAAGTATCACTGATTCACTGTTGACTGTGTGTACTAGCTACTGATCTGGGACTAGTACGAAAATACACAGGAGATTTCGGATAGCTGATCCGAGGTCAGAGATTAAAGAGAGAAATGAGGGGAGCATAACTGCGTAAGTAGGGTAACCAAGCATGGAGCTCAGTCCAGATCGCAGGTGAGCAGATTCTCACGTGGACACGTCCCAAGTTTGCACTGCATGGCATCACTGAATTTTCCAGTGATTAGCTGGGCGCATGTTGGGGACCTTTCCAGCTTGGACGCCAGGCTAATCGACAGTTTCGACACTATGACCGCTTATCTTCCCTGTCTCATTACGACGGCTCTGCAGCTCATCAAGCCGAAAAACAGGACACCTGAGGATGCCGGATGGCGCTGTCATCCCCCATCATGGGCAGTAAGCAATGTGACAGAGAAAATCATTGGGGGCCAATGGAGCAGATAAGCCGAAAATAAGTTTTGGGTTAAATTTAAACTGTACTCATCTCTAGCTCGTAATGGCGTGAACATGGCAATTTGAACTAGTTGAGTTGAGTGACATGAATCACTAATACAGAAGTATTGAAAATTGAAGTAGATATGGCCGGTCCAGTTGGATGGAGGCGGCCTCATGCAGCAAAAGGCGAAAAACAGTTCACTTTACATCTGATAGCTCACCACTAGAGCATATTATAAATTATAATGCTCCTGATGCTGTCCACAGTGGATCATAATTAACCTGAGTTCCAAGCATCGGCTCATCTGGAGCCCAGGGATTGCTGCTTGCTAACACGCCGACTGTTCTGAAACAGCAAATTAACAGTGAGGAGCTGTACAGACCCCAGAAATGAAAAGGCCAACTATACTGTACGCTTGTACAGTTCATAAAGATGTATGAGCCCTGTATTCCTTGCTCTCTGAGCAACCGCACATGCCTCTGTTTATGCTTAGGGTCTCCAAGGTAATGAGCGGCTAGATCCGCACATCAAACAAAATTTCAAAAATAGCCCTGTAACAATAAAATAACACGGTTCTTAGCCGCTGATTATTTTATTTTATTTTAATTTCAGCGGTCCTGACCGCTTAATAATTTTTAAACTTTTTTAATTTTTAGCTATGCCCGACCGTTTGATATATTTTCTTTTTAAATTTTAAGCGGTTGCCTTCTGCTTGATATTAAAAAAAATAGACTTTTTAAATTTTAAGCTGTCGCCGAGTACTTGATATTAAAAAAAAATTGATTTTTTTATTTCCAGCCTCGTCGGACCTCTGGTTTTATCTGTTTTTTATATTTTATATTTTCTTTTCTTTTTTGGTTTAACTAATCCAAAAATACATTTTGTTGATCAGTTCGAGCCACTGAGTCAAAAAATAACCTCTACTCCACCAAACAAAGTCTCTAAAATCTTCAAAATGACCAAAATACCCTCTCGATCCCTTCTCCGGCCCTGTTTTTTGGAAAAATAAAATAAAATAAAAGCGTCCCCTTTACCGCTGGATATCGCATGATAAATTTATATTTTTTAATGAAAATTGTGGAATTACTAGATGCTAACTCTTACCGAGTTTACTCGAATCAAGCTTGAGTATTTTATTATTATTATTGAAACATAGTATATATTAAATTGTTTATTGTTACCGGCTTTACCTGAGCCTAGACTGTTTGAGTTTAGCTCGCTTACATGTTGGCCCGAGAGAGATGAAATCGAAAGCAAACAATCTAAACTTTCTGAAGGCTGTTTATAGCACCAAACACGACAACGCTTCCATTCACGTTCTTATTTCTAGCCCCGTGACCAACAATGCCACAGAGAAAGTGAGAGACAATAATGACTCGAGGGACCAAAGGCAGGATGGCAAGGCAGAGTAATGCGAGAAGAAAGTGATTTGAAGGTGACCCGTAGCTTTCGTGTGTGTGCGAGCGCGCGCGCGCCGGTTTGTAGGTACAAGACTACAAGATGTGAAGGGCCTGAAATTGCAGCACAGAGGACAGCTTTTGCTGAATGAAATGGACAGACAACAAACAACCTTATCTTGTTATCTGAAATGGCCCATGCTCCTCCTGTTCCTGTATGAACCATCTACCTGTTGCTGTCAAACACAAGGCTAGCTAGTAGTAGTTCATGCTTCACTTCACTGTCTCGACAACAAAAATGGGAGGGATCCTAGGTGTCTAAGTTACCATTCGCTTATCGAATAACATTGTACAAAAGAATAACACTGTCGTTGTGTAGGAGCAGTCATGCACGAGAGACTGAATAATCAGGAAGGCAGTTGCAAGAGCGTTGTCATTATGGGAACAACAATACAGTAGATTGACTGCTTAGTAAGGCAGCTTTGTTTAGCACGTTGTATTGTTCCATCGCAATTCAGAAACTGAAAGGAATGGTGAGATCTTACTCTTTTTTTTTTTTTGATTCATGGCTACTAGAACAGTTCACATGCATGACATTATGTTGCAAGTAGATGGAACTACCCAAGCAATGCAGGGGCAGGTTCAAAATAATGGGCACAACCAACTGCAAAGCCCATAGAGAAAATAAAGTAGCCTAGAGCCCATTTTTGTGTTGGCCGAGATGAGAATGAATCTACAAAGCCCGAATCTGCCTCAACAATTGATAACGCAGTTATAAAGGCAGGATTCGGTTTACCAAGCAGAATCATGGACAAATTGCATTTGTGAGTTTTGGCAATGTCCAACGAAGCTCCAACTTATGAATGCACAACCTAAACACAGTTTTAACTTCCGAATGAAACCAATGAGACAGGACTCCGTGTGCCAGCAAAGGCACTTCCATAGGAACGAGGAGAAAGGTGTCCAAGTCCAACATGTGCAGGCAGCTATGCCCAGTATAAACTCCCTGCAATAGGATGAAATGACAAAATAACTTCACATCTCAGGATGGACAACTTATGAAGACAACAAATGAAATTTAAGCATTGTTTCTGTTCAGGCTTTCTTACAACCACCCCATGAACGGCTCCCCGGAACAGTTTTTACTCCACTCATCGCCCAGCAGTGAAGCAGGAAACACAACAGCCCAGAAGCATCACATTCTCCAGAATCTCCACCGCACCAATGTATAATTACTCGGGAAGCTAAGTAGCTAACCTACAATAATCAGTCAGGTTACATGACAGCTGCGACAGTAAGAACTCGCTTAGGCATCTGGTTGATCTCCTTCCTTTTGAACCCAGACTTTCACCGTCTTGTCGTTGTCAAGTGCTCCCGATGCAATCATGTTCTCCTTGGGGTGGCACGACACTGCAATGACTGTGTCAGTATGTCCTTCCAGTTTCTGCACAATCTTTCTTGACTGAAGATCCCATAGGTAGACACACTTGTCTTCCGAGCCACTGACAATATATTTGCCACTGGTGATTGAAAACGCTGCTGGAATGCAGTATTTTGTGTTCACATGACCAGTATACGTCTTTAGAAACTTTCCAGCTGAGAAATTCCAGAGCCTCTGCATAAATAAACAATACTTGAGCAGTCATCTTGGGATAACAAGTTCATCAAGGTAGTTCGCTAAATACTTGTCGGACACAAGACTGAACAATGTGTTCTTGAGATAGATGCAACTCAAACATAGTTGTGGTTGCAATATGTTCACAGCTAACAAGCATACTTACAGTATGTCAAGATCATCATTTGGCACCCAAAAATACATCAAAACTATGGCTTGTCAATGTGCTGAAGTAAAATCTAAAGCATCCAAAATGATTCTCAATATGCACGGAATAGTATAAAAGAATGAATGATGCAGCAGGGAAAAATTGTCCGAGGAACAGACAAGTAATGCCTTGGGTAAAAGACCTCCAGCATGTAATGCTATACAGCTGAAATGCTCTTAGTAAAGGAAACTACTGAAAAGGAACACGATGATCACAATGCTTATGAAATCTAATGGATTGTGCAGAAAATGGTTTGGTGAGGGGTCAAGGCACTCTCTCACTGCGTCTGATTCCTACAACAGACTCTGCTAAGTTAGACAGCACATGATGGATATAGGTAGAGTGATGCACTTGCAAAACGGCATCACACTTAAGCATCTTATAAGAATGTTAACAAGTGACAGCTTATTAGTTTCTGTCCTTTCTTTTCATCAATTTGGAGAAAAACAGTTTAGGATCTCCGTGCAGTACAGGTCCCCACTGATTGGCCAACTTAAGTTTATGGAAAATGCTAGCAAGGACCTGTATCTAGAAATTGTGGATACTATTAGACAATCAGGTATGTCTCCAGAAATTCTGGGGCCTTAGGCACACTTACTGGAAAGGCCTAATGTAATGTAACACAAAAGGGAGAATTGAAGACAGATAATATGACAGGCATAAATGCAATAAACTTCTACAGGGACCACCCTCTCACACATAAACATCTTGCCACGAGCCCACGACACATAAATGTTCGCACTCTACTTGTTGTGGCCTCTGTCCGAGAGTGATCCATCTCCCAGCTTGATGTCAAGAATGCCTTTCTTAATGGCGAGCTGCATGAGGAGGTCTATATGCAGCCACCACCAGGGTATTTTGTTCCTGAGGGTATGGTTTGTCGGCTTCGTCGCTCTCTTTATGGGCTCAAGCAAGCCCCTCGTGCTTGGTTTGAGCGTTTTTCTTCTATGATCACTGCAGCTGATTTCTCTGCAAGTGCTCATACTCCTACGCTCTTTGTTCACACTTTCTCTCGTGGTCGGACTCTTCTCCTTCTATATGTCGATGACATGATCATTACTGGTGATGATTCTCAGTATATTGCCTTTGTAAAGGCTCGTCTCAATGAGTAGTTTCTCATGTCTGATCTAGGTCCTCTTCGATACTTTCTTGGGATTGAGGTTTTTTCTACATCTAAGGGTTTCTTTCTCTCCCAAGAGAAGTATATTCAGGATCTTCTTGATCGTGCTTCTCTCACTGATGAGCGTACAGCCGAGACTCCCATGGAACTCAATGTTCACCTTCGACCTACTGATGGTGAACCTCTTGAGGATCCTACTCGCTATCGCCATCTTGTTAGGAGTCTTGTTTACCTTGGTGTCACTCGTCCTGACATTTCATATCTAGTCCATATCCTGAGTCAGTTCATTTCTACTCCTACTCAACTCCACTATAGTTATCTTCTTCGTGTTCTACGGTATCTTCGTGGAACTATCTCGCCGTCTTTTCTTTTCACGCTCCAGCTCTTTACAGCTCCAGGCATACTCTAATGCTACATAGGCTAGTGATCACTCTGATCATCGGTCTCTTTCTGCTTACTGTGTTTTTCTTGGTGGCTCTCTCATTGCTTGGAAGACTAAGAAGCAGAAAGCAGTTTCTCGTTCGAGTGCTGAGGCTGAGTTGTGGGCTATAGCTCTTTTGACAGCAGAGGTTACTTGGCTACGGTGGTTACTTGAGGATTTTGGTGTTTCTGTTTCTACACCAACTCCTCTTTTATCTGACAGTACGGGTGCTATCAGCATTGCTCGAGATCCAATGAAGCATGAACTCACCAAGCATATTGGTGACTTGGTGTTGATGCTTCTTATATACGGTCACAGATACAGGATCAGGTTGTGGCTCTTCAGTATGTGCCTTCAGAACTACAGTTATCAGATTTCTTCACGAAGACACAAACTAGAGATAATCATCAATTTTACCTTTCCAAACTCAGTGTTGTTGATCCACCATGAGTTTGAGGGGGGGTGTTAGACAGTATCCTGTTATGTCTTGTATAGATATTGCCTAATATAGGTTTTCCCTTTATACCCTCTTGTACATGTATATATACTGGCCCATTGGCCTCATGATGAATACAAGTGCTATTCATAACAATAAGAAGGTTTGATGTCCATATAACCAACCTTTTTCCATCAGCTAGGACCATGGGGTTGCCTAGGGGTTCAATAAGGCAACCCACTGTCCCATAACCTCCAGATAAGATCAGATAGCTTCAGTAGCATCTCAAGGGGTTCCCCAAGCAGCAAATATACTCCCGAGGCTGAACTCAACGTAACAGAAAATTTTAGCCTCGGGGCATCAGGTCATAGTACCAGAAAGGCAGCATGTCTGAGTTGCAGTACGGATTCACAGTTCGCCACACCACTTTTTCTTGCAATTTCCACTGCAAACAAGAACCTAGGGTGTATAGCGAATCCTGTAACTAAGCATCATGCTATGACTGACGTTAGCTATGGGAGTAAGCCTTACTGCAGCAAAGGGATAGCTTAAGATGGAAATACCATCTTTAGCCCTGTCAAGTCAGCACCGACAGGGGCACCGAAGGTAACTACCCGACATGGATCCTATAAATACCTCCCAAAGCTTCCATTTGCAGCGTGCTCTTTGGACAACACGTAAACACTAGCCATGCTGCTGTCAACCTCGAAGCTTTAGCTCCCCTTCGTCTCCTCATGGAACACCATCACTTGGGAGCCACAAAAAATTACTGCTCTAGAATTCCATTTCTACGACAACTACTAATGTTCAAGTTTAACAATCTAACTAAGCGTAGAACAATAAAACATTCACATAACAGCACAACTGCAATTTAACATATGTTGCGAACTGGAAAGTTCTCTACACAATAATACTATAATGGGGAAAAGAAAAGAAGCAATCTTGAATAACTCACCAGGGTGCTATCAAGGGTGGCGGCAAGCACGAACTTGCCGTTGGGAGAAAACTTGGCGAAGGACACGGGCGGGCTCTCGTCGTCGATGAGGGTCTTGACGCAGTGGCCGGTGGCGGAGTCCCAGACGCGGCAGAGCCCGTCGTAGCTCCCCGACACGATCATGGCACCGTCGCGGTCGAAGTCTACGGCGGTGACGGGCTCGGAGTGGGCCGGCAGAACGCGGAGGCAGCGGCCCGACCTGACCTCCCACACGCGCACCGTCTCGTCGAAGGAGCCCGAGGCGAGAACGTTGCCGTGGGGGCTGAAGGCGACGCAGAAGGCGTAGTTGGTGTGTCCGGAGAGCGTCTTGAGGAGGCGGGCCCCGCCGCCGGCGCCGAGGTCCCAGATGCGGACAGTGCGGTCGTCCGAGGCGGAGGCGAGGAGGCGGCCGTCGGGGGAGAATGATAGGTCGGAGACGCCCTCGTTGTGTCCGGCGAGCTCGGCGACGGGGGAGAGGTCGGAGGAGGACCAGACGCGGAGGAGCTTGTCGGCGGAGGCGGAGGCGAGGAGGCGGCCGTCCGGGGAGAACTTGACGGCGGAGACGGCGCGGCGGTGGCCGGTGAGCGTCGCACGGAGGGCGTAGCCCGGGGTGACGTCGCCCGCCGGCGCCGCCATTGCCGCCAACCGGAAAGAGTTTGGGGTTTTGGAAATTGGAGTTGAAATTCCTCCTCTTGGAGTTGAGCTGTGCGCTGCGTAGTTGTCTTGTCTGCGTGAGTTCGGATTTATGGGCTGGAAATGTCCAGCCCACTAGGTTTGCGGTAGCTACAGATCGATTGGGCCTATCTAATTCGATCCGGGAACTGTTGTGCACAAGAAAGAGCATCAGTGCGTAATAGATTCGAAGCTGTTAATCTCCTTGCAATTAATTTATAAACGAAATATTAGTTTCAGTAAAAGAAATCCTTAATTCAAAAAACTACTTTCAACATTGAATCCCATTCTTTTACATCCCAATGCTCCTATGTGCTCCATACTCTTAACTAGTTACATGTCCGTGCATTGCTACGAAAAACAAAATTGATAACGAAAAATAAAGATTAAAAAATAAAAAAATTATTTCACAAGATCAAACATCTATCTTTAACGCTTCGTTTCTTGCGAAAGCTGGCTAATTAAAGCAACGCTTCGTTTTTTGCGTAGGGCAATTAATGACGTGGGTAGAACTCACCACTGCCACCAACTGTTGCTTTATAATAGTAGAGATGACGATTACAGGTGCCCCAGAGGCGGGAACAATAGAGGTGGCTATTGAACAAAACACTTCAACAAATAGATCATCTAGCAATAATCCTGATTAGAAATTTTTCAGGACCAAAATTCGAGTGTATGCTATGGAAAGTTCATAGTACTGTGGACTCGTCTTGCTCAATTTAACCAGTACCATTTCTAATTATTTGCCCTCAAAGTGAATGCGAAGTATTGAAGATATATTAAGGACCCAGAGCAAAGGACCACAAAATTATATTTTCAAAGTTGCATCGAACATAAATGACAATTACCATAAATAATTGGATGCCTCATGATTTCCACCGATGAAGATGGTTGGGTATGGAGCAACTGCTAGTTCAGAGTTGTGCTTCCAAAATGAGATCATGGTAGGATACTTTGGTTTGGCATTAACACATCGTAAATCATTCTCATTCCTAACAGTCTGAATGAAAAGGTGGAATGTCAAAAGCATAGTTACCGGATTCGCTCTAAATGTCCCAGGCAGGTGCGGGCATTGGCGAATGGCGATTAAAACAAAACGCAAAGACTACTAGATGAACCTTTGCTCAAACGCATCGCGCCAATCCTGTAATGATGCAATATTTTCAAGAAAGAACGGCCCAGCAAATGGGTATGGGCAGCGGACTGCAGACCGCGCACCTGGAAATCAGAGCAGCAGAGGAGGAGGTCGATCTTGACGCCCTCAGCCACCTCGAGCTGGCGCAGGGTGCTGTAGACCTTGTCCAGCTCCCCGTGCATGCACCCCTCCACCGCGATCTGCGCAGGACATTCACCGAGGCATTACGCCGAACTCGTGGCCGGCACCGGCCAAAGAAACCCCAGAACCGCTGGCGGAACAACCGGAGCTCGCAACACAGGTGCACCCGGGGAAACGGAGAGCATCGGGACCCTGCTCGCTCACCTTCATGGCGTGTGGGGTGCGCGGGCGGATTGGACGGAGCAGCCGACCAGCGAGCGCCGGGAGCAGCAGCCGGATCGGAGTTCAGGGGCAGGGGGTATAAAGGGGTCTCTTTTGCAAAATGAAATAGTTTGCCACAAAATTAATGTGTATTTGATGATTTATCGCGTTATATATTATTGATATTTGAGTCCAAAGATCACGTGTTAATAAAACATGACATGGTAATTCATCGAATGCACATCAACTTTGTAGCAATAATCAAATCTCCCTTGCAAAATTGCCGTTGCTGCTTGCCCATTGCCATCCAAGCCGCAGAGTTCCGATCCGACGGTTTACGTCTGGATTGCAAATTATATAATTAAAAGTCATGTTTATTTATTTATTAACGATTGGTTTTAGATTAATGTTGATAAAATGACCTATTTTCACTAATTACTTTTAAACTGTTTAAACAAAAAGATAACTTTAAGACATAAGCTAAAAAAAATCTAAACCTAAATAAATAAGAACTAAGTGAACTTTGAGGTCCACTTTTAGCTATAGTCCCGTACGACTGCTCAAATGATGGGCCGTAATTTGGGTTCAAAAGGTCTCTGCGTGACAGGAAACTCAGCACGGTGGGAGGGCAAAAAGGAAAGAAAAAACAAACCGACGAAACATCACCAAATTTTTTTCAGGCCATCTAGCTTGACTTTTTATTAAAGTTGGACCTTTATCTAAAAAAATTTGTAAATTTGAATTAACGTGCAGCAGCAGTTCTACAGCGCGGGTCTCCTAATACTTTCACGGTTGAGAATAAGGTTAAATTTACGATTTCATTTGGATGAGAACCAAAGTTGCAAACAAAAAATCCACAAGAAACAAAAAGCCAAAATCTCTAATTCGAGGTGGGATGGGATCATGGGAGACTGAGAATTGCCGGAGAGTTCAGCTCGCAAGCCTCTTGAAACCGAGTACACGAGACTACGAGAGATCGAAACTGCACGGTCGGCTGTTGCCTAATCTGCAAACACCGAGGATACGACGAGCTCGTGTAAATCTTGGTACCAGCATCAAGGCATCACCGATTCAAGCGCTTCCGGAAAACCAAAAACAGCAGCAAGACTGAATTTATACAATGAAAAAGAAATCCATGTACACACGGAGACACGGAGCAGCAACATGGAGAAGAAGGAGGAGCAGCAACAAGGATCCTGCCTTTGCATCGATCGGAACATGCATATCTTCTTGTTGATTTACATGTCCAGACCAAGAGTTCGGAAGATGGCTTCAACAGGACCAGCAGCTGAGCCGCAGCGCCTCCTCAAACTTGGCTTCCAACGCCGCCGCCGACTCCTCGTCGCCAGCCTCGCGCCCTCTCTTCCCGTCGGCGCCGCCCATCTCCTTCGCCGACTCTGCCGCCGCCTCACGCCGCCGCGCGAAGACGCGGAGGGAGAGAGCGTTGCTCAGACTGAGCCGGACACCGTTCTCTTCCTTGGGCGCCGCCTCCGCAGGCCTGTGGAGCTGGTGGTAGCTCAGGAACAGCATCGAAGCGCTCGGCGTCATTGCTTGCTTCGAGCCCCCGATGTCCGGCCGGCGAAAGATCACTCTTGGATGTACAACTGGATTGGTTCCGATCGCGGACTTGTCACTTCTTGGCGGCGTTGGGCGGGCAGCCTATTTATTTACGCAGGCGAGGCGAGGGTGCACTGACTGCACAGGCGAGGGAGGAAGTTGGGCGTGACGATTGGATACGGTGGGTGGTACGGTCGGTGTGCCGAGGTTTTGGGGGAAACCAGTGGGCTCGTGTGTGGGGTACTCGCGAACCTGTGGTAAGAGACGGGGTGCGCAGGCGCCGTTTTTTTCTGGTTTTCCTGGAGGCGGTCGTTGAAACATCGTGGCCGCGTGATGTGCAGACTGACCATCTTAGCATGTTTATACTTGGTACTACTAACACAGTGAATGGCTCGAGAAACAGTGAATGGATTCGGATTTATAAATGCAACTATGTGTCGATGTGCAATTGTGGAGAACCGAAACCTTAAGTTAAAAGCTATTTTTTACGGTGTACTAAATTCAGAAAAGCATTTTTACATGCAGTCTAAAAAAAAAAAAAACTTTTTTAGTTGCTCGTCTAGGTGAAGGCCAGAGGTAAGAAACTTTTCGAAACTTTGAATTCGGTTATAACCATTAGAGCATCGATTTTGTCCTACATCCAAGGCATATTAAACAGTCCTGACACAATAAACAAAAGTGTTTACTATACCAGTCCCTTCAGCAGTTTTTTCCCTCCAAAAATAACGTTCTCCCCACCGCGAAAGATCTGGCAAGTAACACGCATTACCTGTCGTAATTTGGCAGCACAAGAGGCGCCGACCTCCACGGACGAGACGAGCGCGGGAGGAAATGTTGTCGCGCTGGTGAGCCCAGATCGCGCGGACTACTACATGCGTGTGGGTGCAGCGCGTAGGGGCTCGTGTGCTAGCGGAAAGACCACTACCGTGTCCATGTGATGTGACACGGAAGCATTGGCCATTTGCCGATAGGATGCATAGGACGAAACGAATTGGGAAGAAAAAAAGATAACAGGGCGACGAATTACTTGTGGTGGGCGAAGCGTGGGAGCGCGGGCCGCGCGCGAGCACGAGCAGAAGCGTGGGAGGTCCAGCATCGGCGTGTGCCGGCCCCATGCCCACTCCGAGCCCGATACGTAGCCTTCCCCTCCCGGACAGGCGCGGGCGCAACAGCGATGTTTTGCGCCGGGAAAACACACGGTGAGACGCGGAATAGTTGGATCGGATGCCGCCGAACCGTGGCGGGGTCCGCCTCGACGCGTGCGTGCGTGCGCAAGGCCGGGTTCTCGAGTAAAACTACAGGTGGCGCCGCCGCTCGGCGAGGAGTAGGCTTCGGTGCGGAACTCGTCATCGCGTGGGCGGCTTTGATGCCGTTCGTCGTCCACACCGTGAACTAAAGACGAGGCGCTCGGGTCGGGAGTATGGAAGCGATGTGCAAGCCGCGCTGATGAGGTTTAGGTTTTTTTGTTTATAGTTTAAAACCATATTTTAGGCTTAGATAGCTTAAAAATAATTAACTTTTATAAGTGATAGAGATAGGCAATTTTAGCGGTTAATGGAATTAGTCTACAATCAACCCTCAATAAACCAAAAAAGTACCTATCAGGCGGCTTTTAAATTTTAGTTATATAGAGGTTTGTGGCTTTTAAAAAAGTTCATATAGAAAGTCATCAATTTGTTTAGATTTTGACTTTTTTACTTTTAAATAGGTGAAAAAAAATCCCAAACAAACAGGCCTTAGTTATGTGAACACTTTATCAAAATTAGTCTACTAAATGCTTCGGCTCACAAAGACCCATTAGCATAGTTTAGTTCTATATTGTTTATTGAATCATAAAGAGGACCTCGTCTCCCTGTACCAGAAGAGGGCAGGGTTTTTATTGTATGCACCATGCCTACAGGCAAATCATCAATAAACAGATGCTGACAGACTACATCCTGGATTTGAAATGATGCTTCGAATAACATAGCATTCTGCTAGCCACAATCTCAAGACTTAAGAATTCCTTACAACTGCACATTTTGTGTGCGAAGCTATGCTAAGGGAAAGTTGATTGTGAGACCATCGTATCATGAAAGTAAGGATAAAATGCATGTGTTCCTTGAGAGGATTCAAGGTGACATATGTTGAGCCTATGTTTGGGCCATTTAGATACTTAATGATACTAATTGACGCATACACATAGTGGACGCATGTATATCTATTATTAACAAGGAATCATAATTTGCCAAGTTGATTTCACAAATAATTGTGCTAACAACCAAGTTTCTGGATCATCGAATCCAATCTATACGAATGGATAATGCTGAAGAGTTTACTTCAAAGACATTTAATGACTTTTGTACGATCTTAGGCATAACAGTATATCATTTGATCCCACATGTTCATACTTATAATGGACTTGCAAAATCATTAATCAAACAGATCATTCTAATTGCAAGACCATTGTTAATGAAGTCTAATTTAACTCCATATTACATGTGTTGCATTAACACAACTTCAACCATATGCATACCACGAATTTTCACCATTCCAGTTAATGCATAGGAAAGAATCAAATATTTTCCATCTGCATACATTTGGTTGTGACATATACGTATCAATCTAACCACCTCAGCGTATGTCAATTGGTCCTCACCATAAATTAGAATTTATGTAGGATTTGATTCTCCGTCTATAATCAAATATCTAGAGCCCATGATGGGGGATCTGCTAAAAGCAAGATAAACCGATAGCATATTCATTACAAAAACTATTCCTGACATTATGAGGAGGAAAGGATCCTAGTAAAGTGGAATGTCGTGAGCTATCATGGCATGATAGTAATATTCATAATTTGGATCCACACACTAAATAATTGCAACAAGAGTTTTGTCGGCGTTTAGGGCACCGGCTAGTAAATTTGTATAGGTCGACGGGGGTGCACGCTCCCTCTCCTCGAACGGCTTGACTTGGGTGAGCGCAAGATGTATACTGGTTCGGGCAGAACGTCCCTACTCCAGTTCGTGTGAGTTGGATCGTATTGATTCTTCTTTCTTGTTTTTCTGTCCCCTTACATGCTTCCCCCTCCTGCCTTTATATAGGCGAGGTGGGAGGTTTACACCGTTGGTTTGGAAAAAGAGGAAAAGACTGTGCTCTTGGCTGTCCGAAAGTGGCGGGCTGATAGGACTGGCCGCCGGCTCCCCCTACCCTGCTGCTGGTTGCCGTAGTTGCCGCGCCGCTCGTAGTTAATGCGGGGGTCGGGAACTTGTGCCGCCGCGTCGTCGTCATTATGGCCGGCATTTAACGCGCCCGATATGCAATAAATGCCGTCACTTCTCCGGGATATCGGAGACCAGGTCGTGGGTTCGGACCTTACCCGGCGGTCGCAACTTCGGGCCTTGATCGGCCTGGGTCGGCCCGTGCGTCTTTTTGGGCCGCTGAGGATACCCATGGTGCGGGTACTCGTCAAGTTTCAAAGAATAACAGATTTGTAAAGTCTTGCAAATGAACTACTACATTCATCCATTAATCATAAGAGAGTTACGAAATAGTATATACCAGTAGTAAATGCACCCAAAAGAGTAGATCTATCCCGAGTTTTGGGCTCTGCATCTGATTCCACTCTTAGTAAAAAGAGGGGGAAACCTTTTGGTTCGAAAGATATCAAACCACATAGATGTCCCCAAAAGATACATACTACAAAAGGGGAGAAACACCATGAACCGAATATGATTGAGAAACATCTGGTGAACATCGCAGCTCGTGCACAACAATTGGCGCCGAGCAAAAGGGGAGGTGCCTTGTGTAGGTGAGATTGCACCTGCTGACACTAGGGCAACAAAAACATTCATGCTCTACTAATTTGGGATATGATAAAGAGTTGATTGATCTAGAAATGCCAATTGACTTGTCTAAAGAGTTTGCCACAAACTATGTGAAACAGAAGAAATCTTTTATAGGTAAGTGTGTGCTAATATTAGCTACTTTACATATAAGATTGTTACCATATTGAGAATTTAGATCCAGAACCGAAGAAGATTGCTGAATACAAGAATCGTCATGATTGGGATAAATGGAAAGAGGCAATTGATAATGAACTAAACTTGCTAAACAAGAGAAAATCTTTAGACCATTGGTCAAACCACCTCTTGATATCATTCCAGTTGGACACGAGTGGGTGTTCATAAAAAAGAGGAATAAAAAGAATGAAGTGGTGAGGTATAAAGCAAGATTAGTTGACCAAGGGTTTTTGAATAAAAAGATGCTTTGCATCTAAGATTGTTACCATATTGAGAATTTGGATCCAGAACCCAAGAAGATTGCTGAATGCAAGAATCATCATGATTGGGATAAATGGAAAAAAGCAATTGATAATGAACTAAACTTGCTAAATAAGAGAAAAGTCTTTAGAACAATGATCAAATCACCTCTTTATATCATTGCAGTTGGACATGAGTGGATGTTCATAAAAAAGAGGAATAAAAAGAATGAAGTGGTGATGTATAAAGAAATAGTAGTTGCCCAAGGGTTCACGGAGAGACCTAGAATTGATCTCAATGGAACTTACAATGGTATAATATTCCGTTATTTCATTTCATTAGTAACAGGAATGAACTTAGACATGAAACTCATGGATGTTGTTACTGCATATTTGTATGGGCCACTTGATTATGAAAATCTACCTGAAGATCGCAACATGTATAGTGTCGTATTGCAAAGGTCACTATATGGATTGAAATAGTGATTTCGTGTTTGTGTGTGTGGTACAATTGACCAAGTGAATTCCGTGTACAAAAGGATATTGAATAATGAGGTATGTATGCATGTGTTCATAATGAAATGTATGAATGGATTCTGCATCATACATGTGTGTGTTAATGATTTGAACATCATTGGAAACACAGAGGATATTCTCGAAGCTTGCTCATACCTAAAGACGGAATTCGAGATGAAGGATTTGGGTGAAACCAAATATTGCCCAATTGGCAGATTGAGAATTTTTCGATGGCATATTCTTGCACCAAACCACCTACATAAGGAATGTGTTGGGGATATTTTATCTTGATAAATCTCATTCAACAGGTACTCCCATGGTCGTTAGGACATTGAATGTAGAGAATGATCCATATGGACCTAAACGAGAGAATACTGATATATTAGGGCCTAAAACTCCATACTTGAGTGCTATTGGAGCATTATTATACTTTGACAAATTTATTAGGCCTGATATTGCTTTTGCACGAAGTTATTTCGTAAGGTATTGTTTTAAGCCTACAAAGAGGCTTTGGAATGGAATAAAAAGAATCCTCAAATACCTACATGATACAAGTGATCTTGGACTTTATTATCCCAAGGGTCAAGATACAAAGATAGTGAGTTACTCGGATGCAGGCTATTTATCTTATCCCTATAATACCATATCCTAAATTACATGTATTTCTAAGAGGTGATACAACTATTTCATGGGAATATGAAAAATAATTGATTATTGCTACATCTACAAATTATTCATATATTATTGCTCTATATGAACTACATGTGAGTGCACATAGCTTAGAGGATTGATTATCGTATCCAAGAGTCATGTGGTGTAAAGGTGGAAAAAGTTCCCACAATCCTCTATGAGGATAATGTAGGTTTGAAAGGACAGGGGATGTCGCCTAGAGGGGGGTGAATAGGCGAATTAAAAGGAATTTAAAACTAAATCGCAGCGGAATAAAACCTTCCCGATGTGGTTAACTCGGACTATCCGAGGTATAGTCCGGATATTCCGGTATATACGAACTATCTGTGTTATGAGGTGCGGATACTCCGGATTAGAGGGGAGGACCTCGAGATGAGATTTTAAATCTCAACAATTTCTACACAATCTACTTGAAAGCAAAGATGCTAGACTATCAGGTACCTAAAAAAAGTGTAGATCCAAAGCCAAATGCAAAGGAAAAATAGATCGGGGCTCGCAAAGATTACAAGACAACACAACCCTTACCAAAGGTTAGGAAGAACACGAAGACAATGATTTTTCACTCGAAGTTCGGATCCTTGAGGGGATCCTATGTCTCCATTGAGGCAGCTCGGTCACACTTGAGTCGGGGTCTCTTTCAACCCTATTCCTCCCGGTGTTGCACAAATGCACTCGCCGATCTTCACTTCTTTGATTCCTTCCCTTGTGGAGGCGGAATCGGCCTTCACAAACTTCCCACGGCCAACCACACAAAACACCGGTAGCTCATAGGCAACCTCCTAGCCGTCTAAGAGTCCTCAATCTCCAAGAGTAACAAATGCTCATAAAAAACAAACTTGGAGATGAACTCAAGTGCTCAAACAACTTAAATCTCACTCAACTTAGCACCTCACTCCTCAAACTCTTCCCAACCCTTCTCACCAAGGGGATCACTTAGATCTAGGGGTAAAGAGGTGTTTTGGGGGGCTTAAGAACAAGAGAATAGCTCCTCAAATCAGTGAAACAATGGCCCCTTAGAAGATGGGGAGGAGGGGGCTTTAAATAGAGGTCCTGGAAAATTAGCCGTTTGGACTGCGCAAAACCCGGATACTCTGGACAACCCGGATACTCCGGACTCACTTGTATCCTCCGGATTGTCATAACCGAGAGGACGAACCTGGATTCTCTGGACTCAACCCGGATACTCCGGATTGGCATTGAGCAGCCCGACGAAAACGAGCATAACTTTTGACTCCGGACTCCGATTTCAGTGAATTTGGACTCTACGGAAAGCTAAGAACGAGGGTTACACAACTAACAATGTCTCACTACCCAAATATCAAAGGATAAAAATAGATATCACAAGGAATCCAAGAGAGACCTACAACTCTCACTTTTCGGCACCACCAACACCACTCTCTCTCTCTAAGTTTCACAAGGATGGATCACTTGAGCACTTGACACATCTAAAAGTCATTCGACGTTGCATCTCTCTTAATAGTACGGCAATCCTTAGACTCAAACTAAATCAAATATAATACAAGTCTAGAAATAGTCACTTGTCATCTTCTTTCTTAATGCCGGTGCATGAAGACCTTCACCATATAATTGATGACATCTTCGCCTTGTCCAACTTGACTCGATTCATCTCATGAGACTCTCGTCCTATCAACCTTGACTTGATCATCCTCTCCGACGATCTCCACGCCAAGTCGATCTAGACTTAGCCCTCAACTCTTGATGATACCGCTGTCTCGTTGACCTTGGCTTAACGGTCATCCTCCAAGATACCTTGGTCATCATACACACACGAGACCTAATTCTTTCCAAACCACTTATGAAAGACATTAGTCCCAAAAGCTCAATAAATATATAAACAAGTTGATATTTGTGAGCAATTGATTACCACAAGTGTTTCATATAAAGAAGCACCATAGAAATGGAAACACTTGATATAAGAAATGTTCTCTACTAAGTACATCATGATGAATATGTAATTGATCTATATGCACTAGAGAGATAATTGCCAATATGATGATTCAATTAAATCATGGTAAGGATCGCATTCTTTACTTAAATGAAACACATGATAGAATATACACAAATTGTACATGTGCAAATAATATTTGGAATGAGAGTAAATATGTGATCTAATTCTAGATTAAATTTCACTAAGAGAAGTGCATGAGAAGATATACAACTAAGACATGTATGCACCATGTCAATCTATAGCAATGTGAAGTTTAACTCTAGTTAATACATGCATACTAAAATTAAAGCACATAATGAACTCAAATGAATATATATGCACAAATAAATATGACATGAACCAATGTGCATATATGTAATCAACATGTTACTTAGAGTTCACTATGCATTTGCACAAGAGGATTGCAATAATAGAGTTGCCCGTTTGGTAGGTGGAGAAGTGATGGTTTAAAAAGGGAGCTCCAAAATCCAACCGTTGTGAGTGGCTGCGCACAACCCGGAGTGTCCGGACTTTCAACCCGGATAGTCCGGGTTGGTGAGCTCTTGAACCAACTGAGAGGGTTAACCTAGAGAGTCCGGATTGAATATCCGGATACTCCGAAGTTAACCCGGAGACTCCAGATTAGTGAACACTGGTCTAACTGAGAAGGTTAATCCGGATACTCCGGACTGAAAGTCCGGAGACTCTAGCCTGCCCTGCTCGGCCTGCAGAGATGCAGCCAGGGGAAATGCAACGCTTTGAAGATTTTAAAAATACACTCTTCATCCAATGAGCACAAGACTATCCTAAAAACGATTTCCCGTTGTATCCCTCTAAATAGATGAGACTAATACTCAACTTGGCAATAAGCATGTTAGTCTCAGAACAATATAATCATATTAGATGTTTGTCATTTGTTAAGCACTAAGTTAAGCATTACACAATTACATAGATTGTCATTATATGCGTTTGTCATTAATCACCAAAATAACATAAGTGCTTAGATGCACTTTCAATGTTGTGTTACACAAATAAAGAATAGTTATGCCAAAATGAATTTGACAAAGTATTTTCTCCCTAATCATTTATATCCATATGACCAGTAGGAGAATGAGAATATAGAAATACTGAAAATCCAAAAAAAAAAGTGAGAATTTTGCCGATTTATTTACTAAGAATTTTCAAGCGTCTATGTTTGAGAAGCATGTCCATAGCATAGGCATGAGGAGAAACAAAGTGTTCTTGTCCATGGCATAGGTATGGCCATTACATCTAATGTTCCTGATAATCTAATTTTCGCTCGTGTATGATTGATCATCAATAACGCGGTCACCATCCTCTAACAAAGATATCCCTAGCTCAGGGATTAGTTTCATGCAATCTTGTCAGTTGTAGAATGCAAGGAAAATGAAAATAAAACTATTTGTCAGTGTGGTAACATTTTGTTGCATTAGTTGTGGGTTAGCTCCAATCAGTTTTAAGGGTGACAATAGGACTGAGGGGTTCAGGGGGCTTGCACCCTTGCCCTGACCCCTGCCCCCGCCCCTGCTAGGCTTAACGGATCCCAATCCTCCCCCGTCCAGGCCCCCACGAGGTCACGTGGGATTGAAAATAGGTTACATATGAATTAAAAAATTATAAGGTGACTCTATTAATTAATTTATAAGTATTTAGGTATATTTTTGAAATATACTTTCAAAATTTATATCTTAATATATATAAGTTTTAGTCAAATATATAAAAAATACATATATCATTTTAACAATATATAATATATATTTCAATCTAAAATCTCCAATCAAGCGCGTTCCAAGCATCTTCCATCCATGCACGAATTGGTAGTCCATGCTATTCCAGCGAACCGATAGCCCACGGTCGAATTCGGCTCGCCCTTGATGCGCCATTTACCCTCGCGTCACTGGCACGATGCCTAGGGGTGATAATGGGCTAAAGCCTAACATAAGCATGATCCAAATCTAAATTTTTGTTTCTTTGATTGAGTCCAGTCCAAATCTAAAACTAATAAGTCTACCAATCCAGGCCCAAATAAAGATTTTGACCTTGGTCCAAACCATTTACATGTACAACATTTATGTATATGTGATCAGAATTAACATATAATACATGCAATATTACGATTTAATAGAAAAACGTAAGATCCAAGCCTAACCCAATCTGATCTAAATCTAGATCTGATCCAAATAACTATGGATCCGAAAGTCCAATTCATTTTTTTAGTTTTAGACCGATCTAATAAAAAAAACCATATCAGTTCAAGCCAATTATCACCCCTAATAGTGCCTGTTTTGTGCGCGCCGCACGCTGCCTCCAACGTCCGGACCAAGGTTCACATTTTCGTTGAAATCCGAACGAATTTCGCAAAATTCGCCCGTACCGCCCAAAGCCGAAAAGGAAAACCGTTCTGAAATTCGCTCAAATTCAAATTCAAAAAATATAACAAATTTGGAAAAATTTATCCAAAATTTCTCTATAATTAGTATTAATAGCACTGTGGCTATTGGTGTGAATATTTTTTGAAAATTCAAAATTTAGAGATGTATTTGATCAATTGGAAATGTAGATAATAGAAAAAAGAAAAAGGAAAACCCGGCCCACAGGCTTCTAGTCCACAGGCACGTCGGCTTTGGGCCGAAGGGCCACCCCAAAGCCCATCAACGAATGAAGCCCACGAGGAAGTCACTCCAGATAAAAAGCTTCTCCTGCTGCCAATAATTGAACCGGCTAGCAATCATTCAAGCACCTTCGTTCTGGGAGGGGAGTGGTCCGAGTGGAGCTGCGTCCGGTCGTCGCCGACGAAGGAGCGACGGCTCTCCGACGCCCACACTGCAAAATCCGAGCGGCAAGAAGCGAAATCCGAGAGGTAAGTAGCGATTTCCAAACTTTGCTCGAATTTCTACATGGTAAACAAATTTCGTGAAATATGTTCGATTTTCGTTCAAAATTGATCGGATTTCGTGAAATGTCGGTATCTAATTTCGAGTAATGAAATGGGAAATGTTAGTAGTTAATTTCGTGAAATATTACTTAGGGTATTAAAGAAAGGTGAGATATTACGTAGGGTATTGCATGAAATGTCAGTAGCTAATCTGGTGAAATATGACTTAGGGTATTGCGTGAAATGTCATGAGCTAATTTCAAGTAATGAGAGGAACATTCGAGCTCTTGATGAGTAGCTGCTGGAATCCTGAGAAATGAGCCCTTTGCGTTGTGGCTCATGAATTGTTTTCCCTGCTATGTTCTCGCAAACCATTTCCCCCATGAGCGAGCAATATCTGAGATCATTTTTTAGTTAGAAATGCGAAAACTGTCATAATCAATCTCTTCATTGGTCGCTCTAGCCAATAGAGCTACTCATCAACAGCTACCCAAATCTGAACTAGGATGAAAGCTTCAATTGTAGTTGTACATAAGCTTCAATTGTAGTTGTACATAACACTAGATAGAGGAACATTTGTGGAGTAAGCTTTTTTACCGGTCCTCTAGCATGATATATCGTATATGCCATTATGCGAAGCGCATGAAATGTCAAGTAGCAATATTTATCCAAGTTTGTCAAGTAGCAAATTTTTTTGCAGATGGCAGACCCTGTCGACGTGGTTTGGGAGCACGGTGATAAGTTGGGTGGTGGATTTCGATGCAAGCACTATCTGATAGAGAAGAGAGGAGGCGGTGCAACCCGACTAAAGCAGCACCTGGCAGGGCGTGGTACAAGTGTCGTACATTGTAGTAAAGTTCCAGTGGAAGTTCGTGAGTACTTTCAGCGTGACATAGATAGGACGAAGGATAAGAAGAAGGACAAGAGAGAGGAGAGGCTGAGAAAAGAACTAGCAGCTGGAGATTCCCCACAGAGGAGAAGTGTATATTCAGAGTACACAGGTGATGCTGATGAGGAGGCCCAACTCGAGCATGCCATTGCTGCCTCCAAGGCGGAGGTACAATTTAGGAGCCGAGCAGGTGGCAGGTATGAGCACGGTGGTGGTAGTGGCTCCTCTAGGGGGTGAAGGAGATCGCGGTGGTCTGTTGTCGAAGATGTTTCGGAGTTCCTCGCAACGAGAAAAACCAATGGAGGTGGGGGATTACAACGTTGGTACGGCCCGTGGCCCCGTGCAACCAAGGATTGACAGCCATAAGTGGACACAAAAGGGGAAGAGTGCAAAGCAGGCCGTTGGATCGGCATGGGCCAAATTTTTCACACCGCTGGTATCGCTGGACGGAAAGCAGATAATCCATACTTTGTTAGTGCTGTGAGGGAAACGCAAAAATACGGTAAGTGAGCTTTAAAATGTTCGTTCAGTTCTAAACCAATTCGGCTAACATTTTTGGATGATGTTTCATTTACAGGCGAGGGTGTCCTGTCTCCGAGCGGGCGAGATATAGATGGGAAATATTTAGATGCCAACGAAGCAGATATAAAGGAGAAGTTGGCAAAGTTCAAGCAGGAATGGCCTACATACGAAGTAACAATCATGTGCGATTCTTGGACAGGGCCGACACGCATGAGCATAATAAACTTCATGATTTACTGCAATGGCACCATGTTTTTTCACAAGTCTGTAGATGCTACAGGCTTATCTCAGGATGCCTCATACTTACGCAAGGTACTTTGTTTTTTCACAAGTTTGTTTTGTTAGTCCATTTTCTGAAATATGATTGACGTACACATCACATAATGGAGGTACTTGGTTCTATTTGTTCACACAGGAAATATATTTAGTGGTCGATGAGGTAGGTCCGACAAATGTGGTGCAGATTATCACGGATAATGGTGCTAACTACAAGAAGGCATGCAAGCTCATCGCACGACAGCACCGCAACATCGTGTGGCAGCCTTGTGTAGCCCACACTATTAATTTGATGCTGAAGGAGATTGGAGAGTTCCATGATCATGCATCGGTCATTGAGAGTGCAAGAAAAATCTCCCGATGGATATACAACCATTCCAAGATTCATGCAATGATGAAGAAGTATATTGGAGGCGAGTTGATCAAGTGGAATGCAACTCGTTTTGGCACTAACTACATGTTTTTGGACAGTTTGTTTCGTCGTAAGAACAAGTTTATGCAATGGATGGCTGCCGAGGAATTTATAAGCTCTCACCTTGTTGATACCACTGAGGGGAGGTACGCGTATGGCTGCCTCTCCAGCTTGGACTGGTGGGATAATCTTCGTTCTATTGTCAAGTCGGTTGAACCATTGTATGCCTTCCTGCGATTCGCTGATCAGGACAAGGTGGCTACATTGAGCGAAACGATCCTTCGGTACACTATAATGACACAAGAGTATGATAGTTTATTCCATGACTCTCCAACAACAAAGGAGATTTACATGAATGTGGTGGACCGAAGAATGGACGACTTAACGCGCAACACTTATATGAATGCCGGTAATACATACTTCCATGGAACTGTATTAACATGATTTGATGCTTGTACTAACATGTTTCGATTCATTTGTAGCTGGCGCATTAAACCCCCGGACTGCCTATGCATACGACACGAACAGCAGCTTCTTACCAAATCTCCGGGATGCCTTTGAAGCGCTTGCTGATGATACTGATAGCGCCGCACAAGCTCTTCATGACACTGACATTTTCAGAAGGAAGGGTGGGTCATTCTCAGGTGCTCTAGCTGCAAAGATGGCACAAGATGGCAAAACATCCCCTGGTATTTCCTTATACGATCTTAAATATAATGGTACTCTCGTTGGTACTTATTGATCTATTTGTTAACTTGCAGCACATTGGTGGGATGTGTTCGGTTCGGAAACACCAATCCTTTGGTCGCTTGCCGTACGTCTCGTGTCGCAATGCGCATCTTCTAGCGGATGTGAGCGTAATTGGAGTACATTTGCATTCGTTCACACAAAAATTCGCAACCGCCTTTCATACAAGAAGCTACATAAACTGGTTTACGTCAACTACAATCTTCGGCTTCGAATTCAAGCTACAGAAAATCAAAGGCGCTCAGATGAAGATGATCCCTTCCAGCGTCTTATGGAGCTTACACTTTGTGATGATGCAAATCCGATCCGACAGTGGATGGAAAAAGGAAGGTCCAATGGTGATCCATTACTTGATGAGGAGGATATAGTGAGTGACACCCCTCTCCCATCACAGCTAGTGACAGACCCGATTCACCCTTCGGTGTTAAGAAAGGATACTGGGTCTGCAAGCATCCCCGAATGGGTTAACAAAATGGTTGGGGACACTCATACAGGGAAGAAAAAGCATCAATCAGTGCCAAGAAGGGATACAGGAAAAAGGAGAGCATCCTCTAAAGGAAAGGGAAAGCATACCGCATATAAGCATGTTGGGAGTGATGACTCCACTGAGAGCGGGCAAAATAAAGAGTGCAATGATAGCAGCTCCAAGACGGATACCGATGGCGGCGAGTCTGGTGGCTATACCTCCATACCTCCCACGCATCAATCAGAACAATAGCATGCCGTCAAATTTACAGGGGAGTCGCAATTCACTCATGCAACACAGGACACAGACCATGGTGCTCCCCGATCACAGAGGACGACTTCTAGAGGGAAGGGAAACGACACACCACAGGATAGCTGTGGCTCTTATGGCATCGTCGAGACACAAGGGAGCTATGGCTCATATGAAAGCTATAACTACATCATACCCGATGCTTATGCACAACCTCCAACCCAATATGTCTATGAGTGGCAGGATCCTGAGTTTTATGCCATGTTGTACCAACAATGGCAAACGACAAGTACATGGACGGGGCAAAGGCGCACGACATAAGGCGAGTTGCTCGCAACACGACGATTGGCCTTGATGTCTACGGAGGAATACAACATGGCAAACCAAATGTACACGCAACAATACTAGCCGTAACCCCTAAGGTAATATTTCATTTGCATGTTTCATTTCATTGCAAATTTATTTTTTACTAACAAAGAATCCATCCAGGTCCAACATGCATTTGTGTGCGAAGTAAAAAAGAAAATATGCCTATTTTTGCACTTAATGGAAGGTATCGAAATGTGATATGTGAATGGTATTGAAATGTGATATGTGAATGGTATTTTTGCACTTAATGGATTGATATGTCAATGCTAAAAGTGATATGTCAAAATATGCCTACTTTACAACTTCACATACTCTAAAATATAGCAAAGATTATGTCAAAATTTTGTTTCATTTCTATGCCTACTTTACAACTTCACATACTCTAATATTCCGTTCATGTAGGTCAAATATTTGGAAGAACGCCAAAGCTATGCGTACTTCACAACTTCAAATAAGATGTATTGAAATGTAAATGGTGTTAACATATGAATGGTATTGCTATGTCATTATGTGAATGCCTATTTTTGTTGTTGGATTGATATGTGAATGGTATTGCTATATCATTATATGAATGCCTACTTTACAATTTGCAATTGTCTAAAATATAGCAAATGTTATGTCAAAATTCTTCCATATTTAGGAAAGAACACATTTATTACATTTTCCTATTTTTTTGGGGGACTTCATGGTTTTTATTAGAAATTTTACAACATTTTTTTTTTCAATTTCCCTTTTTTTACATTTTTTTTCTATTTTTCCAACATTTCATTGGTTTTCTGCAAAATTCGAACGAATTTCGCTACGTGCCGAACGGTTTTTGTTATTTTTTCGCGAAATTCGCTACCTCGTTTGACCAGATTTCAAATGCATTTGACTTTTTGTTTCGAGCGATTTTTGTCGAATTTCGAGCGGTTTACCGCAAAAACCGCTACCGCCCGCACCTCGAAAAGTAGTCTCGAAACGAAAATGTAAACCCTGGTCCGGACTCGCATTCCACAGCTAACGGGGCCTTGTATCGCGTGTCACTAACGGCAAGTTCCATCCCATACCCACGTAACCCACCGCACGACTGTGTCCAGTCCAACGCTGCTCCCTGCGTCGCTGGCCGCCGCCTCCCACAACCACCGATGATCAGATGGCTTCCTCCCCGCATGCTTCTGTTTTCTTGGTGGGAGTTGTGAAGTGCTTCCATGTGCGAAGATTTCAGGATTCAAGAGAACGTGGCAATTTCTTACAAAGAGTACTACTCCCTCCCATCATTTTTATCTGATGTTATATATATATATATATATATATATATATATATATATATATATATATATATATATATATATATATATATATATATATAGTACAATTACCTGGGACACCAAGGTGCCTGGGCACCATGATCCAAAACGGGTATTTTCCATATGTATTCGTATGCGAAATTTTTTGAAATTTTTAGGATGTTGAGTTCAACTAGTTTACTAACTAATTCAAACAAGTTTGAACTGAAATTCAAATTAAAGTTTTCTTTTTTGATGATAGTTTGATTGTAGGTATGTGTTGATCATACATATAAATCAGCAAAGTATGTAATCTAAATTCATTCAAATCTTCAAATTTGAGTATATTTTTTTAAAGGTATGTGTTTCATTTGAATTCTTATAGATGGGTATATACCCTAAAACTGAAAGTTTTAAAAAATATATCTGAATGTGACTTGAATTAACGCATTTAAAATCATGGTGCCCATGCACTGTAATATCCCGAGTATTTCTATACTCAAGCCACTGTACATTTGTACTCAAACGCTGTTCAATAATACACTGTGCTTGTGTATTTCCGTATCTTGAGTGAACATACTTGCTTGGGATCAGAAAGAACCCTTCAACTTAAGTAATTTCGCTCATAAGTAAATTCGAATTAGGTTGGGCAAGTGCCTGTGACCCTATTAACTTCCAAAATACTTTGGGACAATTAGTAATCAACCCTGGAAGCTTTAGCCGTCAAGGCCCAAGTTCAAAAGTTCTGGGATGTCCGGAGTATCCGGATCCACACTCGGAGTATCCGGATCCAACCCGGAATGTCCGGACAAAGTCCGGAGTATCCGGATTGGGCTGGAAGCGCTCCAACCCGAGTGTCCGGACCAATGTCCGGAGTGTCCGGTTAGTGTTATCAAGACTGAACCCGAGTCTCGGGTTGAGTCCGAGAGTCCGGTATTAGCGTGGGGTTTTGTATAAAAGTCCCATTTCGTGGCTCCTTCCATTCTTTCTTCTTCTACTTTGGTTTCCCCACTTCCTTGGTGTTCTCTCCACCACCCCGAAGCTCTTCTCTCCTGGCGAGCCACCCCACGGTGACCTCCCCGGTGACTCCTCCATCTCGGTGTGCTCCTCCCCAAGCCGTCATTCCCCATCCTCCACCCGGCGTTGCTCCTCCTCCATCTTCCTTGGAGGTAAGCTTTTCTCTTAGGGTTTGATTCGCGGGATTCTTGGGTTCTAGAGCCGTTCATGGTGGGTTTAGGACTTAGGTTTGGATTTGGGAGGCTAGGGTTGAACTTGGATTCTAGGGTTTTGGGTGTAGTGGTTCTAGGGTTGAAAGTGGGATTTGGATTAGTGAATGTGGTATGCTAGAGTGGTAGATCGGGTAGTAGTAATGTCGATTTAAGGAGAATATCTTATAATTAGTATATGAGTGTATCCAAACTGATAAAGGAGTATTTCAAGTACGTTTGGGTGGTATTTCAGAGATTGGAGTAATTACTCCCGGGAGTACGAAGTATTTTTCATATATATATATATATATATAAGTACAACAAATCTACTAATATAGTTTTTATGTAGTAAATTTAGGTAGTTTGAAACATATTGACCGCTAAACTTTACAAAATCTGACGACACAGGTTCTAAAATGTGAAACAAAAAAGAACAAAGGGAGCGCTAGCAAAGAGAAGCAACCTTGCAATGTGGATAGCACTAGGCTACTAGCCCGTTCTCAACACATATACCATATTTTGCGAAAAGGTCCTCTATAAATTCTAAAATTATGTTTAGATCCTATCACCGGTAATTTTGCAAAAAAAACCATATAATTCTATATAGCAAACTCATAGCACTAGGCTACTAGCCCGTTCTCAACACATATACCATATTTTGCAAAAAGGTCCTCTATAAATTCTAAAATTATGTTTAGATCCTATCACTGGTAATTTTGCAAAAAAACCCTATAATTCTATAAATTCGTGAACGGATCTTTCACCGATCATTTTTGCACAAAATGACCCATGTAATGCAAATTCACCATCGGCTCTTACCTAACCCATTTTTAAAAAAAAAAACTAGGAAAAATGGAAATTACCTTAGGATTCTTTACCCCTTTTTTTGCAAAAAGAACCGAACCAAATTTCACATCGAACGGCATAGCACGAGATCTTACCTAATATAACTAATGGGACGTGCGAGTCACTTCCCTGCAAAAATAAGATACCAAGCATGCAACTTGAAGTGGTAAACTTCAATCAGGTCACAGATTAAGCCATCTTATAGTCAGTACAATAAGCAAAATTCCATAAGAACTAATTACATACATCGCTAATCTACAAGGCGTAAACAATCATTCCCCTTTACCTAGTACTGCCTACAGGTATATTATTGCTCCATCAAAAATATCCAGCATAGCATGCAGCAGCTCTTCACTATAAGCTCTTTTGCTGCATCTTATGCACGCAGTAACAAGTTCGTCAGAATACACGTCTATGATAATATTATGCATACAAATTAGTGATCATATATCAGTTCTTCTCTAGCTCTTGGTTCTCAAATCATCTAGTATCCATGAACAGGACGCATTCCTGAAATCTGTTGCTGCAGTTGCTTCTGCAGCCAACATCACATAGCAAACATCCAACCACCATAGCTTTGAAGTAACACAAATTACAAGAACGATACAAAATGCAGTGCTTCCAGGCCAGCAGCAGTTCATAAGAAAGCAACTTGCAGCATTGCATCTCCAGCTTCTTCAAAATGTAGCTCCTGGGAACCCAGAAATTTGTTGTCAAAGATGAACTGGGAAACCCCAAGGTGACTGCTTCCAAGCCTCACATTTTAGGCCGCCTGAATCATAAGGGGGAAAGGAATGGGGAAAAAAATACAGTATCCAGTTCCCATCCACAAATCAACATGTCTATGGTTACACGTACAAGTATAAGTTAAACAGTAAAATCGTACATCAATTCAACTTTAAGTGTAACAGAAAAGGCATGGTGTGAAGTGCAACCATCTACCATGAGATCTGCAGTAACTTCTTCAGATGAAGATGTGCTTCCAAGTTCCAATCAACTCCCAGTCCACCTCCTCTTGCGAGCCGGCCGCTCTGGCTTCACTTCCATATCAGCAGCAGAAGATTCATTCTGGGGAGGCTGCGCTTCAGTATCCACCTTTTTACTTTGCGGTGCCTCCTTCTCGCCAGGCATGGGGAGTTTGAAACGCTCACTTCGTCTCTTGAGCTTCTCAACAGTGTCTAGATGTCGGCCACGCTCCTCAGTCGTCTTGTCAGATGTTTGTCCATTATCACCACTGCTCTTGATATCTGAATTACCAACCGCAGCAAAAACTTCAGATGTACCTAACTCATCAACAGTGGGAGCTTGAACATCAGCTTTGATGGATGAAAACGTCTGTGTAGTTTCGTTATCAATATTACTATAATCTATCTCTTTGTGGCTCGTCCATCGCTCCAACTTTGAGCGACCTCTTCTTGAATCCTCATGGTTTTCATCATCTGATATGGCATCTTCTTCCCCTTGTTTGACAAATGAATCGTGTGGTTGAGGATTCTGGCTCTGTTTGGATGATGTGGCATGATCCCTACTATTTTGTTGCTCGCTCACTCCTTTCATCTCAACCTATACAAAGTTTTATTTGCATTTGTGTTGAGGGGGTGAATAATCCAAAGAGTTATAGAAATATCTAAAAACATAAACCCACCAAGCAGTAAACTTTCTTTCTAAAAAAATACTATGCTCATTAATTTTACAAGTGTTGTGCTTTTACAGTTTTCATGTAGCAGTAAATCCTTTCTAACAATGCTATGCTCCTTAATTTTACCAGTGTTGTGTTTTTATAGTTTTCATGTCAGTGATGTCACGGAGATCAAAATGTTGCAGACTACACATAAACCAATCAAATGAGTATCCACAGGGATCACATCTACCACAGGCTACAAGGATTTTTAACCATGGGACTAAACGCATTAAAAACCAGAGCTATTATCATTCAGAAACCAGAGCTATTAGGGTTCCTCCGTATGAATGTTCTATAAAAAAACTGCAGTATGCATAAGCAAGTAATCTTAGCACATGCGATAATTATCCAAACAAATCACAAAGTGCGTAGTCCGCTCAGTCATTGGAAACATGGATCATCAACAACAACCAAGCCTTTTGTCCCAAACAAGTTGGAGTAGGTTAGGTTCAATCGATCTTAGATCATGGTTCCACTACATGGATCGCTAACATTCATACACACCTATCCAACGCCAACTCTTTGGATACATTTTGATCCCTCAAATATCTTTTAACTGCTTCTTTCCACGTCGGTCTCGGTCAACCTCTGTCTCTTTTAATGTTTTTGAGACAACTTAAGATTCCACTACACATTGATGCCTCGGGAGGCCTCCGTTTGAGATATCCAAACCATCTCAAACGTAGTTTGGACAACCTTTTCTTTAATTGGTGCTACCCCAATCCTATCATGTAAATGGTCATTGCGGATTCGATTCCTTTTATGACTACAAATCCACCGCAGCATCTGCATCTTTGCTATGCTCATTTTCTGCACATGTTGTCATTTTGTTACCCAACATTCGGCTTCATACAACATTGTAGGTCCGATAGCCTTCCTATAGAACTTACCCTTTAACTTTTGAGGGGCTTTTCTATCCCATAGGATACCAGATGCTTGATGCCATTGCACCCACCCCGCTCGTATCCTGTGACTCCATCTTCATCAATCTCCCCATCACTTTGTAGCTCGATCCCAAATATTGAAGAGTTTCCTTCATGTATACTACTTTTCTGTCGAGACTAGCATCACCATCATCTACCATAGCACCACTAAAAACACACCTTATATACTTTGTTATTGGAAACATAGATACAGCTTTAATTTTAAGTTTATAGTGGCCGATTGTACTCAATCAATAAATGCCCACATAACAAAAGATTTAGATGCATCACGATTCACAAGAAATCAAGGGGTACATCTTTTGCAATGGCAGATGGAGCAAGGGACCAGACAACAGGTTTTTTAAATTGGCTAGTACATAAAAGGGAGAAGACTAAATTTTAGCACAATTATAATGCATAGACCCCCAGATTCTGGTTCAGCAACTGATACTTCATATTGTTTACGGAAGTTCTGTAAACAATACGTCTCAAGAAATCCCCCTAACAAGCATACGTGGAAAAGGTTGCTGTTATTGGATTTGGAAATGCTGAAAATCAGGAACTCCTCCAGGATGGCAGATGCTTTGGAGAAGTGGATTGGTGACAAACTGACTACTAATTGGATACTTGCCTTGTAGTGCTAATGTTGATACTTGACCTTTAGCAACAAAAAATTTCTCCACTTTTCCTGCCCGTATATTTGTTCCCAATTTCCACCACTCCCCCCTTCTAGGATGAGCAGTGGATAGTAGAAAAATGTATGTGAAGTGAATAAAATTCAAATACATGTATTATAATCACTCCTTTTCTTGTATTGTGTTTTTGCTTGTCAAATCTGTCATTGACATCCCACCTTGATGTCCCTAAGGGGAAAATCTATCTTGCAAGTATCTGACTAGTATTTATCTGTTGTTTTGTTAATCTATATGCTATTACTAAACACTAATATACCCTCATGTTGACCACTCTTTAACTGCAGTGCGGCTCAATGCCACTTAGATCACTAGCTCAACCTCTACCTCAGCAAGCTGCAAGCATGCTGGCCAAATATGTGTTGTTCTTGACTTTGGTAAACATCATATATTTTAATTTTTCGTCAGACCAATCCACCACTTCACTTCGGTGTGTGACTATGCTATTTGATCATTTTGGGAATCTTTGTTATCGGATTTATTACACTACCACATCAAGTTCCGAATAGCAAAGTATATGCAATAAACTTACAAAAAAATGTTACTTTATTTTGCTTTTAGAAAATATATGGTATGGTTTATTTGGGATCTATTGCAGTGCATTGCGTGGGCACTCAACCAGTAATATAAGCATACCAACAAATCTAACCATATTCAACTTAACAAATGTACCAAAAAAATTGGTACTTGGATATTAGGATATCTAACATCTTTGGCGAAAAATAAAAACATTCAACAAAAGAGTTACATAAACAAATATACTAACTGGCCCAGATGACTACAGGAAATACCAACTTGTCGCCAAAGATGTAACACGCTTTCTCTTGAAAGAACAACAACAACATGCAGTACTGAAGTAAAAGCCCTAATGAATCTGAAAGTAGATGAGAATTGGGAGAAATGATGGATGATTAATGGGGAGCAAAGGCTCGAGTACAAATAGGCAATGGTGTCCCCAGGAATAGGAAAGCAATCCAATCAGGGGAATAGGAAAGCAATCCAATCAGGGGAGATCCTTGCCTAAGTTAACCAACTAACCAAAACAAGGAGTGGGCACACAAGGCAACATGCATGTGCAGCCGCACCTCCCTAAACCCAAAAGGGCTTGCCAAAGATAGCAAGAACCCTGCCTAATATAGACCATGCTAACACGCCCCCGCAGTCTGATCGTCAGCCACTGCGCACGTTCAGACTGGTCCTGAATTCTGAAAATAGCGAGGAAGGCAGCCCTTTGGTGAAGATGTCGGCGTACTGCGAAGATGTCGGAACATGCAGGACGCGGAGATCACCAATGGCAACACGCTCGCGGACGAAGTGGAGATCAATCTCAATGTGCTTCGTGCGTTGATGCTGAACCGGGTTGGAGGACATGTAGACGGCACTGATGTTGTCACAATACACCAGTGTGGCACGGCGAAGGGGAGCACGAAGCTCCTGGAGGAGCTGGCGCAACCATGTCGCCTCGGCGACTCCATTAGCCACTGCGCGATACTCAGCTTCAGCACTGGACCTTGATACGGTAGTCTGACGCTTGGAAGACCAGGAAATGAGATTGTCACCAAGAAACACAGCATAGCCCGAGGTGGACTTGCGCGTATCCCGGAGCTTCGCCTAATCAAGATCGTGATACACCACAAGGTTGGTGCACGAGGAGGGTCGAGCAGGAGGCCAAATCGAAGAGTCCCGCGGACATAGCGAAGAATGCGCTTGAGAGCCGCAAGGTGAGGCTCCGTGGATCATGCATGTGAAGACAAACTTGCCGGACAAAGATATGCAATATCGGCCTGGTGAAGGTGAGTCTTTGCGGGGCACCCGGCAAGGCTGCGAAAATCGAAGCATCGGCCATCTTGGGGCACCATCGATGGCGAGACACTTTGGGGTTAGTGTCTCTGGGAGTGGAGCACGGCTTGCACTCTGCCATGCTCGCTCGGTCAAGAATCTCTAGCATGTCTGCTCTCGAGATAGAAGAAGGCCATCACCACAATGTCGAACATGCATACCAAGGAAATGATGTAATTCACCGAGGTCTTTCATAGCGAACTCCCGCCGCAAGGTCGAGGTGACTACCGGGCGAAGACCAGGTCGAGGAGGCGGTGAGGATGATGTCATCGACATAGAGAAGTAGGTAGGCCGTGTCGAGTCATGCCGATAGATGAACAGTGAAGTATCCGACTTGGCCTCAACAAACCCAAGAGAGCGGTATGTGGCAAAGCGATCTGCATTGTGCACGAGGAGCTCGCCGAGCCTACAGGGACTTGTTGAGCCGGCAGACATAATCGGGATGGACAGAATCCTCAAAACCACTGGGCTGCTTGGTATGCTTGATCTCTGTCGAGTGCCATGGAGAAACGCATTCTTCACATCAAGCCGGTGAGCAGGCCATTGCCGTGAGAGAGCCAGAGAGAGCACAAGATTTAATCGTCACGGCTTGACAACCGGGCTGAAAGTCTCCACGAAGTCGACACCGGGGCGTTGTGTGAATCCCCGAAGAACCCAACGTGCCTTGTATCGTTCCAGAGTGCCGTCGGCGGAGAGCTTGTGCTTGAAGATCCACTTCCCAGTGACAACATTGGCACTGGGGACGGGCACCAAATCCCAGGTGTGATTCTTCAATAGAGCATCATATTCTTCCACCATGGCGGACCGCCAGGCAGGATCAGTAAGACCTGCGCGGTACGTCTTCGGAACCGGAGACAGGTGCGTGGCGGTGAAGATAGCGGGAACACGGAACGTGCTTGGCAGTCGCCATGGAGTCTTCGGTTGACGACGGGAGGTACGGGTGGCGGCACCCTTAAGCGATGGTGCTTGCCAAGAAAGTGTGAGCCGGGCGCCGGTGTAGATGCTGGCACAGGGCGAGGCCGGCGCGAGAAGACTTGCGTGACGACATGCTCCGGCGGCGAAAAACCAGGTGGCGGGCCGCGAGGGCCAGGCGACGAGGTGCCTTGGCGCAAGACGGGTGCGGCGGACGTAGCGCTTCGGTGGAGGATGGCGAGGCCGTGGTCGCTGCGTGGCGCAGTGAGGAGGCCGTCGGAGGAGGCGTCCGGCTCACAGGTGCTAGGAGCAGGGAGGGTGCGAGGCACCAACAAGAAAGTGGAGGCGCCAGAAGATGTTCCTCGCAGTAAAACTTGTGCGGCGATCCAATAGGAGCGAGCACGCGTCGATTCATCCAAAAACTCAAGGGTCGCAAGTGTGGAGGGGCCATCACGCCAATGAAAGGAAAGGCATTCTCATCAAAGATGACGTGTCGTGAGATGATTATCTCGGTTGGAAGCCATGTCAAGGCGGCGGTATCCTTTGTGGTGAGCAGAGTAACCAAGGAAGGCACACAAGGCGCATCGAGGAGTGAGTTTGTGGGTGGTCGTGGCGAATAGGTTCGGATAGCATTTGCGGTAGAAGACTCGAAGAGTGCGCATAAGCGGTGGTGTGCCAAGGAGGGCAAGATGCGGCGCGAGAAGCCAAGAGTCTTGGTAGGCAAAATGTTAATCAACGAAGTGGTGTGGAGAGGGCCTCAACCCAAGAGGAGGGAGGCATGGAAGCCTGAACAAAGCAGTGAGCGAACGACATTATTGATTGACCAGAATGATGCGTTCAGCTTTACCATTTTGAGGCGAAGTGTAGGGGCAGGACATGCGAAGATGGATGCCCCGAGAGAGGAAGAACGTGCGGGCGCTGGAGTTGTCAAACTCGCGCCCGTTGTCACACTGGACAGCCTTCACAGGTGCAGCAAACTGTGTGGAGGCGTAGGCGATGAACCCGGCAAGTGTTTTGAAAGTGTCAGATTTGAGACGCAAAGGAAAAGTCCACAGGTAATGGGTGCAGTCATCAAGAATAACCAAATAATATTTATAACCTAAGACACTGACAACTGGTGATGTCCACAGATCACAATGTATAAGATCAAACTTATTAGACGCACGGGACGATGAATTTGGAAAAGCTAGGCGAACATGTCGACCTAGTTGACAAGCATGACACAATTCGGAACAATCCTCTATGGAAAAAGAGACAATAGACGCAAGCTTGGACAAAGCTTCATGGCCGGGGTGACCGAGTCGCCGATGCCACAGTGGAGAGGAGCCCTTAGCAACTAGGGAGTGTGCTGGATCGAGACGCAGGGGATATAGCGGCCCAGAGCTATTGCACCTGACGATCACGTTCCTGGAGTTGAGATCCTTCACAGAACAACCAGCAGGGTCAAACTCAACAGAACAATTATTATCGGTAGTGAATTGACGAACAGAGATGAGATTCTTAATAATTTGAGGAGAAACCAAAATATTATTAAGACGCAAGGAATTAGGTAACTCTGTAGTGCCAGTGGCGGTGACAGGAATCATGGAGCCATTAAAGGCAATAATAGATGAAGGAGCGAGGATCTGGCGAGGAATGGTTTGTGAAAGGAAGTGAGGGGTGGATGTCATGTGAGAGGAGGCACCTGAGTCGAAATACCACTCGCTTGACGAAGGCGGGTTCAGCGTTGCCGTGCTGAACGCGGAGGCAAGCGACTGTGCGTCCCAGGAAGGGAGTCCGGCCATGGGGTTGTAGGAGCCGGCCGGACCCCATTGGCCGCCTCGAGCGCCAGTGGAGCGGCAGTGATGCAGCGGTATGGTGGAGCATTCTTCCTGGTGCACAGCTGCTTGTTGTTGGCGACGAACGCTTGCTGCTGCTGCGGCGGTCGCGGTATGGGCGCCAGAGGAGGATGGCGGGCACCAGACCACAGCTGGATGGTGCCCGTCCAAGGATTGTAGACGGTGGGCGGCCACTGAAGAGGCGACGGTCTTGGTGCCCCGACTGCTTCTTCTGGGCCAGCCGTCTTCTTCTTTGGCGCTTCTTCTTTGCGTGGGGCCACACCGCCGCTTGCCCCTGCGCGCTTTGCGGCGATTGGATTTGGAGCCGGTCACCGTTCAGCGCCCGGGCCGTGAGTGCAGACTTGGTGGTGGCGGCGAGTGCAGCAGCCGGCGATGGCTGGCGGCTTCCCAAGGTGAGTTCCTCCAAGGACAGATCGTCCTTTGCCTCAAGGAAGGTGGGGAAGGCGGCGCGCGTGCGAGAGGCACCGATGTGCGTGAAGCGCTCGTTGAGGCCACGAATCACGTTGAGGACGAGGGTGCGGTCGGTGACGACCTCTCCCAAGGCGGTAAGATCGTCGGCCATTTTCTTCAGACGGCGGCAGTACTCGGTGATTGAAAGATCGCCTTGCACGAAGTTGCGAAACTTCGTCTCGAGCTGGATCGACCGTGTCTCCCGATTGCCCAAGAATCGATTCGACGGCAGCCGTCCCGGCAGAGGCGCCTCGAGGAGGAGATGATCTCGGCCAGGTCGGTGAGAGAGCCGAGGATCCAGATCGACAACGCAGTCCATCCGAGCCCAGTCCGGCGAGGGGACCGGGGTGTCGATGAGGACGTGCGCTTGGAGGGAGAACTTGCCGAGGACCAGCAGGAACTGATCGCGCCAACGGTTGAAGTTGCTGGAGTCGACGTCGAGAACGATGTGGACGAGGCTCCGGATGTTGTTGACGGCGACGGCCTGGGCGTGAAGGTTCAGGAGGGCGGCGGCCTCTGAGCGCAGCCACAGAAGTGGAGGTCCGCCGGGCCTCGCAGGGAGGCCGACCGCCGCAGAGGGTTCCTCCCGAGCGAGGGTTGCAGGCGGCGGGCGGCAGGCGGCGGCCGCTCTCTGTCGCGCGGCGATAAGCGGCGTCGCGAGCCTTGAGGCGTTAGCGGCCGCCTCTTCACTGGCGAGGCGGCGAGGCCGCATCATAGGCCTCACTGCCATTCCTTAGCGGCGGCCGGCCTTCTCGCCAGCCAGGCGTGCGGCGACCTCTCTTCGGAGGTCGGATGGGACAGCGAGCGTCGCCCGGCGGCGCGGCAGCGGCAGCGTCCGTCGCGCCTCGGTGAGGCGCCCGGTAGAAAGTGGCCGGTCATGGCGCGGCACGGCAGAAGCCGGCCTTCAGCCTTGGCTGACAAAGGGGCGGCAGGTGCGGAAGCGAAAATCCGAGGTCAAGCTCGGAGCTCTGATACCATGAAAGTAGATGAGAATTGGGAGAAATGATGGATGATTAATGGGGAGCAAAGGCTCGAGTACAAATAGGCAATGGTGTCCCCAGGAATAGGAAAGCAATCCAATCAGGGGAATAGGAAAGCAATCCAATCAGGGGAGATCCTTGCCTAAGTTAACCAACTAACCAAAACAAGGAGTGGGCACACAAGGCAACATGCATGTGCAGCCGCACCTCCCTAAACCCAAAAGGGCTTGCCAAAGATAGCAAGAACCCTGCCTAATATAGACCATGCTAACAGAATCAAGTATACATCCTACCATAAACACATACTATTTGGCACTAGATCTTTTTGTAACAACAGTATGTATAAAATCTGCAGAGCTTCAAACTGAAAAAAACACTAAACTTTTTCAAAGTTAGCTGTCTCATACTATCATTACCACCTTTCTGGTAACCAGGTAGCCAATTGACTGAATTTCTAGTGTCTATACCTTTCAAAAGTTACTTTCAACAAGAACTTCATACCTTCCCGCTGCGATGGCTTTCATGGTCATCACACCTCCTCTTGCTCGATCTGTGAAGATCTTGTTCGTTAGGCTCAGAATTTCTGCCCTTTCTTGTGCTTTCCCTGTACCTATCCCTACTCGCCTGGCGAACATCAGAACTGCTAGATAGACGATTATTGTCATGAGTATTATTTAGTTTTTCTTGCCTGGAGTTCCTTTCACTGTTATCTGAATTGCCATCACGTGGATGTGCATCTGAACGCCCTTTATTCTGCAAGCTGTTTTCTTCTGCACCCTGATCTCTCCTCCCAGGCTCATTTTGTCTGCTGTGCTCGTGGGTTTCTTTGCTTAATACTGCAGATCTTGATGCATCCTTCTTCCTACCACTATTGACTAACTTATCATCTATAATCCGTCCACCTCGACCAGTTCCTCTTCCTTCTTCTCTCTGAAGGATCATTGTGCTTTCATGCTTAGGCCTCTGCCTGTCCTCTCTTTCTCTCTGTCGCCAGTTGTTCTCGTTGTGCTTGGCATAATAACGATCATCAGCCTTCTCCCGCATCCTAACACTACCATCTCTTCTTTTCTGATCAATTCCATCATCTCGCTCTCTCTTCCTTCTGTTCGGATCATCCCTTGCTCTATAACCATGCATTATAACTTCATTCTCAGGTTTCATTCTCCTCATGTTCACTTCATCCTTCTTTCTCTTGATATGAGAATCATCTATACTTTCACGACGATTCAATACCATATCACCACGCTCTCTTTGTCTAGAGCCCCTCCAGTCACCATCATCCAACCGTTTCCTTGCATACGGATCTTCATCCCTGTCATTCTTATCAATGTGCCTCACCTTATTTCTATGCCTTGCACCAACTTCAGCATTGTCCTCGAGTCTCAAATCTTCCTCTTTAGCTCTTCTGTTGTGAACACTGTCTTCTCTCCTCTGACAAATTTCGGTGTCTCTTACTTTATCATAACTTCTACCACGTATGTCCCGATCTCTGTTCACATAAGGGTGATGGATATCTTCCCTACCTCTGGAGGCCAAATGTGACCTTTCTAAATCTGGTTTGACATCTCGAAGGTACTCATCCTTTCGACGGAAATTGTGTTCTTCTCCATCATGATGCTTTCTTACATCATTTGCTCGCCTAGACCGCCTTTCTTGCATAACTTCTTCACCAGATTCAAGGCGTTTCTGATGATCTTTGCTGCTAACAGACCTCCCTCTACTATTGTCACTATTCAGTGTCCTTAATTCGTCCTGTTCACTACTATTGTGTCCAGTGGGCTGCTCAACCCTAGAAATCAGCTTCCGCTTTTTACCAGAATGAACCAAGTTATCATCCTCATTTGTCTCGGTAACCGTACGAGGATCTGAGATAGCATCATCACCATCCACTTCAGCACTATCAACCAAAGCAAGCCTATCATCATTATCATCAAACTGATCTTCTGTGCTCTGCTTATCTGCTGCTTCATCAGCAGCACCTGGCGACCCTTCTGAGACATTCTTAGTTTCTGAGCCCTCAGCAGAGTTGTTCTCTTTCTGAGAATCACGGTTTCTCATTGAGGATGTTGTTTGGTGAGGTAATACTTCATTGGAGATTTCAATTCCTCGGCTAGAGTTTACACCCAGTGATATTGCTTTCAATGACCTTTGAAGAACAATTTGGGGTTAAGCATTAGAAATATAACTATAACGAAAACAAAGGGTTGAAGGAAGTAATTTAAGAGAACCGAAGTGCAAAATAAAGTAAATGAAATAATGAGAAAAGATACAAGAAATACAGCAGTGCATAGGCAGAGAAAAAAGGAACAGCGATATCATTTCAAGATCTCCAAAATCCAGATCCTGAGCATCTCAAGTTGGGCAAGAAACTAATGCAATACTGCAGGATTTGTGTATCCAAATCAATATGGACCATCGCATAATAGTGTCATGTGGGGCATAACATACACCAGAAGGCATAAGCCAACTGGCGCACAGAGCTCCCATGCAGATCAAGTTGGCTGTTAGGCCTTACCTAGTTGGTAGTTAGATTATCTATTTGATTTTTAGAAATAGATTAAGTTAGAAACAGATTTGGTTTGATTGTTTTAGTTTTCCTGTTAGGAAATGAGCTCTATATATAAATAGCCCAGATTATTGGTTGAAAGAGAGATAGAGAAAATTGCCCCAACTTGTATCCCTTCTGTGCAGGACGTGTGCCTTGCTCCTGCAACGTGGCAGCCTCATCACGGCTTCCTCGTCACGCGGCAGGAGGTCAAGGCCACAGCCAGCCACCTCTCACAACTATTATCTTCGCTCTTCCTCTGCCCGTGACACATAGGACGACCATCAACAAGTTAGATGTAACCGTGCATGTGAATGCTGGCTCAATGGGTATCATACTATCATAGTGGTGTGAATTGTTAACTACTTAGCCCTGTAGGTTAGAACGTCTTGGCCATAATCTGGTCAAGTATGCTGAACAAGGAACTTGTGGTGATCACACCATGGAAGTAACATTGATGGCATCACGGGAAATTGACTCAATAATTTAGTTAACATTAACAAGTTATCTAGTCCGCACATGGGTTGGCAGATATGCTGTACCTTACTCCATGAGAAGGAGAACCCCTTGTTTTGTAACTGGGAGGGGAGCGGCCATGGACATCTGTGGTGAACATATCACATCCAGATGAAATAGGCAAACGTCTTGTATGTTCTGCCATCCCCAAAGTGGAATTAAGAGGAGAATTATTCATCTTCTCTGATGCATATGGCCTGCCCTCCTCAACACCATGGGTTCTATTATTACCTCCTTGAGAATCCTTCTCAGTTTGGTCCAGTGAACTAACATCAACTATTGGATCATCCAATGGACCCTGGCACGCAATCTGAAAAGCGAGGCAATGTTTAGAATTGAAGAGCATAAGATACAGATCAACTGACATCTGACATGCAGTAAGGAAAGTACAAGTTGCTCCAAGTGAGAAGAAATATAACATATGCCAAATCATAATGACACAACAATTTACCTCTATAACAGAATCTGACTCACGCATTCGATGCACGCGTGTATCAATAGATGGAAAGCGTTCTCCATAACCAGTTTCGACTTGTATAGGTCTCCCTGTCATCTGGAGAGAAAATTCACATCACTACATAATTTAAACAAATTGGCATGGAAAAATGAAGGGAAATTAACACTATTGAGTGTATGAAGTTGCATGGCTCAGAATACCGCCATATTTCATTATAATTGGAAAGTACCAAAAATTGGCGGGATGCCAGTACTATCCATATGAAGAGTGCACAGTAATCCACACACACTCAATATAAAAATAAACATATGGAATTTGCAATAGTTTTGCATGATCAAACCAACACTTCAAGTAGATGCTAAAAAGAAAAATAACTCAAAACTATAGAATGGATAGTCGTCAAAGTTACACGACTATTAAAAGAAGCACCCGGCAGAGTGTATCAACATTGATTTTAGCACATGAACAAGTGCAAAACAGGATGTGTGAGTGCACAGAAGTAACCATCTATAAAATTTGTAAAAACATAGCTTGAGAAAGCACGAGAGAATTATCCATGGCGCAGAAGATTATGAAAATGGGAACCAGACACATAAATACCAGAGGAAGAGAGCTTTATACCAATGGCGGCCGCATGTTTGTAGGAACTCTTCCCTGGGAACTGAAATCCATATGCCCATTGGCTGCTTTCTTACGATTCTCAGCAGAAATGTCATGATGACCAGCAGCAGCGGCCAGCTCCGGAGGCAAATCTGGGTCGTAGTCCTGAATGCAAACGGCAAACCATAAAAGATTGTTCACCACAAGAGCCTATAGATAGCATAGGATTGATGTTTTGCGAAATGGGATTATAGAAAACCTGCTCTGAGCGCCCACTTTCATATACCCTTATTCTAGATTGCATTGTGGACTCCAATCGTAGTTGATCCTGGTGACAAAATATACTAATAGTTTACAAAAGAAAACTAAAGAAAGAACAACTATATATGCTACCAAATGTTAAAAATAGACTCACCAGATGCTTGCAATAGTCTTTCCACTTCTCTTCATCAAGTCCAAAGTTAAAGAAGTCTGAAATATCAGCACCAGGATATTTCCATGGCTTCTCCTCAAATGAGGTATCAGTGTCAATATCAAAAATTGTCCTGGGCCAAATAAATTGTCTTTAGGAGAAGAAAAATAATAAAAGAGCATAAAGTAGAATTGTTCTCCAGATGTAACTAAAATAACAACGGAAGGCACGCCAAGGATCCCTTGATTCCATCTTAGAACCCCATCCTACGATTCTAGTCTATTATTCTATTGACTTTGTGTGCTTGAGAGTTGAGAATGTGTATTCACAGCACCAAGCATAGTGTCTTAAGTGTACCAAAGTTGCCAGAGGATTTTAAAATAATATTCCAAAAGCCCAATTCTTGCCTTCAAGACTGCTCATGCACAATGAATCAATAAAAGTACATCTACAATTTGGCAAATATATTTCAATTGTACACGATTGCATAAATACATAATATTTCAATTTAACATGTTTCTAAACAAATGAGAATTGAAGTGTGCAGCAAAAAGCTTAGCAAACTATAGAGTGCATGCATTACTTTTTTTTTGTAGTTTTAAGTACACTCAACACACTCAGTGACCCAAGGTTGATATTTGATACACCAAGCATGCCACCTTACAAGTAAATAGTAATACATCTAAAATAATCCTGGGATGCAGCGTAGCTTATATTGTATGCCCTGAATTTCATTCTACATACATGTAACACCATAGTATTTTCTAGTATGAAATGTTATTTCTCCACTTCATGTGAATTCTTTTTTCACACTATTTAGTATTTGTTAATATGATATGTGAATTCATGAATTCAATTTGTTAGTAATTAGTTAATTACAAAGGGGTCTAAGACTGATAAAAGTCTCAGCAGTAACTTCCCCCCTGCAAGTTACTATTTCTGCCATTTTTCTCGCCTTGGAGATTATTGCCTGCATGACTAAGGCCTTAATATATTGCCCATGGTTTTCAAGGCGACGCCTAGGCGGCGCGGCGCCAGAGGGAGCTCGCCGGAAGCGTTCGCCTCGCCTGGGCCGTCGCGGCGTCGCCAAGCGTGGGTCGGGCGGCCGCCTAGGGTTGGGACTTGGGAGGAGTACGCATTCGCCGCCGCCATCTCTGTCGCCGCCATCAACTGCAAATCTGTAAGTCGCCCTCCTCCTGTCGCCCTCCTCCTTCTCCTCCCTCTCTTTCCCCTCCCGCCGGCCGTGGCCGCCCTCCGCGCCGACCTCCTCTACGCCGTGGCCGCCCTTCGCGCCGTGGCTCCCCTCCGCGTCGACCTCCTCGCCTGGCCGTGGCTTCGCACCGTCCCCTCCTTGCTCCGCGCCGTGGGCCCCCTCCACGCCGCTCTGCGCCTTTGCTTCCCTCCGCGTCGACCTCCTCTGTTGCTCGACTGCTGCTGCTGCTCTGTTGTGCTGACTGCTGAACTGCTGAATGTTTGTGTTGATGCTTTGTACAGGGAGTCAGCAAGTGAGGGACTGAGGGATATACTAAAAATGCTAACTTCGCCTAATCCTCGCCTAGGCACCCGCCTAGTCGCCTAGGCGTCCAGGCGATGGGCTGGCGCCCCACCTCGCCTTGTCGCCTTGACAACCTTGATATTGCCACAAATTTTTGCGAATAAATTAATCCAAGTTCACAAATCTTAATGCCAGAACTTGCACACGAAAAAATCTAGCCACCAACTACAATCTGCTGTCTTAATTATTGATTGTCTATTGGGCTCTTTGACCTAAAAGATAGAAGTACTATCATATAACGTGAAGCACCAATCCAACTCCAGGTACTTTATAGCATTATGCTAGTCAGAATGAGCAGCGGTTGGATGATTGCATAATGCAAATCATAGAAGACTTGGTTTCAGTGCACTTCATGAGATCAACTGTGCAGCTGGATGCCCAACTCTCAAGAGGTGCGTTTCAAGATTAGTGCTATAAGCTGCCTGTCATGGACTTAAGCGCTCCAGCAGAATTTATAGTAAAAGATGGGTCAACCAGTAACATAGATGGACGTTCACACCTCCAACAAAATTTCCAGTAAGGGAACAAAAATTATTCCACAAATATAACAATTATTATTAGCATGTCTACCAGTTAACTTACTTGTGAGGTGGAAGTGTGAAATCCAGTCCACCACCAAAACAACGACCCGAACCACCCCATGAATTCATTCCGTAGCAATGAAAACCTTTATTCGTGCCCCTACCAGCACCAGGTCTCCAGTCACCTCTTCCTCGACCAGAGAAAGGGCCTGGAGGTCCAGGAGGACGGAATTGACCAGGAGCACCAGGAGCCACACCTGCTGGAGCCCCAGGTGTAGCGCCAGGTCGTACATACTGCAAGAGTAAGGCAGGAATCAACAGATAAGCATAAGAAGGGAGCTTAACAAGTAATAAAACAGAAACCAAGAAAGGATGAAAGATTAATGGTTCAACAGACAACTGTGTCAAGTACTTAAAATCATTCATTTGGCAACAAGCAAGCCATAAGAAGACATGATAAATAAAAAACTAATCATATATGCAGAATGCAAAAAAGATTATGCAGTTCATGAATTAAACTTGAACTAGAATTGTTATCGATATTAACTTGAGACTTCCATGATGTCCATTGCTGTAAGATTTTGAAATGATTTACACAAGTGCAGTGTGCATAAAAATATTTTTTTTATCCCACATAAGAGGTTGCTTGATAAGCAATTTATATTTTCAAAATAAACAGCGTGTGTACTGTCTAATCTCACATACACACGCTGCAGAAACTCAAGTTTCCTAGATAACTCAAGACAACAAAATAGTATTTAATCCAAAAATGCCCAAGTCATTAGGCCGTGAGTATATTGTGTAGCATTGATTTTGCTACGTGAGATCTCAGAATGAACAGTGATATTCAGGCAGTGATCCATAGAAGAAAATCTCAGTGATAAAATGTGCTGTTACATTAGCAACAAGCACAATAGTTACAACTGGGGCTGAATCATCAAAGTCTTGCTTACAGTTCTACGATCACATAGGGTCTAACCTCGCTTGAATGACCATTAGTTCCAATAGGTTCAGTATGGGATTGTTAGCCTGTTTTTCCCACCAAAAGTAGGGTGCATATTTTTGTTGGGAGCAAGGGAAGGAAAACTCGTCCATCAGCACTTGATTGCCAATTTGCCTGAGACTTCTGCTGTCAAGTTTAACACAAACAAAACTTACTTGGACTATCTGACCCTACAGACAGGGAGATTGACTTGAGTTCGCATGGCCAAGGAGCATTGTAATAACTTGAGTGCGTACAGCCATAGCAATAACATTTATAGCACACAGCCTGAAGCTTTGGCTTGATGGGCAAGCTTAGGAACCACATAGTGACTGCTCTTTGAGCTAAGATTATATCAATTAATTTGTGCCCGTCTCTCGCTAGGCAACAATGATATTGGTAAATTGGACCGGCTGCACTTTCTCACTATCTCCTAGTGTGAAATGATGACATCATTCTTTAAAATGGTTGGCTTCATCCAGATCACATCTGCATCTGAAATGAAGTTACTGACTTGAAGCTTAGTAACCAATCAGCACCAACGCTACCATCTTGATAACAACTTCGCCAGCCACACAAAGAATTATGCCTCCAGCACGAAGATCAGACGTTAAGAAGGGCCAAATCTTCGAAGATGCTGTATGAAAGCATGCAATAGCAAATGCAAAATCATTGTATTTCCTTTATTTTCTTCCTTTGTATGTTAATAAATGCATTTACAGTTTACATTCTCGGAGTGTAAGCAAGAATGCAAAAGAATATAAAAAAGGAAAGTAAACTTGGCAAGAAGTTTACACAGTACAACGTAAAGCATAGTGAGTTGCAACCGGGTTTACACCGTCGCCCTCTGTGGGGGTGGCCCGAGCGCATCGTAGATCGTACGGCTTCTTGGCCCAAATAACTGACCTTGAACATGGAATGGTGCTGCGGGTGGAACCCCTGGCCGCCGCCGCTGTACCCAATCCTCCCGCCGGGCGCCGCCGCAGACTTCCCAGGCTCACCGCCCTCCTTCCTCTCCCCCTCCGGCCCCACCGCTGCCGCGTCCTCCCCCCAATCCTGCTCCTCCATACAGGGGATGTTGGGGCCATCGGCGACGATGACGAGGTCCTCACCATCCTCGTCGTCGCCCTCGTCCTCCCCGATCCGCCGCCGGCCGTCCGCCTCATTGAGCACGATCTGGATGTCGTCCTCGCTGTCGCTATCCCAATCATCGCTCCCCGCAGCACCGGCTGCCGCTGACGACGAGAGCCCCGGTATAGACGTCCCGGAGTCGCCTACGCCGCCCCCCACGAGCGGATCGGGCTCCTCCGCGGCGGGGGGCGGCTTCGCAGCAACCTCGCCCTTCGCGGAGGGCGAGCCGCCAACGTCGTCCTCGTCGGCCCAGTCGGCTGTCGGGTCGACCCCAACTACGGGGTCGCTCCCGCCCAGAAGCCAGCCGTCATCGTCGTCCGCAGCGGCCGCTGTCGTTGAGGTTGGGGTGGGCGAAGGGTTCGGGTTTGGGGCTAGGGCTTCGGCCGGCGGCGGTTTGGAGGGCGCGGAGCCAGGGAGGAGGATGTCCGTGTAGAGGTCGCCGAACTCGTCCTCCTCCTCCATGGCGATGGCGAGATGGGGCGAGGCGGGTGTCGAAGGCGGCGGCGAGATGGGAAGGAGGAGGAGGACGGGTCGTCGAGTTCGTTAGGGAGGTGTTCTGAAAATTAGGACGTAATTCAGAAATCTACCCCCGCACTCAACATGGGTACACGTTTTCAGCTCCTGCTAATCAAGCACACTCGGTTTTAATTGCGAGATGGTACAGCGCAGGTTTAGTTCAAAATTCAACTCATCTCGCGTTAGTTCGTAGACAACTATGGTATGTGATCATGTTGTTGATACCCTGCTAACATCTTTAAAAAGGCATGTTTGGAGCACAGATATTCCATATTGTTGATGCAGAGTAGTCTTCTTTCGAAAGATCTGTTCACGCAGAATCTAGGCATGTAAAAAATGTCAGCTATTTTCTGGTGCGCTTCTCTAATTAATATAGTTTATGTTTCAATAATTGTCGCAGTTGGTTCGGTCAATAATGTAACGCAAAAGCTCAATGACTAATGCTGCCTGCTGTTGCACTCTACGGCCAATGATGTGTCCGTTCGATTGACCGATTGATCGATGTGATGCGCGTTTGGAAGAGCTGCTCGCAGGGCAAGAGATGTTGACATTCAGATGCGGTCGCGGAGCTTAGGAGGAAGTCTAGTTCGGTGCGGAGGCAAATCTGAAGAGAAGAAAGTGTGATGTTGTAGGCTTGTGATTTATCTATCTGAAAACTGTAATGTAATACGAATGAGAGAGAGAAGGATCGATGCTGGAGCGTGGAAATGTAATCAACTGAAAACTGAAATCGGTTTCAATAGAATGGGGCTGGGGCATCGACGGCGATATCCTCTTCATCTAAAAAAATAAGCATCTTTCTTATAACGCTCGCTCACAAATCACAAACTGGAGATTCGAAAACTTTAGGTCGCAATCGCTCACTTATGGCAATGTTTGTTTTAGCTTTGAATTTTCTGAAACGAACGGGGCCATAAACTGGTTCTCCAAAAGCTGGAATCCACAAGCACATATGAAATGGATTGTGAATTCTAATGTATATGGATGTGCTGAATTATAATAATCGATTTCTAGAATCAGACTATTTGTTTTTTATTTAGCTTTAAAAATCAGAATCCAGAATCACGAAAACAATCGGGTCCTTAATTTGCTTCCAGTGATTCTTGAATGAGCTTCCCGGTGAGCTCCCTTGGAAGTCCTCGAACGCTATCTGCTGTACCGACCTGGACAACACAGAAATTAGTCATGCAATTAGAACAGTTAACTGAATTTACTATTGCTCCATGTTTGTCTCATTGTTTTTCGAAACAAATAAAAGTAAGAGCAGGGATTATTTGGAAGAGTTGCTCACTAGTTCTTTGATGAATGGCAATGCTGATGGATGTGTCAGCTTAAGCCCCCCAGCCACGCAGGTTATGTCACCTTCCTTCACCTAGAATATGTGCCATGATGCAATTTTATTTACCATGTTTCCATTTTTGTTTATAGAAACTAGGGGTGAAAATGGTACGGGTTAATCCCGACCGATCCGGTACCGAATCCGTTAAAAACCGTATCCGGGAAAAAAAATCCGTATCCGGCCGGATTCGGATACGGTACCGGATACTTGCTACCGGATCTGATAACGGATCTGTAGACGAGATATCCGACCGAATAGCTGCGGTATATGGTAACCGGATATTATCCGACCGGATATCCGAATCAACAAAACAAGGGTACTCCGTACTCAAGTCAAGACTCAAGAGTCAAGGGCTTCCCATTCGATTCCTGCAAGCCTCAGTCTTTGCCTCCCCATTCGATTCCCCAACACGAAAACTAACCCTAGTGCTTGAGCCTCGCCGCGCGCCGCGCATGAATTCGGTGTGTTGGCACATTGAATGACGGGACTTAGTTGTTCAAGTTATGTATGAATTTGATACCTTGTTATACTTGTGTTGTGTGAGTTGTCAGATTTATGTAATATATATGAATTTATTGCTTGTCAAATGTTTCAACAAGTATGTATCCGTTTGTATTATCCGTTTCCGAACCGAATCCGGTATGTATCCGCTCCAACATTACCATATCCGAAACTCCGAAATATCCATATTCGTATCCGTATTCGGTCTTACCGTATCCGATTCCGAATCCGGGAAAAAAATATGGGTTAGGATACGGGAACAGCAATATCCGACCGTATCCGATCCGTTTTCACCCCTAATAGAAACTACTCCCGTCAGTCATAAAAGAAAGTGGCTCTAAGATATGTGCAATCAAACAGTATCAATTTTAACAAAATTTATTATCTAAATTATATGTAATTTGGATATACAAAAATTAAAAATGGTACGAGTAATTTTGTCACGAAAAATACTTTCATAACATTACAGTTCTATAACTTTTTTATCGAGAGTATGATGATAAAATTTAGTGGTCAAAATGACATCTCGTTGACTTTGAAAAATAAAAAACGACTTCATTTTATAACTGAAAAATAAATAAAGCTTTGTAGTACATAATGTTTCAATACTAGAAGCATCGTACAACTTTATATGGAGGGAAAAAGAGGAGACATCTTCTAATTTTTTTTTAGGGTGCCGACGATTACCACGTTCTCGATGAACTCGTCTGGTATGTGGTGAAAATAGATCTGCAGAAACAAAGCAACGCAAATTTGATTTGTCACCGTCCACTTCAGTAAAAAAAAAAAACTTTTTCAAGAAGATAAACTCATGAAAAGTGAGTGCATATATTATTGTAGCACGACGATCAAAGTTGGCGACGTGAAAAATGTCCTCTCAAAAGTCAAAACTAAACATTTCGTACATATAAAAGTTCGGATTTTCAGTGGACAGCATAACTTCCTGAAACATATGCGCCATGAAAATTAGAAGAAGAAGAAAACGCGGATAACCTCCATCGTCGCAAAGATCATAGTTTTACTCATAAATGGCTGATTAAGCATCCATCACTAGCTAGGTGCATAACGATATCATTGTAGCTTCAGGATCAGTAGCAAACTTCAGTTGGGGATGCAACTACCTCAGGTATATTCCATCCTCCTTTCCTCGCCCCAGTGCTCAGGTTGGTCACAAGAACATAGTTCACTGCAAACGCTCGATCACCCGAATACCCTGTCAGTAACACCAAACAAACAAACAGACAAACTTTGTTTAGCCCATACAGAACATATCTGGCGTTCATAAGGAGTGGAAAGCCTCTCACCCTTGATGAATTCTCTGGCCTCTTCCGTGTTTCTTGGCCTCTCCCTTACCATCCCTTTGCTAACCATGACCTTTATCAAAACACAAGATTAATTGTTCGAATAATCGCCGGTGTTAAACCCCCATACAAATACAAAAGCCACTACGCTTGAGACCGAATGCCCATACTTGGTCAGAGGTGATCAGAAGGGTGGGTTGGTCTCTGTCTCGGGCGCAGTACTCGTCATGAAACCTCAGTTTAAGGGCCTCGGCCTACGGTTCAAGAGACACCTCAGGTTGTATCGATCACAAGTTGGTAGCAACAAGAAGAATTCCTGGAACAGCTTCGTTCTAAGCGCCGACTGAGTGACTGGTACCTTGGCTTCGGCCAGGGCCTGGACAAGCTCCTCCGGCTTCTCCCTCCTGATAGCCTTCTCGTCGATGTCGGCACTCTGACAGTACAGGCAGAAATCAAACCACTCCATCAGGAACTAGAGATTAGGAGATTTGGAGCAGCAGGAGGAGATTTGGAATCTCATTAGTCGGGGTGTGTACTCAACCATGACAGTGAACTCGTATCCCATGTCAGACAAGATCTCGCGGCGCGCCGGCGACGACGATCCGAGTATGAGCTTCAAGAGTTGCAGGAGGCAGGAGGCTTAGAGGGGAGTGAGTAGATGGAATCGACGAATCAACAGTGGCAAAATATATGCTGAGAGAGATCGTTGACTGATAAGAGACGGAGACGCACCTTGAAGGGTGACGATGAGTTCTTGGAGGTGGTAGCCATGCCTGATCCTTGCATAGTTGAGGAGCCTGGGCTACGGTCTGCTGCTTCCTTGAATCCCAAGTATCCCAAGCATGAAGGGATTCGTGGGGTGGTTTGCTCTGACCGTTGACCGGTGAACGTGGCAGTGTGGAGTACAGCATGAGACTTCCCAGAAGCTGCTCTCTCCTAAGAGATGGCTTTTCCTAACCCATGGAATCATAGACAAATGAGCAGAGAGACAACGATTGACAAAGATTCACATCTTTTCCATAGGACACCTCTGTCTCTCTCTCTCTCTCTCTCCCTCTCTCTCCAAAAAAAAAAAAAAGACACAATGGTGTGACTAGACACGGCCATTTAATCTGAATGTTTGACGCAGGATCGGACGCTCCACAAACCGTGCAGAGACAGTGGCAGTACAACCTGAGCTGCATTGCCAGTCTGCCAGAGCCTTCTGCTGGGCGCACATCTTGACGGTCTCAGACCTGGTCACATTGCGCTCCCTTTTCCATTTACTACACCTTTCATGCCGTTTACGGTGTACCCTGTGTACGTACGTACCCGGGCAAAGTTTACCACACCTGATTGACTTTTTTGCAGTGACAATATGGCGGAGGAGGGCTGTAAACGAGCCAAATTCAAGTTAGTCTAGCCTTCTAAGGCAGAGGCGTATCTAGAAAATTAGAACGAGGGGGCTAAAACTAAGATCTCCAAAACTAATATATATATATATATATATATATATAGAGAGAGAGAGAGAGAGAGAGAGAGGAGCCGGTGGGTCACGGGTGGGGCTTCAGCCCACCTGTGCCCCACCAGCAGATACGCCTCTGTTCTAAGGTTAAGTTTGTGAGTTCCAACCAGATTAAGTTAGGATTCGAGTCTAAGACCCTATTCGGTAGAGATTCAGTTCCTGGATTCTCGTCTGGAGGAGCTGGAGTTCTACCGAACGGTCTCTGATTCTAGCGATAGGGAGTAGAATTCAAGTGGCGTGATTCTTCCATTTTGCACTGGGAGCGAGAAGTAGCCGAAACTCCGCTCCCCGCAAGAATCCACTCGGCCTAGTCCCCATCGCTCGGTCCTCGACCCCGCTCCCGATCCTCGACGCCGCCGCCTTGATCCAGCTCCCCGTCCCCACCGCCTTGACCTCGGTCGCAGACTTGCAGTCGCCTCGACCCCGAGCCGCCTGGAGCGTCGCCGATTGCCTCGACCTCACGCCACTGCCGACCACCGCCAAGGTACGGCCTAGCTAGCCAAACACTTTACTTCGAAATTCCTGATTCTTTTGAGGATTCGGATTTGAAGGAGTTGGAGCAGAATTGACGGGGAACTATAGTTGAATCCCTACTGAACGGGGGCTAAATCTAGGCTCAAGCTCTGTTCGGTTTAAGCTCTATTATACTTAAGCTCAACTTGAGTAAGATCCGTAACAATCAATAATTCAACATGCACTAATTTTCAACAATAGAAAAGATTAAGCTCAAACTCAGCTCAAATAAATTTGGTAAAAGTTAAATCAATAATTCAACATGCACTAATTTTCAACAATAGAAAAGATTAAGCTCAAACTCAGCTCAAATAAATTTGGTAAAAGTTAATATACCGTAATATTTAACAAGTGATCTATAAATTTACCAAAACTTGTAAGCTATTCGAATTCAACTCGTTGAAACTCGTAAGCTTGAATTTAAACTTAAGATCAACCCGTTTGAAGCCCCAACCAAACTCGAACAGAGGCTCGAAGCCTCTACTTTTTTTTAACAACTGCACGACCCATATGGTGTTCCCGATCACAAAATTCGATCACTCGTTCCAGGCCCACGTACAACGGTACAAATCTCTACTATATAAAGTGAGAGTTTCTTCCCACGTCACATTAATTGCCCTGCTTAATTGCCCTACTTAATTGCCCTGTTTAATTGCCCTACGCAAGAAACGAAGCGTTGCTTTAATTAGCCAGCTTTTGCAAGAAACGAAGCGTTAAAGATAGATGTTTGATCTTATGAAATAGTATTTTTTTTTTAATCTTTATTTTTCGTTATCAATTTTGTTTTTCGTAGCAACGCACGGGCATATAACTAGTGACAATACAAGCGAAGGCCTCAGGTCCCACTGGTCAGTGAGTGCCTCCTTATATTCTTGCCCAAGAAAAAGGTAGGGGGGAATGAGTAAGCAAAAGTTCTTCTTCGTAGCGCCCAAGAAGGCAAGAAGAGCAGAGCACGAAAAAACTGTGATAGAATTATAGAACAGAAAAACTAAAAAACGGTATACCGTTGCAATGGTATACCTCTGAAACTCATGAAACTTATGATTTTTTGCACTGAAACTTATGAAACTTAGCACTAAAAACTGATAAAACATGAAACTGATGAAACTAAACACTGAAACTCATGAAACCAGCACTGAAACTGATAAGTTTCATAAGTTTCATGGCTATACCGTTGCAACGGTATACCGTTCCCTAGTCACTCTCATTACAGAAACCAGAAGGTTCCAAGAGGAAAAGCGCATTGATCTGGAGGTTAGCCCACCGGTCAGTGTCCATATACGAGGCGCGTAGCTTTCCGCCATGGAAACCATAGCCCTGTGGGCCCACACGTCAGTGAAATGGAGAGGATCATGGCCCTACATGTCAGCGAAACTAGCGGCCCTCCCCTCGCTATCTGCTTTCTTTCCAAGCAAACACGCGCCTATAAAGCAAGCGGAATGGCACAATTGCCAAGACCCAAGAACGAGCATCACTTGGATAGCCTCTCTCTCCCCTCTTCTGGAGATTTCCGTCTAGGCGAGAGCGAGACAGTTCTTTCGTTGGGCGGTTGGGGTCGTGATGGAGAAGGAGGACGTGGTGAAGGCGGCGCCTATGGAGAGGCCGGAGGAGTGGGTGGTTGCGCCGGCGCCGCCTCCCCCGCTGCCGACGTGCTACAAGAAGACGGTGGGGGAGGAGGCGACGTTCCTGGAAGTCGCCAAGGAGTACTACAACCAGTTCAAAGAGAACACCACCGAGAAGCACTGGATCTGCTTCAAGAACAAGGTCCGCACCGCCGGCGAGTACATCTCACAGAAGAGCAGCTCGGTATAACTTCTCTTCGCCCCATCTCTCCTCCCTGTTCGCCGTGTTCGGTGATGTGCACGCTTCTGCTTACTTGGTTCCAAGTTTCTTGATGTTTTGGTAGTGTAGTACATGCTTCTGCTTGCCTGTTTGTGAGTTTTGTGAGGTTAAAAAAAGAACCATATGGTGCTGGTATTTTTGTGCATTTTGCTCTGTGTAGTTCGTAGCCGTTTAATTTGTCGCGTGTGGTTAATTATGATATGTTGGGTGGTGATGCAGTGTTCCTTTTCCCTTTGCCCCGTTGTGAATGGATCATGGCGATCAGTAAATGCATGTTGTAGTGCCAAAATTGTTCTGTTTTCCAACAAACATGTTATAATCGATCACAATTTGGTCAAGTGGCGATTTGTGATATTCTTTTTGCGCATTTTTTTCCTTCATGGAGAAGCATTTGGAGATTTTTCTTAGATGGTGATGCAAGTTCTTTCTTTTTGTGTTCGTGGATGAATCATCGGGAGGCGGCGATTAACTTGTAGAAACATCAGGATCAGGTTAACCACACCTTTTTGAATTGAAAATCGAGATCCCGACGGTACTAATTTACCGCGAAAATCAGTTTTGAAACCGAGCATTTTAACAAAAAAATTCAAAACAAATTAAAAAAAATGAATATCGATTGGTTTTCTTGAAAAATCGATCGGCGACTTGAAAATTTTGGGTGGCCGATTTTTTGAGCGGTTTTCGTTGACTTTTGTAGAAAATTGATCGGTTTTCACTGATTTTCATCGCATAATTTTTTTTACATTTTTTTGATTTTTTTTAATTAAACCAGTTTGCCGACCGGTTTAGGGTTTGGAACCGGCTCGATATCGGTTTTCGACGGTTTTGTGAACCCTAACGAGGATCTCTCTGTTCTTAGCGACCGTTCGTGTTTTTCCTAGGCACATGTAGTTTGTGTTGCTCGCAACAAGTATTGGTAAGGTCTCTGTAGAAATTTTTACAAGAGGACGTTGTTTTTGCAAAATATTTCCTGCGTGCTGAAGTATACACAGATGATTCTTGGATCTTGGCATGCGACGGAGGATCTTGCTGTTCTGCTTTTGATCTCTTGAAAAAGTTCTCTGGATCGTTGGTCAGTTACCTGCAGTGTCTATTAGCATTCGTTACAGCAACCCACATTTCTTGCTTATGTGAAAATTAAGTTTGCTACGATTGCTACTGATTACATCTGTTGTATATAGTACTCTAATTTCTGGATGTTAAGAACGCAAGCTGTTCGTTCTTGCTATGCTCTTCTTTTTCTCTGTTGTTTTTATGGATTTGGTTCTAATAGATACTGCTTCTGCTGCTTGTGATGTATGTTAATTGCTAATTTGGCCTGCTGCTGATTATGATGGATTTTGATGGCTAATTAAACTTTGGCTGCTTGTGATGGGTTTGCAGATGTTTGGCAAGCAGGAGGTCGAACCTGTAGTCAAGGATGGAACTCCGGAGGCGGCGCAGCCGGCAGCAGTTAAGTCTCACTGAATGGGGTTTCTGATCGTCTTTGAGAAACAAGTGTAAATCCTTAGGTGTTCAATGGTGGTTACTTTTGAGAGTTGTGAGGTCTTAGCAGCGAAGAGCTAGTTTGCTATGTCATTTTGTTCGTACTAGTAGTTTGGACATTGTTGGTTGAGCAATACGCCGTGAAAGACCCTAAGTGTTTCTGATAACTGGTGGAGATATACTTTAGAGGTAATTATAGATATAATTATATTTTCTTATGTTCATGATTTCTTATCTTTTTCTTTGAATAATGTTATTATTATTTATTAGCAAGTATGTGACTTGTTTGTGAAACTATATACATAACTTTGTGATGATTATTCTAAAGTGATATTTAGTCGATAAACATACGAGGACATATGGATAGACTATCATATGTATTAGTGATACGGAGATATCAAACCAATAATATGGCATTAACTAAACATCATCTCATTCTAAATTATCGATTTTTAGTATTTTAACATATAGTTAAAATAATGCAGTAGAAGTTAAATACTATAATACTAGAATTAATCAGGTTCAACATGATCAAGGGTGTGCAACTTGCCTTGCTGGGCTAAGGGGTCGTCTAGGGTGAAGAGGCTGGAGTCGTACTCGGCTCCTGCTCCTGAAACTGTTGCTGCTCCTCGAACTGCTCAACGGTAGGATCTAGCGCAAAAGAACGAACGACGGTAAATAAATGAAAAACAACAAACGGAAACGAAAAGAGAACGAAAACGGGTCGAGAGAAAATCGAAGGGCAAAACAGGCATTTCAGGAATTTTGGGAGCTTTAGATGGCGGGATGGAGGCCGTTTTTGGACTCAGTGACGCGAAACGGTTAAGGTGGTGTATTTTTGGAGTTTCTGGGATTTCTTGGGATTTTTAGAGTTTCTGGAATTTTTCGGAATTAAAAAGAAATTTTTGGATTATTTAATTCTAGAAAAAAGAAAAGAAAAATTGGCCGATGGGCTGCAAGGGGGAGGGCATGGCCCACGCGGCCTTACGGCCCATCGAGCGGGGCACGCGCACTGGGCCGCGCTAAGGTGGGCTGACCCATGGCACGAGACGGGGCTAGAACGCGATTCTTGTGGCGAGCGGATGGTGGCGTCGCGGTCGGAGGGGAAGAGGGCTCATCGGTGAGGGGTGAGGGTGGGATGAGGGGAAAAGAAGGGGGTGCAGGGCTTTATATAGCCGGCGGTGAGAGAGGCGAGCGAGGGCGACTCGCGTACTGAGATGCTGGCGGGGCGAAGGCGACAAGTGAGAGGAGCCGCCAGATCGCCCTCGAAGTTGCCGGATGAACAATGGCCCCGCTGATTTGGATTCTAGGCAATGATCACCGGAGGTGATCCCGATGCTAATACCTAAGCCCAAGCGAGCCAACTCGACAAACATCCAAACGACTGACAACAACCCCTAGATTCTCTATGCGATCCGAACTCGCCAGATCCCCACATACCGGTTCCCAATGCCGTATCAACATTCACCTGCACAAAGGGGCATCGAGCCCTCAAACCTACTACCAGAGACGCACGAACGCGAAGCAACAAAACACACACTGCACACCTTAAGCCCAACAAAACAACCAACGAAACAACCAAGCTGGGCAGACAAAACCATTGGGTAGATAAAAGTGCTAGCCATACAAAAGTAAAGCCAACTATCCTATACAACACAAAGTAAAACACCTTAAGTGTCATGTCTCGAACACTCCTTAAGACGAGCCGCCGACACTTTCACTGCGCTCCGCCCTGGCCACCGATAGGGCGAGGGGCAGAACTCACACCCTCGGACCTCACCGCAAAACCACAGCGTGGTTCGAGTACAAAAGGTACTGCAAGTCTTACCCATGGTCCATATACGACGACTCCAAAGGATATGCATTTGGATGTAGCAAGAAACAAGTGAAGGTAAACTTGCGTAAATGCTCATATTTTGTGGTTTAGTTGCTTAACTACTCAATTCACCCAAGTCTTAAGCGGTTGTTACTGCACTCTACTTCTAGCATGAATTGTAATTAACATTAATTAAAGCAACTCCACCTTTCAAATCAAGGCTCAAGCCCAACCGCCGAACCACATGTTCAAGTTATTTACTACGCAGAAGAAGTTCAGTGATTGCTTGCTCATATCCGAGAGCACGGCACTAATCGCTAATTAACCCCAAGAGGGAAGCATTGATCGCACGACACTTACCACAAGGGCCTAGTGTCAACCCTCCCAATCATACCCAATCTGCGCCCTCCTGCGGCCCGAAACCTAGCACCCCTCGAAGCCGGCTTCTAAGCTCCGGCTTGGCGCCGAGTCTGGCCCAAGCCTCGCCTCAACCACGCCCAACCACAGAAGTTACGGTCCATCGATTCCATATGAGAGAAAGAGTGGCTTACTGCACCATAATCGGCATGCGACCAACCTGGGTGTGCTCAAACTGATTCCACTTACTTATTCGGTCTCTAATCGACATTGTGACGGAACTACCACATCTCTCCTTACCCGATGTCCCAACCTTCCCGCCTGGCCTCCAATTTAACCTTTCCTTACTTAACCGCATCGATTTCATTTCATCGTAAGTAATGTAATTGATCTCAAGCTGGACCAACCACCACTTGGCCCAACCTCGACCTCTAAGCAATTCTAAGCAAAGGACTCATTTAATACCATTACTAGTTCCAACGGAAGTGTTCACAATCCAAAGGACTAATGTGCAAAGAAATAGGATCTAACCCAACTCAATTCAATTCCTAATGCAGACTTATTTCACCAATTAATCGCTTTATTCACAAAAATACAATTAATACAGTTCAAGATGCATAGGTGCTTGCCTTGCTCTTCCTCTGCTATGGATCGACAAAGAACGTGCTCTTCTAAGAACTCCCTCAACCACACGCCACGCCGGTCGCGGGATCGATGTTCATACCGAATACGATGCATGATGAGATGCATGCAATGCTAAAGAAACAACAACAATACAACAATAAGATGCAAGAAAGGAAACGAAACAATAACTCCGATTTAAACGGCGAATCGACAGATCAGGTGGAACCCTGACAATCCGGCTTAACCCGACATCTCGGCCATATATACCGGATATCTCGGATCGGGATGACATCTCGATCGGGTCCGACATCGCCCAGCAAGATCTCGCTTAACTAACACGAGGGATCGAGGTACCACCAAGCTCTACTGGCACCACGACTCCCGATTCATCTACGATTTCCTACACGTGGCTGCTTTAGAAGCTCCCAACTAGCTTATTCCACGCGAAAAGACACTAATCCAAAGAACCACTAATCAACCCTAATCAACCCTTGGATCTTGATCACTACTACCCGATCTACCACACTAGCACCCACATTTGCCAACCCAAGCTCCACACTCAACCCTAGAATCACTATAACCAAAACCCTAAAGCTCAAGATCTAACTCCAAAACCCCAAATCTAAACCTAAGCTCTAACTCCCACCACTCGATGACCCTAAAACCCAAGAAACCTCATTAATCAACTCCCAAGAGAAAAGCCTACCTCCAAGGAAGATGGGGGAGGAACAACGCCTGGTAGAGGGAAGGAGGACGCCATTGAGGACGAGCTAGAGGATGCCTGAGGAGCCACTGAGGTCGCTGGCCGTGGGAGCTCGCCGAGAGGAGCTAGGGTGGTGGAGAGTGCATACACGGTGGGAGGAGCAAAGGGAGTAGAGTGAAATGAGGTGGGGGCCAAGGAAACAGGATTTTATACAAAACCCCGCAGATACCGGACTCTCAGGACGCTCAACCCGAGACTCCGGTTGGGGTCTTCGGAATCAACTCCGGACACTCCTGACATTCATCCGACACTCCGGTTGGGGTGTTCACAATTTAACCGGATACTCCTGACTTTATCCGACATTCCGGTTGATCCGACACTGATGTTTATCCTGATAATTCCGGATGTCCCAGGAGTTCTTGAAGTTTGGGGCCTTGACAAACCCTCCCTTAAGGGAATCTCGCCCGAGATTCTTGGAACAAACGCATTGCATCGAAGAGAAACGTTGGGAGATGGTACAACCAAGATACCGACGATACGCTTCAACTTGTGAAAACAACACACGAGTACTTACATGGTACAATCAATTCAGGATACTCGCCTTGAGGCGACCTTCGGGTTCCCAAGTAGCCTCATCCTCGTGATGATTACTCCACTAACTTTGTAGAACTTAAGCCGCCCTTCTCCGAGTCTCATGCCCGCTTTTCCGTAACCCGAATCGGATGCTCTTGATAGGAAAGATCCTGCTTCAAAGCGCAACCCCGAGATCATCCACTTCAAGTGGCTCGAAGGGGAGTACGAAGACACTTTTAATTGGGAGACATGAAAGACGCTGTGGACCATCTCGAGCAGGGAGGTAGCCGCAATGATACGCCACTTGGCCTCGCTGCAAGGATCCGGAATGGCCCCACATATCGAGGCGCCGCTTTCCCTTAACTCCAAAACGGCGCGGTGCCAACAAGAGGGGACACCTTAAGATAGACAGAGTCACCAATATCGAAGGAGAGGGGTCTCCTACGACGACTCGGCATAGCTCTTTTGCCGTGTTTGTGCTATCCTCGATTTTCTTGAATGGTCCTCACTTTCTCTTCGGCCTCCATGACCGGCCTGCCCAAGAAATGATCGTTCTCCGCTTTCCGACCAATTAAGAGGTGCCCGGCACTACGAATTACAAGGCCTCAAAAGGAGACATCTGATGCTGGTTTGGTAGCTATTATTGTATGCAAACTCGTGATACGGGAGGCATTCTTCCCACTTTTTCCTATAGACTAGGACACATGCTTTCAACATGTCCTCGAGGATCTGATTGACCTCTCTGGCCCGGCTCCATCGGCCTGGGGTGATATGCTGAATCGTGGAAGTAGCTTGGTGCCCAACGCCGCTGGCAAGTGCACTCTTCCGTAATCTGGGAGACAAATTGTGAGCTCTTGGCTGAAACTATCCGCTGGCACTCCATGGAGGCACAGTAATCCGGGAAATGTACAACCTGTGATACTTTCTGGATTTATAGGTGGTGCGAACGGCTAGGAAGTAAAAGTGCGGACTTGGTCAACCGATCGACAATCACCCAGATCGAGTCGTGGCTCAAGAGGTCGAGGTGTTTGAATAAAGTCCATGCCGATGTCTTCCCATTTCACCGGGTATGGGTAGAGGTCAAGAGTACCACTGGCTTGAAGTGTTCAAATTTCTTCACACGCTTACGACATCGACTTCACCACGTAACGAGCAATCTCGCTTCATGCGAGTCCACCGTCGCACTGCCGCTCAGTCTTGGTACATTTTGTTGCTGCCTTGATGGATTGTGAGCAACGAGTTATGGGCTTCATCAAGGATTGCCCGCTTCAACCCTTGGGTATCCTGGAACAACTATGCGCGCCGTAACCACAAGGTTCCTTGCTTATCCAGGCGAAACCCAGGGCCTCGTAACTCAAACTATTAATGTTGGTGACACCCGTGCACGACTTGTGCTTCCCGAATATGATCAAGCAACGTGACTTCAACTCCACATTAGTTAGAAACCTTCTCCTACCATTTCCAGGTTGAGCTTCAAACTCAAAGATAAAGGGTGGCACTGTGGTGGAAGAGTGAGGCAATGGCATTGTACCTGCGCTCAAAGCATCCGCCACCACATTAGCCTTCCCAGGGTGGTAATGGACTTCTAAATTGTAGTCCTTAATCAACTCAAGCCATCTCCACTGCCTCATATCAGCTACGCTGCGTGAAGATGTACTTGAGACTTTGTGATCCGTAGATGTTGCACTTGTTCCCCAGAGATAGTGGCGCCAAATCTTTAACGCATGGACCACCGCCGCAAGCTCCAGATCATGGGGGTGGGGTAGTGCTCTTCATGGTGCTTCAATCGCCGAGACGCGTAGTTTACAACTCGGCCCTCTTGCATAAGTACAGCCAAGCCCAATGCCCGATGCATCGCAATACACATCAAATGGCTCAGGACATCTCAAGAGGACAGGAGCCAAGTCGACGTTGCTTCAGTTCCAAAGGCGCTTGGCCACCACCATCCTAACTCAACTCCTTCTTGAGTAGCTCACCATCGGCTTCGCAATCTTTGAGAAGTCCTCGATGAAACTGGTAATACTCAAACAAGAAAATCATGTCTGATACCTGGTCGCTTCCTATTTCGCAAGACATCTCGTACCTTGCTCGTCAATCGCCACGCCGTCGTAGCGACGGTCCCAAGAATGACACTTCTTCAGCCAGAATCGCATTTGCCGAATCTTTGCATACAGCGATGCTCCCAAGTCTTCCGAGAACAACACGAAGGTGCCTCGCATGATCTTCCTCGCCGGGCCGAATAGATGAGGATGTCATCAATGAAGATGACGCATAAAGGAATCGCACCTCCATGAAGATGGAGTTCATGAGGCATATGAAGTATGCGCTTGTCGGACTTAACGACATGACGGCAGTACTCATACAGCCCATACCGAGTGGGAGAAGGCTGCCAATCTGATGTCTTCGCCTGATCTTAACTGATGGTACCCAAGCCTTAAGTCAATCTTAGAGAATACGCCAAGCATCAAAGTCGATCGAACAGATATCAATCCGAGGCAGAGGGTACTTGTTCTCGACAAAGGATCATATTCAGTGGACGGTAATCAACGCAGAGGCGCAGAGAACCATCCTTCTTGGTCACAACAGCAGCCAACAGCCCAAGGTGAGGAGCTCGGCAATGAAACCCTTGTCCATCAACCTTTCAGTCGGTCTTCACCAGCTAATTCATTTGACGCAAGATCCCAGACGGCCGCTGACATCGGAGCATCCCTCGGTCGAGCTCAACGACAAACTCGACATCCCGATCGTGGCATTCCCGTGAATTCCGCCGAACACATCGAAACTCCGACACCACGGGAATCGAGTCCACTCTTCAACTTCGTCCCATTCAATGAACACAAGGTGGCCTTGTTCTCGCTAAGAAGTAGGTGAGTCACGCTCTTCTGATTTCTGGAGTGACAGGGTACGACTACACAACTAAAAATAAATCACCATTGTGCGGATGTACCTAACTCATCCCCAGGATGACATCTATTCCCCGATGGTCTAGAAGCAAAGCCAAGCTAAAGGAACTAAATCCTCGAATTTGAACTACTGGCTCAACCATCTCGCCAACCGTGAGCTTCGACCCTGGTGCCTCAATCAGAAAGAGTGACACTGCCATCGACCATCTCGATGCCGCTCAAACCCCGTATGCGAACAAAGGAATGGGAAGCCTCAATCAAACAATACCTCAGCCTCATGCCCTCAACAAGGAACACTAGCACGGCGAGCCTCTGAATCGCCTGGCCGACGATAGTGACGCGCCGCCGACGTAGGCAACGCGCGGTGCCGTCTACTGGCCGTGCGGAGCGGCAAGGTTGCTCGCGTGGGAATGGGCAGTCCCGGATGAAGTGGCCCGTGACGTCCCGAATTCAGCACGGACCGCCGCCAAGCCCGTGCCGGCGATGGTAGTGGTGGTCGGGCGGTGCAGCGCAACCGACGACCGGCCGCCGCGATCGATCGAGATGGCGCTGAGCAGAGCCTTCAGCACTATACAGATCGATGCAGCCGCCGCAGCCGCCGCTTCACGAGTACGGTCGCCGCTTCCTCTTCTTCTCTCCCGATGAGCCCGCGATCTTGAGCTTCACCTGATCGCGCTGCTCACTGTGTCGCAGCCGGCGAGTCGCAGACGACAATTTGTCCTCGCATCTTCATTGCCAAACTCCACTCACGAACCGACCTCGCTTCTTCCTGTCGGTGTCGACCTCCTCCTCGGCGATCGCGCCAGGTAGTTGAACTCCTGCGAGTAGTCAACCACCGACTTGCCGGGTTCGAGGGCAAGAAATCAGCCGCTTCTTCATGTCATGAGGCTCCTTTCTGGGATGTGCGCAACGCCTCTTTCACGGAACTCAGCCTGTAAATCGGTGCCCGCAGTCATCACCTCAAATTGGCCCACCAAGCACCGGCACTAGGGCCCTGCGAGCCGCCGGCGCCTCTTCCGAGCTCCCTACCGATAAGAGCAAACTTCTCGCTTATCGCGGCGCAGCCTAATCGCCGGCTCCAACGGATCGGGCAGCGCGTGAGAAGACCTGGCGCTGGCAGCGTGAAGTCGATAGCCGGTGCGGGCCGACTCCGCCCATCACCGCGCCACCTCGCTGACCCGATCTCAGATTCTAGGATCCGATTTGTCGCCTCCTCGTGCCGCTTGGCCCGGCCGCAGATTCAAGACATTGGAGGAGGCGGCGACAGCACCTCTCACATTGCCGCTCCGCACTTCCATCACTCCCCTGCAAGTGGAAGCCTGGCTGGTCCAGATTGCTGCTAACCAAGGCCACGACAAGCAAGAGTTAGACTCCAGACGGAAACGACACACCACACTAACCTAACAACCTCAACTTACTCCCACCAGCCGCAAGACTCCTGACTGGGGTCCCACAAGTCTCGCCACACCTAACACAACTTCGATGCAAGGCAAGATGACACATGCACGCATGAGATGAGATGACATGTACGATTTCCAACGCAACTCACTCCCACCGCTACAATCTAGGGCGGGATAAATATCACTTTCTATCTAATGCATTAATGGCAATACTAAGCAATTCCTAACTGGTCGCCGAAGTTGGGGTCCGCTCTTTGTGCGCCTTTGCTCGATACCATTCCGAGAGGAGCGCCAGATTGCTTCTCGAAGTTGCTCGGATGAACAACGCCTCGCCGGATTTTGGATTCTAGCAACAGACCAACGGGAGGTGATCCCGATGCTAATACCTGAAGCCCAAGCGAGCCAACTGACAAACATCCAAACGACTACAACAACCCCAGTATTCCCTCTGCATGCGATCCAACTCGCCTACAGATCCCCACATACCGTTCCCAATGCCGATCAACATTCAATTACACAAAGGGGCATCGAGCCCCAAACCTACTACCAGAGACGCACGAACGCCGAAGCAACAAAACACACACGACACGGAAGCCCAACAAAAACAACCAACGAAACAACCAAGCGAAAGGTATAGACAAAAACCATTGCATAGAGATAAAAGTGCGATACAAAAGTAAAGCCAACTATCCTATACAACAAAAGTAAAACACCCCTAAGTGTCATGCCTCGAACACTCCCAAGTTTTAAAGGCCGACATTTACCGGTGCCCCGCCTGGCCACCGATAGCAGCGAGGGGGCGTAACTCACACCCCTGACCCTCACCGCAAAACCACAAGCAAGCCTGAGTACAAAAGGTACTGCAAGTCTTACCTATGGTCCATATACTGACATCGACTCCAAAGGATATGCATTTGGATGTAGCAAGAAACAAGTCAAGGTAAACTTGCAGTAAATGCTCATATTTTGTGGTTTAGTTGCTTAACTCATCAATTCACCCAAGTCTTAAGCGGTTGTTATCAGACCTACTTCTAGCATGAATTGTAATTAACATTAATTAAAGCAACTCCACCTTCAAATCAAGGCCAAGCCAACGGCCAACCATGTTCAAGTTATTTACTACGCAGAAAGTTCAGATTGCTTGTCTATATCCGAGAGCACGGCAATTCAATCGCTTAATTAACCCTGCAGGGAAGCATTGATCGCACGACACTACCACAAGGGCCCCAGTGTCAACCCCTCCTAATCATACCCAATCGCCAAGCGCCCTCCCAGGGGTCTCAAAACCTAGCACCCCTCGAAGTTTGCCTGCCTAAGCGCCGCCGAGAGTCGGCCCAAGCCTCGCCTCAACCACGCCCAACCACGAAGTTACGGTCCATCGATTCCATATGAGAGAAAGAGTGGCTTACTGCATCATAATCGGCATCGACCAACCGTGTGCTCAAACTGATTCCACTTACGATTCGGTTCTAATCGACACAGACGGAACTACCACATCGGGGTCTCACCCGATGTCCCAACCTTCCCGCCCTGGTTCCAATTTAACCTTTCCTTACTTTAACTGCAATTCCATTTCATTTCATCGTAAGTAATGTAATTGATCTCAAGCGTGGGACCAACCACCACTTGGCCCAACCCCGACCTCTAAGCAATTCTAAGCAAAGTGACTCATTTAATACCATTACTAGTTCCAACGAAGTGTTCACAATCCAAAGGACTTAATGTGCAAAGCAAATAGATCTAACCCTTAACTCCAATTCAATTCCTAATTTATTTCACCAATTAATCATTTATTCACAAAAATACAATTAATACAGTGTTCAAGATGCATAGGTGCTTGCCTTGCTCTTCTCGCTATGGATCGACAAAGAACGTGCTTCTACAACTCCCTCAACTACGGCCACGCCTCGCGGATCGATGTCTACATTTAACATGATGCATGATGAGATGCATGCAATGCTAAAGAAACAACAACAATACAACAATAAGATGCAAGAAAGGAACGAAACAATAACTCCGAATCCAAGCGTGAATCGGACAGATCGTGTGAACCCGACACCCGATACTCCGCCATATATACTGGATACTCCTGATCAAGTGACATTCCGATCGGGTCCGGACACTCCGCCCAGCGATCTCGCTTAACTAACACGAGGGATCGAGGTACCACCAAGCTCTACGGCACCACGAGACCCCAATCTACTCCTTCCTACACGTGGGCTGCCTGAGAAGCTCCCAACTAGCTTATTCCACGCTAAAAGACACTAATCCAAAGAACCACTAATCAACCCTAATCAACCCTTGGATCGCATCACTACTACCCGATCTACCAATGCCACTAGCACCCACATTTGCCAACCCAAGCTCCACACTAACCCTAGAATCACTATAACCAAAACCCTAAAGCTCAAGATCTAACTCAAAACCCCAAATCTAAACCTAAGCTCTAACTCCCACCACTCGATGACCCTAAAACCCAAGAAACTCACTTAATCAACTCCTCAAGAGAAAAGCCTACCTCCAAGGAAGATGGAGTGGAACAACGCTGGGTAGAGGGAAGGAGGACGCCGGCTTGAGGACGAGCCAGAGGATGCCTGGAGGAGCCACGAGGTCGCCGGCCGGGGAGCTCGAGAGGAGCTAGGTGGTGGAGAGTGCATACACAGGTGGAGGAGCAAAAGGAGTAGAGTGAAATGAGGCGGGGCAAGGAAACAGGATTTTTATACAAAACTCCCGCAGATAATGGACCCGACGCTTCAACCCGAGACTTGGGGTCTTTGAATCAACTCGACACTCCGACATTCACCGACACTCCGGTTGGGGTGTTGGCCAGCCCTAACTGACATACTCGGACTTTATCCTGGACATTCCGTGTTGGATCCGACACTCGGATGTTTATCCTGATAATCTGGATGTCCCAGAGTTCTTGAAGTTTGGGGCCTTGACAGCGCACAAGCGCGGGCGAGCAACGCAGCGCCGAGCCGAGCTACGGCAAGCGCACGAGGCGCATGACAGAGCCGACGGCTAGGCTGGCTAGGCTGTGTCGATCTGGTCGGCCACACCACGGCCGTAGAGGAGAGAATGGGCCGGACGGCCCAAAATGCAAAAGGGGCCCAAAACGAAATTCAATCCAAATCCGAAATCCGAAAAATCAAATAAATTCCAAATTCAAAAAGCCCTTTGAAATTTTGGGATATTTTAGGATGGATACTACAACCCATACAATTTATTGCATAGCGATAGCGGTATAGTTTCCAAAATTTTTAAGGGTTCAACTGTACTCCTATGGCCCACATTAAGTTCGCCCCTAATGTTAAGATAACAATCAGGGTTCCACTTATCGTCGAAAATCGGCCAAATTTTGCGATAATCTGCCTTATCGAGCCGGCACGATATAGAATACCGGTCGGCAAACTGATTAAATTCAAAAAAATTCAAAAATTTGTCCAACACAAATATCGCGATTATCGAGCCATATCGAGGTATATCGACCGAAAATCGCTCAAAAAATCAACCGACGAGGAAGTTCACGTGATGGGCTGATTTTCGAGGAAAATATCGCGATAATCGAACAATATCAAGCAATTATCGACCAAATATCGAGATTTTTGAAAAAAAATTTTTGGAAAAATTTGTTTTTTTGAAAAATCTATTCGATTTTTTACGATTTTCGATCGGTTTTTGGTTCGATTTTATCGATTTTCGAAATTCGATAATCGTGCGGAAAAAAAAGGTAAGTGGAACCCTGGTAACAACTGTTGGTAGCACGTCATAGGCTGAATTGTACTAGCAAAATTTCTGGATCTGAAAATTCTACATGACGCAATACTGTCTGGTTCGATCCGGTGTTGAACAGGCATTTTTGTTTCAAAACGCACGGCAAATATATATGATCAAATGAACGGAAGACAAAGATTTAACATGAATTTTTTTTTTTTTTGAAAAAAATCACGAACCTGGCTATCTTTTTGTGTACTCTCGTCTTGCTTGACGTGCTCTATTCTATGAACTATATGTACATATTTATAATGGAACATAAAGGATTTCATAAAGAAGTAAAACTCTGAATTAGAGTAGAAAACAAAATCGAAACGAAATCAGTTTGCTAGTCTTAAATGATTTAGCATAAGTTTTGTGGTGCTTAAACTAATGCTGCCTATGTTGGTCATCCTTGTTATTTTAGGAGACTATATTAGGACAATTTTTGTAAAGATATTTCTCGGGATGAACTGCTATGGATGCTCTATTTTGCTATTTCACGAACATGTTGGGTTCTTTATTATTCGTATGGGGGCAGTTTGCTAGGCCTGAGATATATTGTCATCCTAATTCTTGCACGGTTGCACCCTCCTATTCGAGGAATGGTCTGAAGTATCTTGGATGTAAACCATCTATTTTATACAGAGCAAAAATTCACGATGACGTTGTTGCTTGTACTTTACTCATTGTTTTAGCTCTATAACCTCAAGCATGCCATCTATAAAGGCTATACAATTTTTTGTTCATTAATGCTTTGTCAATCATTTTATGCCACTTTATTCTTTTGGGAAGACTAGGGATGGGACATCCGATCCAAACAAAAATGAAATTTTCACTGTTCTGGCTACCTAAAAATTTTTTTCTTCCAAAATTAGCCGCAGAGAAATTTTTTTTTACAGATATAGCCTCCTGATACCGGCCTGCAGCGGAGGGAGTGAGCTGCAGGCGACATGCAGCTGATGGGGAGCGCTGCAGCCGGCCTACAGCCCACCCCGAGCGTTGCATGTGGGGCAAGCCCATTTTCCTTTTTTTTCTTCTTTTTTTCCTTTCTGTTTTTCTTGTTTTTTTTTTTCCTGTTTTTGTTGTTTATTTTAAACCCGTGCTATTGAACAAACAATAACTTTCAAGAAATTTTTGGATACTTATAATGATATTACAAAGTAAAATTACTGATGTATACGTAACAATGATATTTTTGCACGTTAACGTTTGTGCGCGACCAATAAACTTAGGGTTATTGCGCGAGTAGAATTTAGGTGCAAAGAAAGGTGTAATTGAATTTTTTTGCGGATTATGGTAGTCCGTATATCAAAGAGCCAACCTGGTCCATCCTTCCAAAAAACTACCTTCGAACAGGATATTTGGTGGGCTGCCGAAAAGGTTTCAGTGTTAACGTTTGTGCGCGACCTTTAAACCTTAAGTTTGTGCAAAGGTTGTTTTTTTGGAAGGATGGACCAGGTTGGCTCTTTGATATACAGACTACCATAATCCGTAAAAAAATTTCAATTACACCTTTCTTTAGACCTAAATTCTACTCGCGCAATAACCCTAAGTTTAAAGGTCACGCACACGCACAAAAGTTAACGCTGAAGCCTTTTCGGCAGCCGGCCAAATATCCTGTTCGGAGGTTATTTTTTGGAATGATGGACTAGGTTGGCTCTTTGCTATACGGACTACCATAATCCGCAAAAAAATTCCAATTACACCTTTCTTTGCACCTAAATTCTACTCGCGCAATAACCCTAAGTTTAAAGGTCGCGCGCAAACGTTAACGCTGAAGCCTTTTCGGCAGCCCACCAAATATCCTGTTCGATGGTTGTTTTTTGGAAGGATGGACCAGGTTGGCTCTTTGATATACGTACTACCATAATCCGTAAAAATATTTCAATTACACCTTTCTTTGCACCTAAATTCTACTCGCGCAATAACCCTAATCTTAAAGGTTGCGCACAAACGTTAACGCTGAAGCCTTTTCGGTAGCCCGCCAAATATCCTGTTCAAAGGTTATTTTTTGGAAGGATGGACCAGGTTAACTCTTTGATATACGAACTACCATAATCCGCAAAAAAAAATCAATTACACCTTTCTTTGCACCTAAATTCTACTCGCGCAATAACCCTAAGTTTAAAGGTCGCGCACAAACGTTAACACTGAAGCCTTTTCGACAGCCCGCCAAATATCCTGTTCGAAGGTAGTTTTTTGGAAGGATGGACCAGGTTGGCTCTTTGATATACGGATTACCATAATCCGCAAAAAAAATTCAATTACACCTTTCTTTGCACCTAAATTCTACTCGCGCAATAACCCTAAGTTTTAACGTCGCGCACAAACGTTAACGCGCAAAAATATCATTGTTGCTTATATATTAGTAATTTTTCTTTGTAATATCATTATAAGTATTCAAAAATTTCTCGAAAGTTATTGTTTTTTTAATAGCTCAGGTTTAAAAAAAATAACAAAAACAGAAAAGAAAAAACAACAAAAACAGAAAGAAAAAAACAAAAAACAAAAAAGGAAAATGGGCTTGCAGTGGAAGCACTCCACTGCAAGTTTTGCCCCACATGCAGCGCTCGGGGTGGGCTGCAGGCCGGCTGAGCTGCAGGCCGCCTGCAGCTCACTCCCTCCGCTGCAGGTTGGCATCAGGGGGCCAGACCCGTAAAAAATTTTCTATGCAGCTAATTTTGGGGGGGAGGGGGGGGGGAATTGTAGACAGCCAGAACAGTGAAAATTTCAACAAAAATTTGGGACCCTCCCACCGCTATTGAATGCCACTTAAGGGTTCATCTCTCAGCCATCGGATCTACCCCTTAATGGCGCAACAAAAATTTTCGTTCACGCAACTAAATAGTCATCCAATGGAGATAACTTAATATCTCAGTTTACCATATTCTTTTATACTATTTATCTAAATAGTTTGTTAGGAGTCCAAACCCTTTCATAATTGGACTCGTTGGCTATATAAACCAACCTCCTGTATATGTAATCCTTGAGTCGTGGATTATTTCTCGTGATTTTTTTCGTAAGAATTTTTCCACCTTAAATTTTGTCTCCAATAATTTATAGTGCTATAACCTTAACAAGTGGTATCAGAACTCATCCATCCCTAACACAACACAATAAAAAGTAACAACTCCCCTATTCCTTCGTCAAGTGCTCTAGTTGCAACAAAATTATGAAGGGCGACAATGACTTTCAATATGTGCAACAAGCAAGAAATAAAAATACCTATTACAAGAAGTATGAAGACATGTTGTAATAAATTTTCAGAATGTTTGCAACAACCATACTTCAACATCTGTGACAGCAGATTCAGGCGATGGCGGAGCTTGCTGAGCAATGGAGGTGCGTAAAAATGGCTGTAACGATGAACTGGCAAGAACTTGCAGAGGAAGAAGAAGGAGAAAGAGGATTGGAGAAGAAGGCAGCAAAAGAGGAAAACGAGTACTATCTCATATTTTTTTACTCTGCTCTCTGTTACAACCCGCATCTCCTATATAAAGGGCTTTCTTCCCTCTCTTTCATTCCTTCTGAAGCCGGCCTCAAGTAGATTACTTCTGTCTCGTAACATATGTTGTACTCCGTAAATTTTTAGGCTTTTCGGAGTAGTCTTCTTTATAGCTTATGTTCAAGTAGATTACTGGCCTCTTAATTAGTGGTTGTGGTAGTCAAATATGCCAGGTTGCATATGTGCTTTATCTTATGAACATTTATGTTCCTCATTCAATACCATCCCTGATTAAAAACGTGTAAACTGGCTTCGAAGATGCAGGAGTTGGCTTCCAGATCCATGTTATCTTGATATCATTTTTGGAAATTCGTACATCAACCTTTTTTTTACTTTGGTTTGTTTCAGTGTTAGGATGGATTGCAGCAATAGTGCAATACCCAGTCCAAAGGGGACCCGGTTCCTGAGCAGTTCTTAAGGGGCTGTTTTGTTGCCTGCATGGCTGCATGCATAGACATTTGCAACCATAGATGCAGAATCTTGCTTTTTTTCTTGTGTTTGGTTGCCTGCATCTGGTTTTGGGCCTGGCTCTCTGGATGCAGCGCATGACAGCTTCGTGTTCTGCGCAAGAGCCCACTGTCAGCATAATATCAAACCATGAATGGGGTGCCACGTGGGTATGTAAGGTTCCTTTTTTTCTTTTTTGTTTATATCTTTTGATTAGCATCTTCGATTACCGAACCGATTTCAAAAATGGGTTCCTGACATTTTTTTCGAACAAAACTAGACCACACTTGCTATATAAATTTTAAAATATTTAAATTTCAAACTACCTACCTACTAAATACTCAACCAAACACCGTTTCTGCATCTTTACATCCCGTATCCCATCAGCCTAGCTGAGTTGAACGGGCCAAGCTCGCGAGAAAAGGCGACCAAACAGCCCCTAAAGGACTGCAACTTAAACACTCGTGTATGAGCCATTGGATCGAAAAGTGATGGTCCATATCGATATAAAGTACTGTAGCAAAAGGTATTATAGCAAAACGCTGTGGCAAATTGGATTTAGACGATCTGAACCGTTCATTCCCTCGATCGGACAGTCCAAGCAGTCCCCACGTGGACTGCACAGCGCACCCTTCCTTCCAAAGGTTGGCAACCATCTATTTCCAAAAACCCCGCCATTACTTCTGGCCGGAAGAAGAAAACTAAGGACGCGTTTGGTTGGACGTACGAGGGGTGAATGGAATGGGATAGTACGGGATGGATGTGATGGTCCTGGATGGGTGTTTGGTTGCTTGAATGAGATGGTACAAGATTTTGTTTGGTTACTTGTATGGAATGATTTTGAATGGTTTGAGATGTTGTTTGGTTTAAAGGATAAAATTGGTATGATACCATGAAATAGATATGGTTTGTTTGGACCGATCAGGTTGGACACAGAACCTACCGTAATCAAGCATACTACAAGCTTGTTTTAGACTGGCTACATGTTCTGATTTTCTGATGATTGCCTAGCACCAGTCCCAGGTTGTAATTGACAAATCCCTTGAGATCTGAATAGAAAGAGAGAACACAAGCTACCTACCTAAATGTGCAGAAGCAATGAAAATATGAGACATGTTTTCCTCTCTTTATTGCTGCAGCATGGAAATATGCACACACTATTCTACAGTTATGCGTAGACTACGCGCTAGTCGCAGACCGATCGAACCACATGCATCCAACTAATCAGCGCAATGGCCCAATTGACTAAGTCCATCAGTACATGACCAAACTAACTAATAAATGTATTTCTAGTTTGTATATGAATATATTTTTCTTTGATTATCCATAATTTTTTATTGACAACTCTGATTCACGAACATTTTTCACCATTAGTTTACTGACGACGAGAGCAACATATTGATATAAGTCTTACCGTATGTATCAGATTTTACTGTTCATTTTATTATTTTACCAAAGGGTTTAATAATCTGTCTGGTAGTAAAATTTTATGACACATTCAATTTATTCCGGTAGAGCGAACCAAACGCATCCTAAAGATGCCACCTTCCTAAGACCACATCGACGAATTCATCCATGCCTCCATGGATGAGCACAAGACCTGCTTGAAGAAGACGATTCGGAAGGTCAACTGCTAACACACTGACTTGCCTCTTTTCTCATTCAGCATTTTTCATGTGTCTGCTCAAGCCTTTCATAGTTTCATTTTCTATCTATTGCGCAGATGTTTGGGATGTCAAAGGTCGTTGCCGAGCGCTCCGCAGAAGCAAAGGAAGCTGAAGTCGAAAGTGTTTTGTTCCTAACTTTATTTTCGGCTTCTCCTCTTTAGAAACTGAAAGCTATCCTAAACAGTTGACATTTCCACAATGGGACGCTAAAAGTTAGCCGCTCATTTGTACTACAAAAAGCTAAAAATCAAAAACTGATTTGAGGTAGCTTCCTACGGTTTTGGTGGGCTATAATTCTAACTTTGCCACTAGAATTGAAGAAAATTGATGTCCTCCTACCAAGTATAAAATCTCAAACCCTACCTCTCTTACCCTCACCTCTGACCGGTACTCTCACAACTAAAAGCCAAACTGTCAAATACTAGACCTCTTTAGCTCAGTTATTTAGATGTGTAGCTATTTAACTACATAGTCCAATCGAAAACTACTTCTTAAAAAACCTATAGCCATAGCAAATAGGACCTTTGCCTCTTCAGAGTTCAGACCAGTGTGTCGCAGTAGAATGTAGTGGTTTAACAACCAGTAATAGCGACGGTGTTTGTACCAGGAGTCTAGTGTTTTCTTTCTGCGACGTTTTTACTATGCACTACCATATCAAGGTCCAAATGCCGAAACTTGGTTTCTGAGAGGGAGCGAGCTGAAATGCGGCCCACGAACATTCCCGATGGGCCTAGTTTCCGTCATCTCCCAACTCAATCTGATCGTCAGCAACGTCCTACGTGCTCTCTCTCTCTCTCCAGCCATCTCCGAAAAAAAAAATTAGTGATTCTATATTCTTCTTCCAATATAAATTACATAAATATTAAAGCATAAATAAAGAGATAAAAAAGAAAAATATACAAACACCTCTCAAAAAAATAAATAAATTAAAGCTGCTCGTAGCAGCCGGCGTACACATTCGGCCTCTTCGTGGTCGCTTTTAAGAGCAAAAATACGTGTCCGTTCCGATTGAAGTGCCCACGCAAATCGAGGTGACCGGGCGGAGGCCGATGCCTCGGCGACGAATCACCGGCTCGGGTCAACCGCGTGGGCCGGGCGGGCTCTCCCCATGGGCGCCCAGAAACAGCGGGACGCGACCTCACCTCAGCGACCGACCACCCACCCGTCGCCATCCTCGACGAGCCGCGCCTTTGACTTGACCCTCCCACGCTTTCGGCCATCCACTTGGATTCTCCGCTTGCTTTGCTCGTCTGCCTTCCCTTCCCATTTCGTAGTCGCGGCGTACCAAGATTTTCCACTCATTTCCAGTGTTCTATTCAGATTTCAGAGGGCTTTCGGCGTCAAGAGGTCGGTGTCTCGGTGATGTGATCTCGCTTCTCTCTCTCTCTCTCTCTCTCTCTCTCTCTCTCTCCCCTGTGGGTGTTTGTAGTTTGTACAGGAGAAGGTTTTTTGCATCTAATTGCGGCGATTGAATTGTCCAGGTACTTCGAAGGTGACGCGTGCAAAAGCGGATTTGTTAAATAGCTCGGCTGAAATAGACGTGATCTTGATGGACTAGTCAATATCAGGAGGCGCTGGGCTACTCGTACTTTATACTCCATCATGAGTAAATAATACCGCGACAGTTGATCAAACAAAGGGAGCTTAGTGAGGTGACTGTCAGGAAACTAAACGGGAGCACATCTAGATGGACGGTCCAACAATTCTGACAAGTTGATGAGGGCAATTTATGTGTGTATATATGCGTGTGTGTGTCTTGAGATGCGTGCCACGTGTAGAGGAGGGACTTGAAGTGATCTACAATCAATTTATCGTACTAGTAAATGTTCAAATTTTTTTTCATACCGAACTTTGAACAACTGATAAGACAAATACTAGTAGTACTGCCTTAAGACAAACATAAGTTTAGGCACAACTACCTTCGCTCAGGCCGGAGCATTGGAAACCGATGTCCAGCCTAGAACAGTTGATTGATGAAAGGGGGTTAAAGCCTGATTATTCTTACTTGCTGGCGGTGGTGAAAAGAGCGAAACAACAGAATTTTCCACCGCACGTCAAAATCAAATGAGGAATTACTTCAAGATATTAAAGACGAGGCCTCCTGGCTCCTGCTGGTCTCTTGCTGGAGCACCAGGGATCAAAAGTTGTTGCATCGTCTAGTCTAACACGAGTCTTCTAGCTTTTCTGTTCTCTTCTCTTTTATTTACTTTTTTGTTTTATCTTCTTTTATTTATTTATTTTTAAAATTTTTATCTTTTTTCTTTTTCCTAGTGCAGTCTCCTGCACTTGGTACACTTAACTAACTCTTCTTTAATCAGAGCTTCGGCTTTTTTTTAAAAGAAAAAAAAAAGACAAGCATCAGTTTCCCTCTTGCATCAGATTTGAGCAGTATAACCACTACTCCTGACAGAAAACCCAGTCTCCACTCTCCAGCCATCTCAATCGAACTCAGAGCAACATAAAGAAAACAAGGAAAGCAAGAATAAGGATCTACCCTAATGCGCATGTCAAAAGGCTCGTAGTAATATGGATCACGTCTACATCTCCACGTTTCAAAGCAGCCAATTTTGACTAACGAATTTCGCAGTATTTTTGTTACTTGTTGGTTGGTAAGTTGCGTTTTTCTTGAATGGATAAGATCTTTTACTAATACTCATATAACTCTATCTATAAATCATTTCATATATTAGACGGTTTCAACAAAAAGGATGCGAATGCAAACTGCAGTCGCCTCATCATTTGGGGCTCTGTCTCGCCGATTCTAAACTCTGACCACGACTAATTATAATCCACAATCCCGCATACGCCAGGATCACGAGTCTAACAGACACCAAACCTCGTGCGAATTAGTGTCGTGTCCTGAACAACTGATCACTAGTCTAGTTATTAGTACTCCAAACAACACGCTGCAAGCTGCTTGCTGCCATGGAACGAGCCTCTCTATATAACTAAGGAACCGAGCGCCGCTCGGTTAGTAGAGGGTGTCATGCTGTCGTCGAATGTCTTATTTACACGGGCTCAAACCCAAATGCCTAATTTTGTTCTTAGATAAACCGTGAGAACTCTAGGCCAATTTTTTTATTTTTTTTTTAAAAAAAAGAAATTCTATGAACCTAAACTATTTCTCTCTGTACGTTCGACCACTGCAGCTAACTATGTAGTCGTCGTCGTCTTCAATGCATCTGTAAAGGTGTTACCCTCGAGACGAGCGTGTACATTCTCAAGAACGAAAAAGATGAATCTTGTAGAGAGAACCAAAGTAACGATGTTGACTCAACCATGACAAGAGAAAAAGATGTAGTGAAGCCAAACTCAAATTCTTTAAGCACAACATCAAAAGGTACAAGAAATTGTTGCTCTCTCACAATCTTTCGAAACTTTTAGGATCATTTGATCTTTGCCCTGTACAAGAATCTAGTGCTAAATGATAACCTAGCTTTTAATTCTCACGTACGTCTCTTGTTTTGGATGAGTTGGTTTGTAGCTTATTGGTTGTTTGGGCTTTCCACACTCCGCATGGGTTTATACTTCCCCTTTAGTCCTCCTCCAAACGGAACTACACATCCTACTACAAAACAAAGTTAAAATTCATCTAGCACATCTTTTTAAATCCTAAAAAACTAGATATGAGTCATCATACTCCACGATCACCATCTTGACTCCTATTTATTGAAGTTATTGTGCTCCTTCAAGAACTCACTCCAAGTCAGTTTCACATTTGTTTTTTATTTTTATTTATTTATTTGTTTTTCTACCCCTTTGAGAGTACCTCTACCAGGGGGCTCATGCACATAACCACAATGTGTAAGTTGGTGTTCAGTCTTGGCCTCATGAACCATCTACTTGAGAGCTTTTTCTTTGTGTAGTTTGGTTAGCCACAATTCTTATTCCTACAACCCTCCATACCATAAGATTGTACCACCTCCAATCTCCACTTGCTCATTGGTACCATGTGGTTGGTCCTGCCATGTCTTCATTCTCCCAACATGCAGCTCACACATTCTCTTTTGCGTCTGCTAGATTTTGCAATCATCTTTGCAGTTCCGCAGATAACTGCAGCTGAGATTTGAGTACCTACCATTGACGACACAGTTTCTTTCTCCTAATCAGGACTTTTATCAGACCTTCCATTGATTGTCCTTCATTTATTTTTACCCATCAATCGGTATCCTCCATTTCTCTAGATACTTTTCATTGTTACCTGTCATTTGAAAGTAACTCGCATAACTCCATCTCAAAGTAAACCTCACAACCTTCAAGGTCAAGCAACCTCATAGATATTAGACTCTTCTTTAAGCCAGGAACATACTTAACTTTCGTCTATTTGTGATGTGCTTCATCATGCATCTCCAATGTAAATGTTCTCACCTCAGTTATTTGCATACTACTTGCAATGCACTAAGTGAACAGTCCTATGCACCGGGCATCGAGATCCTTCGTCAAACATCTCCCTTGCCGAACAAATGTGAAAAGAAACAACTTGAATCTAATATCTATCTATGAGAAGTACATGATTGGCTAACGACAAGTATGTCCAAATCATCTTGTACTGCTGGCATTAGGCATGCACCCTTTATTTGCTCCAAACTCAGACAATCCTTTATCATATAACATTTCTCGTCACATAGACAGCACACACGTGTGACCTTGCTTTTGCCTTTCTTCTTCCTATAATTTTTGTTTTTACTTGCAACACCTAATACAACCAATGCTTGATCACCCGCGAATGAATTTTTCAATGGCTTTTTCAATGACTCTTCCTCCAATAGATATGCAACTGCCTTATTGAAGTTGAGAGTGCTTTTCTTGATAAAAAATATTCATCACAAATTGCTTCCAAGATGGTGTTAGAGATGATGTCAGTATGACAACATTGCCATACTCAGTTTTCTCTTCCACACTAATTAGTTGTGTGATAAGCTTGTTAAAGATATTGAGATGGTACACGAATTGTGTACCTTCCTTTTATACACAACCTGTTTAGTTATCGCTTAAGTACCCACCGGTTTATTAATGATTTTGCCATATACAATTCTTTTAAGTACTGTCATAATTTCTTTGGTGAATTCTCCTTGATCACCAAACACTTTACCTTATCGAAGAGATATAGACATATTGTACTGACAGACTTCCGTTCCATCACATTTTGGTCTTCAGCGAACGTCTATTCTGGTTTATCCACTTCAAGAGCAATGATTAACTCTTGCTAGAAAAAGATATCCTTCACCACATATTGCTACGCGCTGAACTTTTCTTTGTCGTTAAATTTCTCTTCTTGATTCCACATCGTTGATATCGATCTTGATTTTGTGTCACCTTACGCTCTATTGATATTCTCACAAATTAAATTAATATGGTATTAGCTCTGATACTACTTGTTACATTCTGGTACCATTTCTTATATGCACAACCCTCGAATAGGTCAAAGTTTTGTGAGATACGTCACTAACTTACACGGTCTGAAAAACGAAGAAGATAGATCTCTTAGTGATAACATTTGGAATCACAATATTTATTGCCTGAGTTTTCCAACCTTATATACTTTTGCCAAAAAGAAAGAGAGCTCACTATCGCAATTTCTAAATAACCCGGACGTAAGACATAACTTCAATTTACTGCTCTCTAGTGATGCTTTTCAAGAGTGCAATATACTAATTGACGACATCAAAGATTCTTACCAATGAATAACTGATCAAGTGCTTGGACGTACATTTGGAATAAACGCATATATCAGTCACAAGAGTTCATGCAATGGTAGCATCAAAACCTTTCAAATGGATTTGGCAAAGCAAATGTGTGATGAAGCCCAACGTATTCGCTTGGTTATTGCTTATGGATAGATTAAACATTAAAGATATGCTTCATAGAAAATATTTTCATTTGGACGACGACCATTATTGTGTTCTATGCCAAGATCAACATGTGGAGACATCACACCATCTCTTTTTTAATTGCTTATTCAGTGTCACATGCTGGAATATTATTGGGATGTAATGGGATAATACACAGGATATTGTCTTAAAGGTTGAACGTTCCAAGAACAATTTTGATTCTATATTTTACATGCAAGTTATTACTATTGCAACTTAGGAAATATGGAAGCAAAGAAATGATTGGATATTTCAAAATATTTCCCCGAGTATATCGAACTAGAAAAGACTATTTAAGAATAAGCTCATACTGCATGTGCTTCATGTGAAAGAACAACATAAACAACGATTATTAGATTGGCTAGAGTTTCTATCTTGATTTCTATCATAGATTGAGATTGTAATTTTTCTTTAAACATTTAGCCTTTGTACATATACTCTTATTATTATATATATATGTCGTAAGTGTCTTCCCTACTACTACCACTCAAAAAACCACGACGAGAGAAAAAGATTTGGCAAAGCCAACCACACATTTTCTTAAAGGCAACCAAAAAAGATATAAGGGATTGTTGCTCTTTCATAGCCTTTCGAAACTTTTAGGACCCCCCCGAGTCTTGCCCTATACAAAAATTAGTATAAAAAATAACCTAGCATATAATCCACAAGTACAACTTTTATTTCGGAAGAGTTGGTTGTGATTTTTTTTAGTTGCTTGGTTATATATAATTATCCCATAAGTTATATAGACTCTTAGTTCTCTTTCAAAGGGAGTAGGAATTCTTCTCTAAAACAAAGTAAGAACTCTAATTCTATTAGAATTCATCTATCACATATTTCTAAATTTCAAAAGGCTATATAATTCACCGTAATCAACAGTGTGAGCCGTGGCCGAGCATACAGTATGCTCTCGTACCGTCGTACGTACGCACTGTAAGCTGTACCTGTGTACTCATGTGGCTATTGTAGTTATACGTACAGATGCAACGTATCCACGCATTACAAGTGGTCGCTGCATGTCATGTGTGCCAAAGAAAATTTCTGCAGCTTTTAAAACCTTTTTTCGTTTGATTTTAGTATTTTTTTCGCAGTACGTTTCCTTGTTGGGTTCACAGCTGGATCCATATTTTACATGGTGTCCGTATGTCATTTATCTTCTTTTGAATATTGATATACTTGTTGTACATGTTGTTCTTACTGTTTTAATTACTTTTTTTGAGTTCTGTCATATATTACCTTCTGATCGAACTGTGTATTATCTGAAATTTGATATTATTGGACAGTAAAATTAATTGTAAATACTTTGTAACGTATAAATAGGAAGGTAAGAGTTCGATGCCACATTTACTTGGATAATTATTTAGTTCAGTTGTGATAATTCGATCTATGTGTAGAGAAGGTAGGAATTAGTTTTTAACAGCTCTACATTGAGTGGCGAGGAGGCTAAAGATTAATCTTTAAGCAGCTTGACACCTAAGAGCATAATCAATCAATCATACATTAACTTGCTTAGTAGATATGATTCATTGTGTAGTTGACATAAATTTTATGATCTGCTTCATCTATTTGATTATATCAATTTTTGCTACCTTTGAAATTTGAATTATGTATTTTTTCATCATAGTGTTTTTTGAGATTAGTCTTGTATGCTTGCTCTTAATTTCGCATTTTATTCAACATTTGGTGGGAACCGAACTATGGCCCTCAGCTGAGGAGCAAATTAACTCGTTTGGTGAAGAGCTGTGAAACTTTTCACCGGTCGAGGGTTTGATCCCTGATCGATCACTCGAGCCTCACCTCTAAATAAAATTTTGAATAGGTACGTGCACGCCTACGAATTCAGTGGTGTGACGTGTTCCCATGTTTAAAAGGCCCTGGTGTCTCTAATATCTTTGGTGTGTGTATTAAACGCATACGTGTGTGCGTGCGTAAGGTGTATGTGCCTATGTGGGATATATGTGAGTTGTATGTTCTTCTTGTACCCCTCAACCAAAAAAAAAACTATGGCCCTCAGCCCGGAATTCAGCGGCAAACCAGTACACCAGTTGATAGAAGCTACAAACATTTAGAATGTGAAATTTTTTTTTTCCCGATTCTTATAGAATTGAACTGTTCTTGTGAGTTTACTAGCCTCTAAACATGTCTCTTAGTGGTTGGCAGATACTGTTAGCTTGATCATGATTGTACGGTAGGTACCTACGCTTGGCTGTTAACAAATAATTGCTGTACTTGTGACTTGAATTTTCAGGTTAAGGAAGCGCAACTCGATTATTAAATACTGGGATTTGTTTATCAATTATCATATCTGGGGGTTGGTTACATGAGTGTGTACTTGTGCTAAGGTTCCTGGCCGCAGGGACACGATCAACATCGAAGACAGAGCTTGTGGTGGAGAGGATTCGAGACTCTGAAGACTTGCTTTAATGATCGGGCTGAATTTGCAGGTTTGCTTAAAGCACAAGGTCCCAGTAATAGATGCGTCGCCCACTAGCTAACTAAATTCTGAAGCATTGAGAAATCTGGAGCTTTTTTTTTTTTTTTTTTTTTGCCCCTCTCGGCCAAGAAACCAAAATCACTTATAATACTTAGTTCACCGTATGATAGATGCGGAGAATTAGGAACAGAAACTACTACTGGTATGCCTGGTTTCTATTAAGCTTAAAATCACAATCTCAAGCACGAGGAATAGAGTATCTTCCAAAGGATTAGTTGGCCAAAACGTATATATAAAAAAATGGTCCCTAGTGTTCATGCACAAAATAAATATCGATTTATGTCACCTGGCCTCGGCTGAGCTGAACTGGTCCAGTGCAGGAAATGGACCTGCATTGAAGTTGAGAGCTGGCACGAAGCTGAACTGTTCGGTCCAGTCCGGAACTCCAGATGGAGAGGCTGCTAAATGGAGTAGCACTCATTTCTTCCTTAAAGAAAGCACTCACCTCTCTCTCTCTCTCTCTCTCTCTCTCTCTCTCTCTCTCTCTCTCTTGCCCGACATGAAGCATCTATTACTATTACTCGTCTAAGCCACTTCGATTTGCTCCTCCTGGTTCGCACGCCTACGATTATGTTTGTTCCATCAATACCCATGTTCCTCAAATAAAACCTGGCCAGGTGTGTCATCTAACATGAAGCCCAAAAGGAAGCATAATACTACTGAGAATCTATCTTCAGGTGCTGGTAACACGCTAATTGATCGTGTGATAGCTGCATAACATCCGGATGGTTCCAATTCGAAGGGATGTACTCTCACATAGTTGCTGATTAAGACATAGGTGCAGTTAAAAATTTAAAACTCTAACGGTTAATTTTTTTAAAATATTTAAATTAGACATATGAAAATCATATGTGTAGATTTGTCATGATCCACGAAAAGTATTTCATAATATTATAATTTTATTGTATTTTATAAATATATTATAATAAAAATTAATGATTAAAGCTATGATTTAGAGATCATATAAAATCCAAAACGATGACTATTTGTGACCAGAAGGACTAGTCTGGTAGTATCCTCAGCTCCACATTTGCTTTGAGTCTCAACTCTCAACAAGTTTCCTCTGTCATTATTAACCTTTTTCTCCCTTTTCAAAGTAGAAAAATTAACTACCGCGGTCATCCCAAAACATACTGTTACGTTATTCGAATTCTAGAAAATCCTAGTGAAAACAAAACTCTGGTCGTCGTTCAGAGATCCGAGAGCCGCAATTTCTTTCGAGAAGAACTGACTCGTCGAATCGTAATACCATCACTAACACAGAATCCACGTTCAGCGATCTAAGATCTTTTTTGTTTGTTTTTCTTTCAAATAATAATTTGAAAGAACTCTGGAAGTAGCTTTCACATCATTAGCTGGCGCGGTGATGCCACGGCAGACGGTCACACGCACGCTTTCATGTAAGAGAAATCTTATCATGCATTATAATAGCAGTTTTCAGTAGAAATCAGCTATAACCATTGAAATGCTAACGATATTTTCACTACTCTACTATTAGAAAAAATATAAATAAATACCAACTAATTTAATTTATTAGTGAATGATCTATATCTATCTATTATAATATTAAAGTAGAGGCAAAAGAAGCCACCGCGTTCGCTCTCAAGGCTAGAAATTCCCACGTTAATCGAAGGAAAACCATTGATCGTGGTGGGTCCAGATTATAACGGTCTAAATTAAAAGAAAGAGTTTGTATCATTTACATTACACAAATATTTAAAAAATTAGAAATTGGATTCCATACGATAACAGTTTAATTTAAAGGGAAGAGTCGAAAGATCTCCACCACTTATTTGGTGGGACCAGATTATAACAGTGCATATTAATCTATATAGATATTAAAGTTACATTAAAAATACACAATTATAGAAAATATAGTTATATATCAAAGATATTCGTATCATAATATCTAGCCGCGCAATTGCACGGATGGATTTGCTAGTTATATCTTTACTATTATAAAGCAACAGTTGGTGGCGGTGGTGAGTTCTACCCACGTCATTAATTGCCCTGCTTAATTGCCCTACTTAATTGTCCTACGCAAAAAACGAAGCGTTGTTTTAATTAGCCAGCTTTCGCAAGAAACGAAACGTTAAAAATAGATGTTTGATCTTGTGAAATAATTTTTTTATTTTTTAATCTTTATTTTTCGTTATCAATTTTGTTTTTCGTAGGGGCATGTAACTAGTTAAATCTAGTGTCTTACCTAAAGCCGCGAGCGTCTCTCCCCTCGGATATTGTTGGCACCGCCAAACCATAGCTGGCCTCCGGCTGCGCGCCATTTTCCCTCTCGGACGAGGAAACCTCGCAAAAGAACAAGTACAAAGCCGGTACGTCGGCTTGTCCGTTAGCTAGTGTGGTGTCGACGTGCAGCGCGCACGCTCGACGCTCGTGTAACTCCACGTCTTTGGAGGTGGACTTGTTGCGCACACATGACACATGTACGCATCATGCATGTGGGTTGTTGTGGAGTGTTTAGTTTAACAGAAAAACTAAAAAAACGGTATACCGTCAGAACGGTGATATCTCAAACTTCGTAAACTTATGATTTTTCAGACTGAAACTCGCTTAAACTTAAAGACTAAAGCGATAAAATATGAAACTGATGAAACTAAACACTGAAACTCATGAAACCAGCACTGAAACTAATAAGTTTCATAAGTTTCATGGCTATACCGTTGCAACGGTATACCGTTCCCTAGTCACTCTCTTAGGCCTCGTTTGGTACGGTTACAGATTCTAGTAGAAACGGAAACGGTTTCAGATTCTTGGTAGAAACGTTTCAGGTAGAATCAGAATCACTTTCTGCAAATCGTTTGGTATGGTTCCAGATTCTAGTAGAAACTAGTGAAACGGGGTTGAGGGTGATTCAACCACGGTGTAGAAAAAGAAGAAACGTTCCGAGGAGAATCGTTCCAAGTTTTAGCCCGTTTGGCTGGGTTTCTCTCAGATTCTAGTAGAAACACCTCGGTTCCAAGTTGCCAAACGGGACCTTAGTTTAATTATGTACCGGTTGGAATGCCCTGCGTTCAACCATGTTTCGAAAAGTTCTTTTTGTCTTCTTCTTAAAAAAGGAGTTGTTTCGAATTTTGAAATCTCGTTTGGATCGTGATCGATCACCACTACTCACTAGTTCACCACTGCCATTAATCGGTCATCTGCTTCTGATCTCGTTAACAACTTGGGACGACGGAACCATTGCAGCGGCAACTGCTTGAGGAAGGGTAAATCTCACAAAACCACAAAATTTTTGTATAAATTATCAAAAAACTATAGATGTGCCATAAAACTACATGTTTTATAATTGACCGATCCTTGTTACGGGTTTAACTGTACATGTGAGCCCATATAGCAGCCTCACGCCCCCCTATTTTCCGTTTCACTTGAGCGTAAGACTATCATATGGGTTCATAGTGTTACAAAAAACGGTCAATTCTAAAACCTATAGTTTTGTGATACAAATTATTCTAAAATCTATAGTTTCGTGAATAAAAACTAAATTCTGTAGTTTTCTAATAGTCGTGTAAAAAAATCTTTGATTTTGTGACATTTACTCTGTAATGAAAGACGGGAAAAAAAAAGGCGTTTGGAATTTGGAGCGTACGTGTGTACCTTCGCATGTGGAGCCAAGGTGTATTGAAGCTGCACGTAGTATCATCCACGGGACGAGACGAGGCCTTTAACGCCGGCCTCCTTCAAGTGTTAGCTGCCCAGGTCAAACGAGTCCCGGTGAAAACGATAAATACGTGCATGTGACACACATTCTCCTTGCTGTACTCCATTTTTCGTTTCTACGGTTTGAAGTAAGCACAAAGCACGGCAATATATATGGCGTGGCAGTAATATTGTACTCCTATATACTACCGCTGCATGTGATACTGACTAGCTGACACGCACATCACGGATTTTGGTGAATTAAGGTTGTCAATGCATGGGACGGAGTCAAATTCCGAGCCACAAGTAAACTATGGCCAAACCGGCCAAATCGGTGCCTAATGTAGCTGGACTGCTCTGACGGTAAAGTTTATCCAAGTCATAATTAAATGCGATTAATTGAGATCGTAATATATAGGAAAAATGCCCGTTTTTCGATCATGGCATGGTTCTCTAGGTGTGTGTGTATATATATATATATAGGATGGCAGAATAGGACACCATGGTGCCTGGGCACCATGATTTTAAATGCGTTAATTGAAGCCAAATTTGGATATATTTTTTAAAACTTTCAGTTTTAGAGTATATACCTATCTATAAGAATTCAAATAAAACACATACCTTTGAAAAAATATACTCGAATTTGAAGATTTGAACGAATTTAGATTACATACTTTGCTGAATTATATATATAATCAACACATACCTACAATCAAACTACCATAAAAAAGGAAACTTTAGTTTGAATTTCAGTTCAAACTTGTTTGAACTAGTTGGTAAACTGGTTGAACTCAACATCCTAAAAATTTCAAAAAAATTTGCATGCAAATACATTTGAAAAATACCCGTTTTGAATCATGGTGCCCAGGCACCATGGTGTCCCAAGTAATTGTATATATATATATATATATATATATATATATATATATATATATATATATATATATATATATATATATATATATATATATATATATGCTATAAAAAGTGGACCATGACGGAATTTCTCATGAATCTCACTTTGGAGTATCTTATAATTGTATTAGAGTTTGCTCAAAACGATAAAGAGGTATAGCAACATCATTTAAGCGGTATAGTTAGAGGGGGAGTACGTACTTCTAGAAGTATTGAACCATTTACACACACATGAACCACTGGTATTAATTCATTTCCCATTGCTTACTGTGGAGGTAGAGGGCAAACAAACAAACACCGTCTGACCAATAGCAACACTTATGGGAAGAAAATGTATTGCTCCATCCGTCCAAGTTTATAAGGCATATTTCTTCTTGCAGAAATCCTAGAAAATGGTATAGCATTAGATATGTTTCCAACAGAACAGCATGCAAGCGTCCGATTCTTCCTATCCAAAATCTCCATGTGATTCTTCTCCCTCGTGACTTCGCACATCATTTCTCTCTCATGAGGTTGTCCAATTCAATGTAACTTTCCCCACTTCTCTCTCTCTCCTACACTTGGGATTCATCGACCAATTCGTCATCAATATCGATGGATCTTACCGATAGCCATGAATTGAATAGTAAACTCACCTCTAGTTCAATTTCCTTTGCTTTCACCCTTTGATTTGAGCCCTAGAGCGGTGGCTATATGCATGCAACTTTCCCCACCTCTCCCTCTCTCACACTGGTCAATTTGTTGCTAACAGCGATGGATCTTGTCACTAGTAGTCATGAATTGAACCGTGGTCTCGCTGTAGTTTAATTCTCCTCGCTTTCATCCCCCAAAATTGGGCTCTAAAGCGGAGGCTACGAGCAAGAGCCTTATTGCGGTGTCGAGAGAGCTTGGGAACAAAGGCAAGCGACGAACAAGCTGTGGAAAGTAGCTAGCAAGGCGTAGTGCTCAAAAGGTGAAAGGCAACAGCTTGTCGATGCAGGTGACGAGCGCTGCACTGGGTATAGTGTGCTTTGCTACCACAATGATGCGGAGGTCTAGCACTGAGCTCATCATCTTCCTCTTTGTCATCTCCAGATGTTTCAAACTTGAAATTTGCAGTTGTCTTTCGGAATTAATACTAGTTATTGCTCTCTCTCTTTTTCAAATTCCACTAAATCTTTGTTCGAAACTAGTGGTACTTCTGGGAAACTTGTTAAAACACGCATGAGACTTTCAAAAACTTTGTGAAACTTCTAAAAACATGTGATGAAACTTGCTAAAGCTTCTCTGAAACTTAACAAAACATTCATGAAACTTCTCTGAAACATGTATGAATTTTTCTTGAAACATGGATGAAACTTTGCGATGTTTCAATTCTAAACTTGAGTTTTTAATCTTGATGTTTAAATTTTAGCTCCAAAACATTCTATCCTGTTTGAAGACCTTCTAATAGGATACCATTATGTGGCATCTTTTGTTGTAATTTTTTTAACTTTTTTATTTGAAATTTCATTGAATCTCTGTGAAACTTGCTTAAAATTCTCTGAAACATGCATGAAATCCCCTAAAATGTGTTGAAACTTGCTCAAAGCTCTTTTCAAAACATTGGTGAAAACCTTTTAAAACTTGGTTGAAAAATCAAACTGAAACTTTCGATGATACTTAAGACTCATTGAAACTTTAACAAAACATGAAACTTGATGAAACTTTGCTATACTGTTGGAGCACTTCCAAAGGTTTAACTTGGATAGCAGCTTACTTCTTTTTGACACATAGATCAAGAAGATATTAACAAGGACTAGATTACCCCTAATTATTATCAGTAAGCATTATATTCAATGCATGCATATAGATAATATAAAGTAAAGATAAATAATTATTAGAGGTATATAGGGAACATCAAACTAATTTTGCATTGGAACGTGAAATACATTCTATATTTATGAACAAAACCATTCAAAAAAATACACCTTATAAATTTGGATGGGAGCAATTTCCACAAAATTCCTTGTCTCATCATGATGGAGCTAGTGGGTTCGATCCATGAAGGTAGCGGTGGAACAAGCACTACAAGAAACAAGAATAGTGTCCTCGGCCGAAACATTTTTATCGTCGGTAAAAAAACCGACGACACAAAGTATGCCTCTATCGACGGTTTTAACGTAACCCGACGACATATATACACCAAGCAGGCCTGTGTCCTCGGCCGCCTAAACCCGCCGATATAGACCACAGTCTGTGTCCTCGGCCACATTAAACCCGCCGACACAGGCACTCCGCCTCAAACAGGGAGTATCGGCGCGCGATGAAATTTGAATTTCAGATCCCGCCAACACAGGCTGTGTCCTCGGCCTCATTAAACCCGCCCACACAGGCACTCCGCCTCACAAGCTGTGTCCTCGGCCTCATTAAACCCGCCGACACAAGCACTCCGCCATGTGGGACCAACCTGCAGGATGCTCATGCCCACTTGATGGCACGAAGACTATTTGTCGTCGGAGAGAAACAAATGACGATAGAAATAAGTCTATGTCCACGGCATAAATGTCGCCAAGCGACACAGATTAAATTTTGTCGACCGTTTAATTTTAGTAGCGACAATAGTAATTCCAGATTAATTCAGAAAATCTTTTGAAAATGTTTTTGTTGTTTTTAAAATTAAGAAAAATTAAATAGAGCTTTTAGAATGGTTTGTTAGGTAACATACATCTATATGACATGTAACTTTTTATTATTTAATTAATTGGTATGTTCTGGCGCTATGTGTATGTCTCCGCACGCATTACGCGTGTCGAGTACATTGAGTAGAACCTTGTGACGATCCAACGCAGACCAATTGAAAGAGTGAGGAATGACCTGGAATAGGCTGTGAGTGTTGTAAAACCTTCAAATGACCGTACAAATGTCTCGTTCGACCCGTCGTAGGCGACAAAAATATCGAAGAACGTACGGCCGGTAGTGATGACTCTGTTACTCTCCTTGAGTTTTCAGATGAATTTGTTGTAACGATGAAATGCCGGGCGAAAGAAGAGCGAGCAATTAGCTAGAATAGGTTGTGCATGTTCTAAAAACCTTAAACTAGCCTTAAAAATCTCGGGAGAAAGAAGAGCGAGCACGACCTGTGTCGATGTCGGCGGTGGGCCCATGAGTGCTGTCTGTGTCCACGGCAAAAAATGTTACCGACGACACAAGTTGAACCTGTGTCGATGGTGATCATTTGTGGCATTGTATTGGTGAATGCGAATGTGGTAATGTGTGTGAAATTATATGTTGTGATTGTTCTGGGAAATTGGGGATATAAAACTGCTGGGAATGGGGTTTTTTTGCAGGTTAAAATTGGATTTTTTTAAAAAAATTCGCAGTATTTTTTTTTACAACCTGTGTCCTCGGCTCTAACCATGCCGACGACACAAGATAGCCCCAGGTTCTGGCACCAGAAGGGGTCTGTGTCGTCGGCTACAACTCAAGCCGAGGACACAGATGTCCACTCTGTGTCCGCGGCTTTAACTATGCCGACGACACAAGATAGCCCTGTGTTACGGCACGGAAAGTGCTGTCGCTTCGGCTATAGCCCAGGCCGAGGACACAGATGTAGCTTCGATTGTTGCTAGCTAGTAGGTAGCTAGTTCGATCTTGGATCCAACTATTAAAATTGGACACTTAGTTAAAATTTGAAGCACCCATACCATAGTAAAATTGAACACTTAGTTGAAATTTGAAGCATCCGTGCCATGGTAAATTCAAAGTATAAGAATACTAAAATTAGAGTTTTGATCATTTGTGAGGTTAAGAGGAGGGGGACACGTTATATTTCAAATGTGATCATACCAACACTCTGGTACTAGATCATATAAGAATTCTGAAGTTAAGCGTGTTTGGGTGAGAGTAGTATTAGGATGGGTGACCTCATGGGAAGCTCATTTGCATTAAAATCAGTGGTAGAACTCACTAATTAAGCGTGCTTAGGCGAGAGTAGTACTAACTAGGATATGGGTGAGGGTTGATCTCTTGGAAAATATCTTTGTTTTTGTGTTTCAAAATGTCAGAATATCACATAAAAGTATCAGTGTTATTAGTGGCGGTTTTTCTTTATAACCGCCACAAACAATGCGTTATCCGCGGCTTTAACTATGCCGACGACACAAGATAGCCCTGTGTTACGGCACGGAAGGGTCTGCGTGTCGTCGGCTATAGCCTGTGCCGAGGACACAGATGTCCACTCTGTGTCGGCAGCATTAATTAGGCCGAGGACAGAAGTGTCTCCTCTGTATCGGCAGCTTTAAGTTCGCCGACGACAAATGTCTGGGTGTCGGGTCGGCCCCGGATGGCATCTGTGTCGTCGGGATTTATTGTGGCCGTGGACATAGGTTGGTTGTGTCGTCGACTCTGTGTCGTGGGACTTGTGTCGTCGGGAGGCCGACGACAGAGCCCTGTGTCGGCGGTTTTGGCATCTGTGTCGTCGATAAAAGCCGAAGACACTGAGCAAGATCCTTGTAGTGAAGAAATTTTTTGTTAAAAATGTACACTTCACATGTATAACTCTATAATTTTTTACAATTATTTCGTAACATCGTAAATCCAACACACATATTTGAAATTTGCTAAAAGTACAATACAAATAGTTCTAATATCTTAAAAATTCTAAACTACCAAAATCAAAGCTAATTTAATTAATAAATTTAATCCATCAAATAGATGATCTTATTGCATTTTTGGAAATTTTTGGGCCGCCGGGTACCCTGCATGGAGTCCTCGTGCATGATCGATTTCTCCATCCACCTCGAAAGCAAACGTAGCTCTTCATCGTACTGCGATCGATGGACATGTGAGTTCTGAGTCTTGTGACTGCAACACTACGGCCAGTGAGATAGTGCCTTGATCACGTACTGCATGCTCGTGCTCTTTACGTACGACTCCCTCCGGCTCCTAAAGATTAACAATGTTGTTTTGACATCGATATGGTCGGAGAAACATAGATTTAATCACTAATTTATATTATAGTAGTCATATAAAATCTAATATAATTATGTTTTTGCGAAAATTCTTTTCAAAACAAATATAAGTATAACATTTTGATATGCTCAATTCTAATATTAAAAAAATATAAATAACAAAAGTTTAGAAAGTTTAACTGCACGTATCTGAAACAATATGTTTTTGTGACCGGTGAGAGTACTTAGCATCACAATTATTTATATCTAGTGCTTTATCCAATTGGCGGAGATTAATTAACATGATAACCTCCATGTGATCGAGACTTGCTTATACCGGCCGGTAACCTCTCCTGTCGCATTCGGAGCTTGCTTGCAGTAATCATGCATCGACCTCGACCATTTGAACTTTCCTTTTTTCTTTTTTGAGGGGAGATCCATCATTTGAACCGGATCAAATGATCAATTAATGCTTTTTTTAATGTGCTGAAAAGCGAATGTGTCGTTAGGAAATTAGTAGGATATATATTGACTTTTTCTGGACATTGACATGTAAACGTGAGGAGGAAACAAGAGTAGTATGTAGCCAACCTTTCAATGCTTAATACACTTATAACTTATAAGTTTAGATATATCAATAGTGGATGAGGGTTCTGCACTTTACCAACTCTCCTGGTACTTGAAAAAAAGAGGAAGCACTTCATTTTCCGGGAAAATGAATAAAAGGGCAAACTTCAAAATAATTGATCTTTTGACTGGATTGTTTATTGATTTCTTTATGTTATTTTGACTGGGTTGTTTCTTTTTTCATGATTGATCGGTGGCTTGAATTTTGTCTACTCCACTATTCACAAAGATATTTTGAGCCGTCCTGAATTAATTAAATATATAAGCAACGAAAATATCAATCATTTCAACTGTTGATACCGTTCAGGTCAAACTTACAATTCTCGTTTTCAACCCTATCTTATGGAACTGACGGGCTTAACAAACACCACTACTCACTATATTAAGCTCCTTTACTCTCGGAAAGAATAAAAATAAACTGTTGATAAAAAATATCCTGTTTGAACTAAGAAGTTGCTTACATTAAGTGGAGTATATTCGTGTTGGACGGTTGGTACTGCACATATATATTTCATCCGAATAGTTGGTGGGTGTATGCCTGTATGGCCCAGCTGACCGTCACCTTAATTTTCTTCTTGTGATTTCTTAAAAAAAAAGCACTCTCAAGCTAGAAAGAAAGAGAAGAACTCACATTAATTGGTCTTCAAATGCAAAATGTCAATGAGTTTTTTTCCCAACATAAGTGTAATGGGCGCACGTGTCTGGATTAGAATACGAGTATATACTTTATAGCCATTTTGACTTTCTACAACCTTCTGCCTGCTTTTCAAAAGAGGAACAATACCGCCTGGCCCATATACTCTGTCGTCCGCTCCTTTATTGGAACGGATCAACGGCTGGCTTTGCGGGGCGACGACGAGGATGGCACGGCGAATCCACGGCTCACATTAAATCACTTGTTCTTTCCCTCAGATCGCATGTGTTGATACCGTACGTTCTGATTACGCTCCGAGTTTAAGGATGTAATTTCGAAAGAAATCTAACAACAGTGTTGGGGCCATCTCAAATTTCCGGTCGTCTCAGCTAGCTGCCTAAAGAAATATTTCTCTTGCCCTGGAAGCCAGGCAAGCGAGCTAGAATCCAAACACGCCCTGTAAGGTCGCGAGATCTGATCCCGTATAGTACTGTTACACTCTCGTAGTACAGCTTAGGGCCGGTTTGGCAATAAGTTTTTTTCATAGTTTTGAGACAAAGCTATGGTTTTGAAGAAAAACTCTGTTTTAGAAACCAAAAGGTGTTTAGTAGCCCTTCAAGAAACTCTGTTTTAAAAACCATGGTTTTCACAAAACCATGGTTTTTTCTCTGTTTTGGAAACTTTGGTCTTGGGCAAATTTTTCTAAGCAATGGCGCTAAAACAACTCAAAAACTTTGGAAATGTCAACCAAAAACTTTGTAGCCAAACAATTGGGAGTTCCAAGAAAAACCATGGTTTCAATGGGGTTTGGTAAAACCATGTTTTTTATGCCAAGACAATTCCCAAACCATGATTTAATGGGTTCTTTTTCTTGACATATTTTTTTTTTCAAATCTAGATTTAGTGCAAACGAATTTATAAAACTAGTCCCGTCTCTAACTGCGGAAGTAGCGACAGACGACACATATCACCTCGCGCAACGGTAGCTCGGCAGCAGGGAGCTGCCAAGCATGCACACCTCGGTAGATAGGGTCCTTGATTAATTAAGTGAAGTACTTAATTAATTGGTATATTTCTGTCGTGTCTTTCGCAGTCAAGAAGAATACTAGTTTTATAAATTTGTTTGAAAGAAGACTAGATTTGAAAGAAAACAATTGGGGGGCTAAAAAGCAAGGCTTCGGAGAATCGGAGATCCAGCGCACAACGTCTTGTTACTTAGCCTACTGCCTATGTGGGCTGGCTACTATATGCTCCAATGATGTCTCCCATCCGTGATGCTAGTAGTGTTGTTGACAAGCAAACCTATTGGCTACTGTATCCACCAGTACCGGCTCATGTTACACTAACATAAACTAATATCATATAGTCTCCTTTTGACCCACAAATTATACGTCCTCTTTGTCAAGGGAGCTTGCATCTTTGTAGTAACAGTATTAGTTTAAGCTGAGGCTAACAGTATGAGTACGTGCATGCATCTCCGTCTCAGAACCAGTTGTTTATACCAGTTGCATGGACTGGTAGTTGGTAGAGCACAGGTGAGAGGGAGATGGGCAGCTAGCTCTCTTGGCTGAGCACCTAAAAGTTTTGAGCTTATTAAAACGGAGCTCGCTTCACTACTGGGATCTCGATATGTACTGCCCTGTTCTCAATCATTCGTGTGTAGGCTGTTTAAGGTTAGAATAGTGTTGTATCCACCTTGAGCACATGTATTTACAGGAGAGCTGTTTAACTAACACGAGGCCTTGCAGCCAGTGCCAGTGGTGCGCAATCGCATGGGCCCATGCAGATCCCAATTGCATACTGGAAGAATCAATTCTGGTTGTTTGTTGTTGCGTATGAGATTTTCAAAAGGGAGTAGAAAGGGCCTTTTAGGCCCCGTTCGTTCGTTTTGGGCGATACTTCGCTTTAGAAAAAGCGATTATTTGCGAGCGGGAGGATTACGGACGACTTCTCGAGAATCGAAGCTGATTTACGTATAGAATCGAATCTGAAACTCGATTCTCACTGATTCTTGCTGATTCTCGCCGGCTCGGTCCGAAACCTAGAAGTTGTAGTTTGCTCGGCCTGATTCTCCCATAATCAAAAGTAGCTTCTCCCATAATCCAGAATTTATAATCCAGAAGCTGAAACGAATTGGGCCTTAGTCTTTACAATCCTTGAGAAACAAAGGTGCGTGCTTTCAGCACAGTTAGTCCGACCTTAGTTGCATTGCATTAGCTCTAAAGCAAACGGCTGAATTTCCCACGCTAACACTAAATGCATACTAGCCAGTGCTGCGCACTACGTTGCGCCGTGCGAAATTTGATTTAACATTTATTTTTGAAAAAAAGGTATGAGGATCTAAACGTAATTTTATTTTTTTATAGGTTTTTTTTAAATATACTAACTAGGAGTCATCGGTGAATTTGCGGCACCACAGGTCCTCTTTGTGCAGTGCAAAATTTGGTCCCATGATTTTCTATGAAAAAAGGTATGAGCATCTAAATATAATTTCGATTTTCTCAGGGGTTTTAAAAATGTGCTAGCTAGGAGTTGTTGACGAATTTGCACGAGGACCTCAACGTAATTTTAGTTTTCTCATTTTTTTTTTAAAATAGGTTGCTAGGAGTCGGCGTCAAATTTGCGGAACCGCGATTTCCTTTTTGCGTAATATCGGTTTTCTCATTTTTTTTTTAAAAAAAATAGGTTGTTAGGAGTCGTCGTCGAATTTGTGTAACTGCGGGCTCTTTTTTTTTGGGAAAAAAACCCCTGAGGGACCTAAACATAATTTTAGTTTTTAGGGACTATTTTGTAAAAAAAACCAATGAGAGAATCTAAATGTAATTTATAATTTTTAGAGGACTTGAAATGGCACGACTGAGCTTCTACCAATTCTCTCCGGTATAATATATGTTATATATATATATATTGTATTGTATTGTATTGTATTGTATTGTATTATTATGTTTATGTTGAAATATAGCTGTGTACTTTCTTACAGCCTTTATGCGTATATACAAATATATAAGATGGAAATACAGTTGTAGTCTTTAGTTTTTTGTGATCCGATTCTAGTCAGATTTTTGTCCACATATAACATGCTCTTTGTTTTGTTTGTTTTTATTTTTCTATCAAGAGCGTGGCAAAAATCCAAGGACAAAGGCCAAGGGAAACATTCACCCCGTCCCATACGTTCGGCGCCTAGGGTGGGTATTTTTAAACCCAATTATTGATTCAAATTAATCAATTGTTTTAGTTTTTTTATTTAATTTTATTTTGGTATAATTCAATTTTTGGTATTCGGTTCGATTTTTTTATTCTAGAAATCGAAATAATCGAATAGTCCACGTACAGTACCATTTTTATAATGTTCTTCCTAAAGGTTGTAAACAATTCTCCTGTACTAACATCTTATGCATATGTGTGGTATGTTCATATATTTTACTATGCTTATACTGTAATAACTATGAATATTGTATGAGTTTATCTCTGCTCTATGATGCGACATGAGAAGAATAAAATCTAATATACATAGTGTTTATTCATATTTTGGTTAATCAAAAAATCGAATTACTTTAAAACCGAAAAAGACAGAACTGATTAAACCGAAAAAACCAACGCCCACACCTACCAACGCTTGTGAGCTATGTGTGCGAAGTGTACAGAGACGCTCAGACGGCTCCTCCATGCCTCCTGCACCGCTCCTCCTAGCCACAATCGCAGGTTTGCGCTGTTTGTGCCGCACTTAGCGAGCGTGCTTGTGCCTGCCAGCGATTCAATGGATGGCTTTCTCGGAGCCCACGACGAGGCGGCTGGCCTTGGCACATAACGTTTGGTTGGGTGGACAAGTGTGGGTAGGATATGATCATCTATGGATTTGAAGCCATTCAATTGTTTGATGAGTAGATAGACGTATATGCTCATCCAGTTTTTTGAAATATTTTCTTAGGATGTTGGATAAAGCCATCTCAAAAAAGGATGGGCGGGCTCATCTAATTTGATACATGAAAATATGTACTTGGTCAAATTGTGGTCAAATTTTGTGCAAAAAATAATCAAATTTTATCTAAAAATTCAATTTTCAATGAAATTTTATACAAAAATTCAAATTTTGTCCAAAAAATCAATTTACGATCAAATTGTATCCAGAAGTTCAAATTTTGATCAAATTTTATTCAAAAATTTTGAACCAAAATTCGAAACCTTAATTACAACTAGTCCATCCATCTTTATCCATCCAACCAAAAAAAAATTGGCCCATAATATTCATTCTTATCCATTCATCCAAGCAAAAAAATTAGCTCATCCTTGTTCATCCAACCAAATAACCACTTGAATGGCTTCATCCTATCTAGGCTGAATGACCATATCCCCTCCAGGTAGTCAAACGCATCCTAATTGGACAGCTTCAGGTACCAGGTAGACAGATCTGACTCTCCTAGTTTTGTTTGGATTCTTTGTGGCAATATATTGCGCCTAATCAGCTACTGGTAGTTTAGTTAGGCACGGTAACAAACATGCCTGGAATTTGAAAGGAAAAAAGCCCTTGGCCTGTGGCCACAATTTTGAAGCCATTGTGTTTTTTCATTTCGAACTACGTCAAATTAGTTTCACGACTATCTGTAGTCGACCAAGTAAAGAATTCTTTACGGCTTATACCAATTTAACAAAATTTCAAACCTAGCTACCGTCAATGCCCCATAACAGAAGAAGCTGGCCTTAATCTTTACGTGCCAACGCGAGAGGAACATATGCACACAGAAATAGAATGTTATATTATGACGCGTAATATAGACCAACAAGCGTTTAACTCTAGCCAGCTAATACTCTACCATAAGAGAAAAACAAGAAATACTGATCATGTGCTAATATAGAAAAAAGTAGGGACACTTTGCCGCAAGTAGAAGCTAAGTTACACGCTATCAACCAATTTTATTCTATACTAGAAATGTGCACGCGGTGGCACGCCGCATAAATTAATGTTTACGAATAATATAGAAACTTATGAGATGAGGTAACAAAAAATCGAAAAGCTAGTGTTTGTTTCCAAAATTCTTATTGCGTAAGTTAGTGTTTGCAAATGATATAGAAACCGTAAGCGCGGCGCACGCCGCGCGCTTGAATGAAAAATGATTTTGCATTTTTTGGGTGAAAAAATAGACTCAGACGTATCTCCAAAATTTTTGGAGGCTAGCCGTTGAGACCGAGCCGTGTGCATGAATGAAAAACGAATTTGTGTGTTATTTTAGGGAAAATTGGGCCACACAAACATTTTTCTGATTTCCAAAGAAAAAACGGACCACGAAAATATTTTTACCGGCAAAAACGGAGGAAGGACGAATGGAAAACGGATTTGTGTTTTTTTAAGGAAAAATGTACCACGAAAACAAAAAAAGCGCCGTACGCCGCGGGCGTGAACGAAAAACGGATTTGTGCTTTTTTAGAAAAAATGGACTACATAAACTTTTTTTCCCAGGATTCGGAGGGAAAACAGACTACGAAAACATTTTTGTTGGCAAAAACGGAGAAAGGATGAACGAAAAACGAATTTTCATTTTTTTTAAGGAAAATAGACCACGAAAACATTTTTCCCGGGGTTCGAAGAAAAAACGGACAAAAAAAATATTTTTTTCGAACAAAAACGGAGGAATGACGAACGAAAAACGAATTTGTATTTTTTTTTTTGAGAAAAAAACGGTCAAAGAAAATATTTTTCCCACGATCCGGAGAAAAAATAGATCACGAAAACATTTTTCCTGGGAAAAACGGAGAAAGGATCTGGACGTAAGAAATAGGGACTTATTTGTTATATTTTTGGAACTGATCGCTATCCATAAAAATTATAAGAGGGCTCGTTCGCGATTCGTATTTAATGGGAGCCTCTTTCCGTAAAACGGCGAACGGGAAACCTAAACGCGAACAGAAAAAAAGTTTTTTCCCCTCAGAAAAAATCACAAAGGACCTCTTCGTAAATTAGAAAGACATATCCGTGATTTACAGGACTGGAGGTTTTTTTTAGAAATAGAGGAGAGAGAACGGGAGGGGGTGACGTGGATAGCTCCCCCGAGCGGCGTTCCTTCGGGAAGTGTTTTATGGAGTATTTGTACATACCTATATACATGAAGTGTCATCGCAAGATAATGTTTTCTACGTCCAAGTTTATAACGCGTATTTTTTTTTCGACACGTAGATCAAGAAAATATTAAAAATAATTAAATTACCACTAATTATTATCATTAAGTATTATATTTGATGCATGTATGTAGACAATGTAACGTAAAGATGGACATTTATTAGGGTATAGAGAAAGCATCACATTAATTTTACATTGAAATATAAAATACGATTTATAAACTTGGACGGAGGGAAGTAAACACTAAAATGAATATAAAAATTAGAATCCAACGGCTGCCCATAGGCAGCCGTCTACTCCTTTAGAGCAAGTATAATAACAAAGCTGATTATTTACTTCATCTCCCATCCATGTTATATAGAGTAAGCAAAAAACTAGTTTGTACAATAATTATCTCTAGATGCTGTGCAATAACTATCTGTCTATCTCTCAACTTTTGTGCCTAACTAATATATCTCCCATCCATACCATATTTTTTCTTGCATGAAAGCCAATTCTCTTCTCTCTCACCTTTTCTCACTCTTCTTTTGTATAGAGTATGTAGGCCCCCGGATCGACTATCCCAGTCCTCTCAGGTATTTGCACTAGTCCCGCATCAAGCAGCTAGTACACATACCAAAAGTGATGAATCAACAACCATATCACTAATACAAATAACTAAATAAGAATAATACCAAATAAAAGCAAAGACCTTAAGGTCAAGGTTTACCATTACTACCAACAGCCGAACAACTTGAATAATCGAATGAAGACGAAAACGCCTAATGCATTCATCCAATTGCCCACAGTGCAATCGAGCGGAGAACGCGACCCTAGTCGTTGGAAATCTTGAACAAACCTTCTTCGCTTCGAGAGGATTAGAATGTAGCACGTGAGTACACATAAAGCACTCAAAGAAGTCCGGGAAATTATGCACAATGTAGGCTATCCAAGGATGGCTTAATAGGGTTCTTTTGCATAAAGCCAAGTTTCCACAAAACATACTTGATAATGATTTTCACAAAGCACATTTGAGCAATTCTTTTTAATAATTGAATTATGTAATATTGTATTGAAGGTTCTAACCACCACTCACTAACATATACGTGCTCTATCCGCCACATCTCAACAAAATCGTGGTTCAATCCAATCACATGGCTATGTCCGCTATGGTTCACAAAGTCGTTCCTTCCACCTACCTGGCTTTGACCGCCGTAAGCACACCCGAGAGTTCTAACCGCCCCTGATCCCAAAACAAAACATTGTTTAGTTTGAAATCAAAACTCAAAGTCTACCAAGATGAAAGCATTCAAAGAAGCTTTTGCCTTTGACCGTAGGCACGGCTATTCGAATAGTTTTAACTCTGCAGTAGGTGTACAACTTTACCCACAAGACATGATATTCCCTTGATGCCACGCGATTAACACACTTCCTTAGGTGTGCCTAAGAGGATATCATGACAAGGCCTTTACAATGTATACGCCTAACCCGACTCACCCACGAGGTTTCACCGTTAGGGTTATGTCCACCCAAGACAGGCCCTCTGCGCCTGTGTGAGGAAAACAACAACAACAACAACAATGCCTCTTTTCCTGGCTCACACAACCACCGAGTGGTGAGTCTAAGTTAGGTTTCTACAAATTATTCAACAGTGTCGTGCTCCACTTTGACATGTGGTTGTACGGGTTATGCTTAGAATGGAGATACCATAAGCGCTTGGTCCTTAATTGACTTGGGGCTACTTTGCACAAAAGAACTAAGGCTTGGTCCGCTCCACCCGACATTCCATCATAAGTCGAAGTCAAATTATTTTTCATTTTATTTTTATTTTGTAAACCATTGGCAATACTCCTTGCCTATAACTTCCAATACAAATTTTCAAGAGATAATTGAAAGTCCTACCCATAGGTGAATATTGACCGACAACAGACTAAGCATTTCTACCGTGACTATTCTATTCCACCAATAGTCTATTTTTATAAAATACAAAGCTCAGGGTTTTGATGACAATCCTTATATTCCATCCTCGTGATCTCCAATAATCATTAAATTGCCCTAATGGTACAATCCTATGAATAATTCGATTCAATCTAGTGTCCATCAAGTAATAAGTATATCATGGTAATATCCTAACTCTCAAAATCATATTAAACCCCAATTAGGTGTGTCTATTTCCTTGAACTATGACTTGTATTAATGAATTGACCATCATTCTTATAGCGATCAGATCATCCACAAAGAATATTTCACAAATTCATCTCTAATCATTTCTGAATACAATCCAATCGATAATACGCCATAACACCCTATATTTAATCTTTCACACTATCACCCTTAAATCATCTATTTTAATCCACCAAAATACGCCATAATATTATTCACTAAACCACCAAACATCATGGACTATTCACAATCTCCTAAATGATTATCACATAGCATTCTAGTTAAAATCCATCTAAACCATAATTCACCACTTGTTCTATTCGACCTATACATATGACTCTCAATAACATTCATTTACTCTCATCGACTATTATCCCCGACATTATACATCTTCCAACATCCTCCCAATCCACCAAAATACATGAACTACCATTCATAGATCAATGTTATGATTACAAGCCCCATATCAACTCTAATATTCATCTATCTCCAATTTGCATTCCACCCCAATCCATACTCATTATATTGTTAACTACTATCACAATCCAACTCTCAACATTTAAATGATCACCACCATAAATCAATTTCATAATAATCCTCACATTATCACTAATATCCATCCGCCTCTCCCAATTACATTGTCCCCGATTAACTCTCTATTCAAACTATCTCGCTAAATAGTCATTTTCCCCATCAAAATGTATTTTATTAAAAATATTTATTATGGTGGATCCTCGTTCTAGGTCGCATAAAGGGTCGTGGATAACAAATCTCAAGGGAGGTATAAACAATCGGGTATAACTAACTACTTAACGCTTTGACATCACCATTTTATGTAATTAGCAATGCATTTGTAAAACAGGGTAAACATTTATAAAGCATAGGTTCAGTATGCGCTAAGGAGACTTGCCTCGGTCACAGCGAAGGTTGAACCTCTCAAGTCCGGCCGGGTCGGCGTAACTCGCATGTGAGCGCCGACCACGCGCAAAACGAGGCGACAAATAAATAAAAGAAAATAAATAAAATCCAAAAATTACAAAATTAGTACTGGCAGGTAGATCTTGATTTAGAGGAATTTAGAAACTTGAACGGAGTCAATCGGAGTTCGGATGCAAAAGTTATGAGCTTCAAGTTTGAATTTTGAATAAATTGAAACCGAATATTCTCAATATTCCTTCTCTGGTTTGACTGGTCAAATGTGGACTTTGACTTGACTTTGACTGGGTTTGAGGGTATGGCAAGTGGGCCCCTAGTTGTCATTGAGTTGGGGGTGGTTCTTCCCCATGGCTACTAGCCATGCCCAAACAGAGCAAGTGGGGCGATGGGGCGCCACAGTGAAGGTCATGGCAGAGTGCCTGGCCACGGGCTGGAGGGGCGCGGCGCTGGCGGCTGGTGGCCGGGCGGTTTCGGGAGGCGGCGCTGTCAGTCATACGGCGACGGCGGCAGTACGCTGGGCGACGGCCAAGGGCGGCGGCCAAGTAGGGCGCTGGCATGTGAGCAGCCGGCGAGGCTTGGCGACGGCACGGGCCGGGCGCTGGGGCTCGCGAGACGGCGGCGAGTTTTGCCGGCTGCGGCGGCCAATGGCTACGGAGGCCGACGGCGACGGACCGGCAAGCAGATGGCGTGAGGAGCTGGCGGCGGCGGGCGTGGCCGGGCCGGCCAAGACGGAGGGCTGAGAGCGGGGGCCACGCCAAGGCGGGCCGGGCGCGGGCGGCTGGCGCGGTGGGGCTGGCGGGCGGCGGGCCCAGCGGCTACACGGCATCGGGGCGACGCTGGTGCCGGGCGAGGGGCTGGCCGGCCGACATGGCGAGTCCAAGGCACGCGCAAGCGCCAACCAAGAACAGAGGACTCAGAAGTCCCAAAAATTGGAATTTCCACCAAAATTTGAACATGACCCAAAAGATTAATTGAAGAATCAAGGCGGACATCCTCAGAGTTTGTAGATGCAAGGAATTGGTCCACACTCTCACCGGAATCGAAGAAATCGATTTAAGAACACCCTGCTCGGCCGACGGGACTAAAACGCTAAATTGCCGGGCCGAGTTTGACTTAACCCTGAAATTGGTTGAGGGAATGAGCACTCACTGCCCCACTGACGCAAAGAAACAATCTGGTGAAGATTGACCCACCGGAGAGAGAGCTACCGCGATGAACACGAAGAACTGAGAAGAACGGGTTGCCGCGGGCGTTTCTTCAATCTCCTGATTTAATGGCAAGGAGAGACAAGGAATGAGTGCATGCTCGAAAGAGGATACCGCCACTGAGGTTTAGGAACTGACGGTGCGCGATTTGAGGAAGAAACGGATGAGTTAATGCCATAAAGGACGATTTCGGTTTCTTGTAAATCGCACAGATTCGCGTAGATCCCTGACCAATGAAGGTAATGGATGGAAAGAGGAGGCCGCTATCATTCCAACTGATCCGACGGCTCGCGATTCGGATGATTAACGCGAAGTTATGAAGGATTGAATGGGTGGAGGCAAATATGGAACTTAGAAACCATTGTTCTCAGTAACCCCATGCGTGCAAGCCCAAGGTGGAAGTTAGCTGAACAGTACTCGCCATGTGGCACTCCTCATTGGCCTCTCCTTTACGCGAATGAACCACCCTAGAGAAAAAATAAGGAAAATGGTCTAAAAATCTCGAAAAATTCCTAGAACCATTTTGAATATTTGGGACCCAATAAAATTGGTTCAAGGAATTTGAATGAAATTTGTGGAATTGAATATTCGGCGCTGATCGCATTAAACAAAAGCCGCTACGAGATAAAATAGGAACGGAGGTCCAAAATCCGGAATGATTCCTAAAATCATTTCGGAATATTTGGAACTTTTTAGAAGTGGTTTTGAGATTTTGGAGCACTTTTGGACTCTGGGTGAATTTTCGTCCCATGAATCGAAAACCTAATTTTTCGCTCGAGGGAATTAATTCCCGATTTTTGATGGAAATGAATTCCAGTTTAATATAAACACCAAAGAAACTCCAAATTTTGAATTTACTTTATTTAAATTAGGCATTTTCCCAGTAAGTAAAACTAGGCGTTACAAACCTACTCCCCTTAGAAAGAATCTCGCCCCGAGATTCTGGACGAGAAAGAGAAAGAGGTTAGGAAACTCGCCAAGATCTTGTTCTCACTCCTGCGTAGCTTCCTTCTCGTAATGGTTGCTCCAATCAAGGGCTTGCGTAATCCTGATCACACGACTTTGAGTTCGACGCTTGGCTTCTTCCACAATCCTCAAGCGATACTCCAGCATACGCATAAATCTTCTTTCTGCTCCATCTCTTCAAATGACCGATGTTCTGCATCAGGTTACCCTTCATTTCTGATTATCAAGATAGCTCCCCTATCTCGACGGCGCCTTTCTGGATTTACACGGATCCGCCTCGACCGCTTTCGGCTTCTTTCGTAATATCGTGCCCATCGATTTGTCCATTACTCGGCCTCTTGCCCATACAAGGGTACTCCGCCTTCTCTGCATACCGAGCTTCAAAAGGCGCCATCTTCAAATTTCGCTTCGAGACTTGTTATTCGATTCCATGAACCTTGATGTGTCTGCACCGCTTATCCCAACGATCTTCTAGGATTTGAGTGATTCTTTCCGCCTCGCCATCGGTCGGGAATGGTAGGCAACACAACTTGGGTCAACTCTGCCTCACTACCCCCTTAGAAAGAATCACACCCTGACTTAGTTCCAAAGGGTTCTAATGGTGAAATTCCTTTTTTCTTTTCTTCCCATTTCCAAACAAAACTGGCAAGAGCTATAGCATTCCAATTGGTCTCCGATGTTTGGCTATTCCTTTCAAACTGCTAGCATGGCCTTTTGCCTGTCGCCCATCAATCTTGAATGTCCCGCTTTGAGCGAATCCTATTCAAGATTTGCCTCGAGGTTCAACTTACATTTGGGGCTTCTAGTACCTTGAGACTTTAATTCTCGTGGCAAGCCTACCACACTCATCCGGAGGTTGTTGTTTCTTAACGGGATTAGCTGATGCCTTTCAATCCGGTAACTTTAATTCCAACAAACCTTTCAGGGTTTAGATAAGAACTATGGCTTTACTTGCCATCCTTTAAACATCCCAAAGATTGGTGCCTCAAATACAATTATGTTTCAAGAACTATCACCGTAAACCCACTTCCACAATTATAATTCTTTCAACTCTTTATTGATAACAATATCGACGCTACATCTTACAGATCGATCATTACACAACTCTTTATTTATTCTTTAAAAGATGCTCGTACTTCAAGGTACCATCTACTAACATTCATTGATAACCTCAAGTTTCGCTTGTCTCTTCTTCCACTTCAGGGATCATAAGGCATTCTGATGTCCTATATCGCAATATCTCGTGATGTAATCCTTGCCGATTGGCGCTTACCACTCCGCTGGGGTTATGGTCCAAGAAGAACAACATCCGGAAGGTTGAATTGAAGTAGATGCCTGGCGCCCTTGCATCACCGGGTTGCACTTCCGTCCCGGGTCTTGATTAAGGCTACTTCCGTGCTTGGTTGAGTTGAGATTGATCCACACGGCCGAATAACTGCAACATGCTGCTTCTTGACTTACCACCTTCCTTTATGGAACCCTGGTGACAGCTTGTCTTCCAGGGCAAGTGCTTTGCCTTTGTCATCTTGAGGAATCTTCTTGATTGGTGCAATTTAGAAGGTACTTCCACATGATTGATGCCGAACGTTGTGGTGATAAGAATCAAGGCTTTCCCAAGAGACATTGTTTCACATAATGCCCTTCCTGCCACAAAGGCAAGTGCATCTTGTATTGATCTCCTTCCTTCGAGGGCACTTATGAATTGGTGTCCAATCTCACATGTTGACTACAATGGTTATCTTCTTTTGCCTCGACTCTTTGGGGACAACTATAAGCCACATGTCCTCTTTGCCACATTGATAGCAAAATGACATACCGCCATGGGTGGAGGCTTACAGAGGGTATTGTCAAAACCAACATCTCCACATAATACTACCGAGAGTTGGTCTTCCGTGAATCTCAATGTAAGGGCAACGCCGAGGAGCGTTGTGGTGCAGTGACCATCGGGCTTGGTTGTTCATGTGTTGTATCATCATTTGCATGAGCTGAGTCCGAGTCATCGAAATCGATTCATATTCAAGAAATGTTGTTATCCCATCGAGGATTATGATTGAGCTCGGCAAGAGTAATCGATATTGACCATCTAACTTCCTCGGTGGTAGCATTGTTGTTGACCGTAGCATTGGGATTTGATGACTGAGCTTGGTTGAGGTTAGCACTGCAATTCTTCTCCATCCGACGCAGTAACATGGCTTCCAAATGAGAGGGAACAAAGATGCATTTGTGCGAGAAAGGCTGAGGTTCTAACAACACCGTAAACAAACTACCCCTAGCGACAACCCTACACCTAAAAATCAAAACATTTTTAACACTAAGCAAATCAACTCGTCACTGATCAAGCCACGACTCTAACAGAACAAGGTGACCAAACACGCATGTGATTTGGACCACTTAACCTATAGGGTTAGTCTAAGATCCACCTCGCCTCCTTGATCTTCCTGGCCACTGCTGATCCTCACCATGACGACGCACAACTTCGACACAACTTTCCAAATGGTTCTTCTTTAGTCCGCAAGCTTTGAAGTCAAAGCGGAACTCGATTACCTTAATACAGTATAGTTTAAGGGAGGGATAGTCCAATTTTCATTCCAAAACGTGAAGAAGCACTCAAAACGGGAAGAAAGGAATAGGAAGAGAGAGAAAGGACGAATAGCATTTTATTTGATTTTTCTTTAGAAAATAAGTTTTGAAGCTTCCTAAAACGGCCATTCTTAACTAAGGGCACGCCCCATACGACACGTGCTCGATACACCTTTGTAGGCCCCTGGACGACTATCCTGAGTCCTTCAGGTATTTGCACTAGTCCTGATCGAGCTAGTACACATACCAAAAGTGATGAATCAACAACCATATCACGTAATACAAATAACTAAATAAGAATAATACCAAATAAAAGCAAAGACCTTAAGGTCAAGGTTTACTATTACTACCGAACAGTCGAACAACTTGAATAATCGCAGTGAAGACGAAAACGCTAATGCGATTCCATCCAATTGCCCACGTGCAATCGAGCGGAGAACGACCCTAGTCGTTGGAAATCTTGAATGTTTTCTTTCGCTTCGAGAGAGGATTAGAATGTAGCACGAGTACATAAAGTACTCACAAGTCCGGGAAATTATGCACAATGTAGGCTATCCAAGGATGGCTTAATAGGTTCTTTTGCATAAAGCCAAGTTTCCACAAAACATACTTGATAATGATTTTCACAAAGCACATTTGAGCAATTCTTTTAATAATTGAATTATGTAATATTGTAGTGAAGGTTCTAACCACCACTCACTAATATACAAATGCTCTATCCGCCACATCTCAACAAAATCGTGGTTCAATCCAATCACATGGCTATGTCCGCTATGGTTCACAAAGTCGTTCCTTCCACCTACCGGCTTTGACCGGGCCGTAAGCACACCCGAGAGTTCTAACCGCTCTCCGATCCCAAAACAAAACATTGTTTAGTTTGAAATCAAAACCCAAAGTCTACCAAAGATGAAAGCATTCAAAGAAGCTTTGCCTTTGACCAGGGGCACGCTATTCAATAGTTTTAACTCCGCAGAGGTGTACAACTTTATTTCCCACAAGACATGATATTCCCTTGATGCCACGCGACAACACACTTCCTTAGGTGTGCCACAGGATATCATGACAAGGCCTTTACAATGTATACGCTAACCCGACCAATTACCGAGGTTTCACCGTTAGGGTTATGTCCACCCAAAGATGTAAGCTCCTTGCGCTGTGGTGAGGAAAACAACAACAACAACAACAATGCCTCTTTCCTGCCTCACAACCACCGAGTGGTGAGTCTAAGTTAGGTTTCTACAAATTATTCACCTGTGTCGTGCCCACTTTGACATGTGGTTGTACGGTTATGCTTAGAATTGAGACAATATAAGCGTCATGCCCCAATTGACTTGAAGCAGATTTTGCACAAAAGAACCAAGGCTTGGTCCGCTCCACCCGACATTCCATACCGCCAAGTCTAAATCATTTTTCATTTTATTTTTATTTTGTAAACCATTGGCAATACTCCTTGCCTATAACTTCCAATACAAATTTTCAAGAGATAATTGAAAGTCCCACCCATAGGTGAATATTGACCGACAAATGAGACTAAGTATTTCTACCTGCACTATTCTATTCCACCAATAGTCTATTTTTATAAAATACAAAGCCTGTGGTTTTGATGACAATCCTTATATTCCATCCTCCGTGATCTCCAATAATCATTAAATTGCCCTAATGGTACAATCCTATGAATACTCCGATTCAATCTAGTGTCCATCAAGTAATAAGTATATCATGGTAATATCCTAACTCTCAAAATCATATTAAACCCCAATTAGGTGTGTCTATTTCCCTTGAACTATGACTTGTATTAATGAATTGACCATCATTCTTATAGCGATCGTCAGATCATCCACAAAGAATATTTCACAAATTCATCTCTAATCATTTCAATACAATCCACCGACATAATACGCCATAACACCCTATATTTAATCTTTCACACTATCACCCTTAAATCATCTATTTTAATCCACCAAAATACGCCATAATATTATTCACTAAACCACCAAACATCATGGACTATTCTACAATCTCCTAAATGATTATCACATAGCATTCTAGTTAAAATCCATCAAAACCATAATTCACCACTTGTTCTATTCGACCTCATACATATGACTCTCAATAACATTCATTTACTCTCATCGACTATTATCCCCGACATTATACATCTTCCAACATCCTCCCAATCCACCAAAATACATGAACTACCATTCATAGATCAATGTTATGATTACAAGCCCCATATCAACTCTAATATTCATCTATCTCCAATTTGCCATTCCACCCCAATCCATACTCATTATATTGTTAACTACTATCACAATCCAACTCCTCAACATTTAAATGATCACCACCATAAATCAATTTCATAATAACAATCCTCACATTATCACTAATATCCATCCGCTCTCCCAATTACATTGTCCCCGATTAACTCTATTCAAACTATCTCAAATAGTCATTTTCCCCATCAAAATGTATTTTATTAAAAATATTTATTATGGTGGATCCTCTGCTTCTAGGTCGACAAAGGGTCGTGATAACAAATCTCAAGGAGGTATAAACAATCGTATAATTCTAACTACTTAACGCTTTGACATCACCATTTTATGTAATTAGCAATGCGCTTTGTAAACAGGGTAAAACATTTATAAAGCATAGGTTCAGATAAGCGCTAGAGAGACTTGCCTCACAATGAGAAGGTTGAACTTCAAGTCCCATGCACGGTCGGGCGAATCCATGGAGCGCCACTACGCTGCAAAACGAGGCGACAAATAAATAAAGAAAATAAATAAAATCCAAAAATTACAAAATTAGTACCAAGGTGTAGATCTTGATTTTAGAGGAATTTAGAAACTTGAACGGAGTCAATCTGAGTTCTGATGCAAAAGTTATGAGCTTCCAAGTTTGAATTTTGAATAAATTGAAAAACCTGAATATTCCCTGAATATTCCTTCTCGGTTTGACTGGTCAAATGTGGACTTTGACTTGACTTTGACTGGGTTTGAGGGTATGGCAAGGGCCCTAGTTGTCATTGAGTTGGGTTCTTCCCATGGCTACTAGCCATGCCCAAAACAGAGTGGCAATGGCGATGGCTACGGGCCGCCATGTGGCTGGCCGCGACAGAGTGGCTGGCCACTACAGAGGGCTGCTGGCATGGCTGGCTTGATGGCGGCGCTTGGTATACGGTCACAATGTCACGGCGGCACACGGACGGCATGGCAGACGGGCGAAGGGCATGGCATGGCACACGAAGTAGTATGGAGCATGGAAATGCGAGGTTTTAGCGACGGCACGGCTGGGCATGCGGTTCATGAGATACGCATGGCGGAGTTTTGGCCGGCGGTCGCGGCGGGCTACATGGCGGAGGCCGACTGGCGACGGACTCGGCAAGGTATGGCAGTGGGGAGGAGCGGGCGGTGGCGGTAGCTGGCGCCGACGGCCACGCAAGACGGTAGGCTGAGAGCGTGGCTACGCTGGCGGCTGGCGAAGGGCGGCGGGGCGGCGTATGCGGGGCGTGGCGGCGGCGGGGGCGGCGGCGCGGCATCGGGCGATGGCGGTGCCGGCGGCAGGGCGGCCGGCCGACGTGGTCGAGTCCGGCAAGATGCGCAAGCGCCAACCAAGAACAGAGGACTCAGAAGTCCCAAAAATTGGAATTTCCACCAAAATTTGAACATGACCCAAAAGATTAATTGAAGAATCAAGTAAGGGACATCCTCAGGAGTTTGTAGATGCAAGGAATTGGTCCACACCTCACCGAATCAAGAAATCGACGAAGAACACCTTGGCTCGGCCGACGGGACTAAAACGCGAAATTCGTCGCCGGAGTTTGACGAACCCTGAAATTGGTTGAGGGGAAATGAGCACTACTGTCCCACGGACGCAAAGAAACAATCGGTGTGAAGATTGACCCACCGGAGAGAGAGCCACGGCGATGAACACGAAGAACTGAGAAGAACGGGTTGCCGCGGCGGTTTCTTCAATCTCCCGGACGAATGGCAAGGAGAGACAAGGAATGAGTGCATGCTCTGGAAAGAGGATACCGCCACGGAGGTTTAGGAACCGACGGTGCGCGATTTGAGGAAGAAACGGATGAGTTAATGCCATGCGACGCATTTCGTTTTCTTGTAAACTGCGCGTTTTCATTCTAGATCACGGAATAATGATGGTAATGGATGGAAAGAGGAGGCCTTTGCGATTCCAACGGATCCGACGGTTCGCGATTTGGATTATTAAAGCGGAAGTTATGAAGGATTGAATGGGTGGAGGCAAATATGGAACTTAGAAACCATTGTTCTGTAACCCCATGCGTGCAAGCCCAAGGTGGAAGAAGCTGAACAGTACCTGCCATGTGGCACTCCTCATTGGCTCTCCTTTACGCGAATGAACCACCCTAGAGAAAAATAAGGAAAATGGTCTAAAATTCCGGAAAAATTCCTAGAACCATTTTGAATATTTGGGACCCAATAAAATTGGTTCCGGAATTTGAATGAAATTTGTGGAATTGAATATTCGGGCGCGGATCGCAGTATTAAAACAAAAGTCACATGAGATAAAATAGAACGGAGGTCCAAAATCTGGGGAATGATTCCTAAAATCATTTCGAATATTTGGAACTTTAGAAGTGGTTTTGAGATTTTTGAGCACTTTTTGGACTCGTGTGAATTTTCTGTCCCATGGAACCGAAAACCCAATTTTTCGCTTCCTGAGGGAATTAATTCCCGATTTTGGAGGGAAATGAATGCCAGGTTAATATAAACACCAAAGAAACTCCAAATTTTGAATTTACTTTATTTAAATTAGGCTTTTTCCCAGAAAGCGAAAACTAGGGCGTTACAGAGTAAAACTAATATATATATTAAAAATGAATTAAAATAATCTCATCCTATAACCCTAGCCGTGCCGGCCGCACGGAGCTGCTCGACTGAAACCGCCCCAAAACCAGCACGCCTGGCCTCCGCTCGTTGACCCACCGCGTCCGTTCTCTAAAAACCCCACCCCAACTGTTGCCCGCACCCACCCGATCAAAACCCACCTCGCACCACCCCACATCACATCAGTGGCACCGCGGCGATTCAGCCGTGAACCCCAGTGGCCGCACCGTCGAAATCCAAAAAACACAGGGCACGGGCAGTCGGCACAGCGCAGCGCAGGAGAAGGAGAACACCTTCCATTTAGGCCCGAAAATTTCAAAAACATTAAACAGCTTCCTCACACAACCAAAACCCCCACGATATTAGCTGCGGCTTCCTCTCCCACGTCTCTCCTCTCCGGCTCCATCTCTCTCTTCCCCGGCTCCGGCCGCCGCCGCTTGCTCTGCGCTTGTTAGCGCAAACGCCGGCGCCGTCGCGGCCGTGGCGAGCTGGACCAGCAGCAGCAGGGGGAGAGGGTGGAGTGGCGTACAATTTGGGTTCGAATCGGCGGGGAAGAGGAGTAGTAATAATTGGGAGGCAGTTGGGGTTGTGTAACTTTGGGCATTGATGGCGGGGTAGCGAGGTGAGCCCCCAAGGGTGGTGCCTGTGCCTGCGTAGCGCTGCCCCTCCTCCTTTATTGCTTTTAATTTCCCTCCCAATTCCATCAGCTCCTCCGCTTCCTGCCTGCTTCTCCCCAATTCCATCCATACTTCTAACGCGGACGACGCGCACGGGCAGAGTGGTGGTAGGCGCGGTCGCATCGCGGGCGGGCGGCGGCAGGCATGGGGAGTGGCGGCGGCGGCAACGGCGGGTGGAGGTGATGATGCGCGCGCGTGGCGGCGGGCTCTGGGCGCTGCTGCTGCTCGTGGTGCTGTTTGCGGCGGCCGCGCCCGGGGCGGTGGTGGGGCAGGGGAACCTGACGTCGCGGGCGGATCTCGCGGGGCTGTACGCGCTGCGGGGCTCGCTCGGGCTGCGGGCGCGGGACTGGCCGCGGCGGGAGGACCCGTGCGCCGCGTGGGTTGGGGTGGGCTGCCGCGGCGGCCGCGTCGTGTCGGTCAGCCTCGTCGGGCTCAGGCGCACGCGGCTGGGCCGCATCGCCCCGCGCTTCGCCGTCGACGGGCTGCGCAACCTCACGCGGCTCGAGGCCTTCAGCGCCGCGGGGTTCGTGTTGCTCGGGTCCATCCCGCCGTGGCTCGGCGCGGGGCTCGCGCCCACCTTCCAGGCCCTCGACATCTCCTCCTGCGCCATCACGGGGGAGATCCGCGCCTCGGCCATCGCCGGACTCAGCAACCTCACCACCCTCAACCTCGCCGGGAATCTACTCTCGGGGCAGCTCCCGGCTGCCGCGTTCGCGGGGCTCGCGCGGCTCAGGACCATCAACCTCTCGGGCAATGCTTTCTCGGGCGCGCTACCCGACGCGGTCTGGTCGCTCCCGGAGCTGAGCGTTCTCGACGTGTCTCGGACCAACCTCACCGGCGCATTGCCCGAGGCAAAGCCTGCGCTGTCATCTAACGCGCAGGTGGTGGATCTGTCCGGGAACCTCTTCTATGGCGTCGTGCCGGACTCCTTCCGCCAACTGTTCAGCCGGGTGGTGCGGGCCAATATCTCCGGGAATTACTTTGACGGCAAGCTTGGTGTATCCAATGGTGGTGGTGGGAATGTGTCTTTTGCGTTGAATTGCTTCCTTGACGTTGCGGGACAGCGTAGCCAGGCCGATTGCCAGCAGTTCTATGCTGCGCGTGGTTTGCCATATGATGGGCCGGTTGCCGCTCCTACACCACTGCCTGCGCTGCCAGCTGCACCGTCGAGGAAAAGGGGGCGCAGGAATTTGAAGTACATATTGATTGGGGCCATCGGTGGGGGCATCCTGCTTGTAGCTGCGGTTGCAGCCGTTGTGTTTTGCTTTGTGCGTTCCGAGAGGAGCACGAGTAGGGTTGATCAGAGGGAGAGTTGGGCACCAAGTGCACCGTCTGGTGATTCAGGGACTGGCGGGGCTGGAGCTGCTGGTGGCACACAGCCATCTGCATTGTCCGCAAACTTGGCGAAGGTTGGTGATTCATTTGCTTACGACCAGCTCGTCAATGCCACATCTGGGTTTGGGGAAGAGAGGCTTATCAAGCATGGTCACTCAGGGGATCTATACCATGGCTTGCTCCAAGACGGGACCTCTGTGGTTGTGAAGAGGATCAGTTCCCGTGTGGCTAGGAAAGATGCATATTTGGCAGAGTTAGAATTATTTGCCAAGGGATTGCATGAAAGGCTGGTGCCGTTCATGGGTCATTGCCTTGATAAAGAGGAAGAGAAGGTCATTGTGTATAGGTTTGTCCGAAATGGCGACTTGTCAAATGCACTGCACAGGAAGTCAGGGGAGGAAGAGGAGGGAATGCAATCTTTGGATTGGATAAAGAGGTTGAAGATTGCAACAGGGGTGGCCGAGGCTCTGTGCTATCTGCATCATGAGTGTACTCCACCGATGGTTCACAGGTATAAACTTTTGTGTACTTTTATGGACACTAAATTTGTTTCAGTTGGGTGTTTCTTAGTAACTAGTCTGGTGCAAATTGGGTAAATTTATAGATTTCTCATGCAAAATTGGATCTTTTATCCTAGGCTTTTAGCTCTGTATTTCATTGTGATGATCATATAATGGCATTGAGTGCTTGCCCAACAGCCTCCACATTTTGTATTTCATTGTGGGTGCTCTGACAATTGGTTTTTCTCTTTTTGGTACTGGGGGTTTTCAGCAATGGCCACCATCATATCATGTCCCAACAAAGCTGGTGACAGCTAGGAATACACTGTTCACATACTTAATGGACTAGATATTGCTGGAAATAATATGTTCCGTACCAAACCAGAATACCAAAAATTGAGTGTGAACTATGCTGTTGTTTGTTTGTCTAGATGTTTTTTAACTGGTCCGTAGCATCATTTTATTATTTAGAATGTTACAGTTTTCATATAGACATCTTTAAATTCATGCATACTTGTGGGCAGGGTTCCAAAAATCGTTTTGGTGATTTTCCGCCGAAAACTGATTTTCGCCAAAAACCGCTAGAAATCGCATGAATGCCAAAGTCAAACTCTTTGAAATCGGTGGTAAAGAAATTTTGAAAATCGACTGATTTTCGAGCGATTTTCACCAATTTTTCTTTGAAAATCATTAACTAAGCGATGTCTGTTTTCTCACCAATTTTTCGACGATTTTCAATGATTTTTCATTGATTTTCATCGATTTTCTAGAAATATTAGACTTCATTTAATGCCCCTAGAAAATCTAAAACAGAAGAGCATAGATTTTGACAGTAGCACTGTCAGAATTTTAAAAAAATACACATGTTTAATAATGATCTGAAAATTTTACAACATCGTTAGAATTGCCTCAGGACCTCACACAAAAAATTTCAAAATTTTGTGACACCATTTCATAAATTTTCCCAAATTTTTGAATTTCGATTAGAATTCTACCGGTTTATCGAGCGATTTTCCACGATTTTTGGAACCCTGCTTGTGGGTTCCTCCCCTGCTGTTTCCCTTTGCTAAAAAAACCAGGCCTACTTCTCTATCATCATGTCATTCTATTATCAAGTATCAAGTTACATTGGGATTTGTGTGATTTACTAACAAACTATTAATCCCCATATGGTTCATCAACACCTTAGTTGGTCAATAATTTCTTCATTTTTTGTTTAGTCTTTTTGTGACCCGTCAGCAAGATCATACATTGTACTATCAATTATTATCGAAAAGTTCCTGATTTTACACTCTATTCAAGATGCATTTAAACACTCGCTAATATCCTCATTCAAAATGCATAGGGGTTTATGACGTTCTGTGTTCTCCTCATTTCACTTGGAAAATTATGTTTTGGTATCAATGTGAGCCCTGCAGATGCAGTAGATCATGAGAGAAATACTTGTTGAGCTAATATGATCAATGCTCTGCCACAGGGATGTGCAAGCCAGCAGTATCCTTCTTGATGATAAATTTGAAGTGCGCCTTGGGAGTTTGAGTGAGGTGTGTCCTCAAGAAGGGGAAGTTCACCAAAATGTCATCACAAAGCTGTTGAGATTTTCATCGTAAGTTTTAACTTCTATCACTGCATGCTTGGCTCATTTGTCTCCCATGTATCAAGACTCGAAATCTCCATATAATGCATTATTACATTGTGTCATTCATTGATCACCTATGTATTTGCTAACATCTCTATTAACCTATTAAATCATCTATTGTATGGGGGAAAGTGGGCAACTTGACCATAGCTTCACTGATTTTGGATAAAGTGCATTCGGAAAGAATGTGGTCGACTTAATCATTGTGCCGTCTAGTCAATTACTAGATGGCCCTTTTTTAAAAATGCTTGGTCTATTCTTTTTCACTTATTGAGAATGTGATCAAATCTAGCTATGCAAAATCCAAATGATTTCAGTAAGACAGGACAAAACTAGTGCTAGTAGGCCCATGGTACCAAAAGTAACCCTTTTTTTAAAAAAAAAATCTGGAACTTTCGTATCCTAAAACTAGTGTGTTTTGTTTCTTTTAAGCAATTTCATTTCGTTACATTAAATTAAATTCCTCTCACCATCTAATGTCGTGTTGTTTTGTGGGGATGCAGGACGACAGATCCAGGTCCTTCTGGTAAGAGCATGCACACGTGCTTTCATTGCTTTCAAGCATTTTCATTCTTGAGAATTGATGAAACTGAGGACCTTAACGTCATATTGTCTTTTAATAAAAATTTTGGACATTGTCTGTAGGTTCTTCTTGTTTATGGATGCAAGTGCATTGACAGATCTCTCTAATTGTAAACAGGTTCTCCATCTGCATCTTGTTCATACGATGTCCATTGCTTTGGAAAAGTTTTGCTGGAGCTGGTGACAGGGAGACTTGGTATCAGCGCATCAAATGATGCTGCAACAAATGAATGGCTTGATAACACACTGCGCTACATCAACATTTATGAGAAGGAGCTCATGAGCAAGATCATTGATCCTTCACTTATTATTGATGAGGACCATTTGGAGGAAGTCTGGGCCATGGCAATTGTCGCCAAGTCCTGCTTGAACCCTAGGTCTTCTAAACGCCCACCAATGAAATATATCCTAAAAGCACTAGAGAATCCCTTGAAGGTGGTGAGAGAAGATAACGGCTCTAGCTCGGCCAGGTTGAGAGCAACATCTTCCCGGGGCTCATGGAATGCTGCATTCTTTGGGAGCTGGCGGCATAGCTCGTCTGATATAGGTCCTTCAAGGGATGACAACATGTTGAAACGCTCAGAGACAATCAAATCATCTGGAGGGAGCAATGGTGATCATTCTTCCTCCCGCAGGAGACAATCTAAGGAGATCTTCCCTGAGCCATCTGGCTCGCGTGACACCGAGGATTAAAGCTTTCTTTCTTTCTTGTGATCCTTTGGGTTAAAAAATGTCTATGGAGGGCTCCGTTGAAGCTCTGCTGCCAGCGTGTGATTGGATTCTTTCAGCTGAAAAGTCGGACCGCGAATTCTCTTGTTGCCAATGACTTCGCAAGCAGCGTATTGGCGCCAGGGTACCATTTTTTTTGGTGGGCACAGTGGGAGGTGATCGTATGGAGGTCGGTGCAGCTTGCCCGGTGCACCTCCTGGACAATGGCGTTGAGTCGCTCTGGTTTCTTTCCACTGTTCTTTCTTCTCCTTTTTTGCCCTCTCGAGTAAAGAAAGAATGGCGAGCTGATTCTTTTTCTACTTCCTACTGTAATTGATTGTTTCATTGTTGATCATAGCAGAAATGTTCGTTCCATTCATGCCTGGCTGCCTCTACTTTTTGTGTTTCTTTTTGTCTTGCACGGTACTCGTCTCTTGATTCTGTGCAAGTCTGACGGGTTGTCGGTTCAAAGTTAGGCTTATGGTGTGCTGCCAATGGGCAGTGCCATTCGCCTAGGCAAGTTGGAACTTGGAAGCCTTCAGAAAGGGCCAAAATTGAGATGGCTGTCTCTTAGAAAAGGCCAAAATTTCAAATGTCCGTTTGCGGTATACCGGCCCGGCCCAAAGAAAACTAGCGGGAGTATTGTATTAGAGAGCGCCTGTAGCTCAGTGGATAGAGCGTTTGTTTCCTAAACAAAAAGTCGAAGGTTCGAACCCTTCCTGGCGCAAATTAGCATTTTTTTCATATATATTTCTTTATTTGAAAAAAATGGAAAAATCCTGGTGTCAATTATATATATATATGAAAATGGTTCCATAGCAGTAGACAAACTCAGTCCCTAGATTTTAAAACTCACCCCTGTTTTGCCTCGGTCGCTCAGAATAGACGAACTCAGCAAATGTTTTCGGACAATACAGAATACACCGTAATAACAAAATTGAAGCTCTACAATCTCAAGATAAAATAAGAAAAATATTTTTTTTAAAAAAAAAGAACTGCTGAGATTGAAAGAGGTTAAAATTGCCGATATTGAAATAACACGTTTAAATAGCGAAAAGAGTGAAAAACATTACGATAACAGAATAAAAGAAGACAAGCAATTCAGGCTAAATCGCTAAGTTTGTGTGTCATTCCTCATCAAGTGACGTTTACTAAAAATTGCTTTTAAGCGATCAATTTACACTCAGAATCAGAATCAATACCAGGCTGGGCGACTCACACACGTCATCCTACAACTATATATTTTTACGGATGAGGAAGATCCATACGTGAGCACTCTCCTTATTTCACTCTTATCGTATTCCATGGACGGATACATCCATCTATCTGAATTTAGGTTGGGCGCATACATTCAACTGGACACGAGAATTCAGAAAACCATATCATGTACGAGGATTGATAGCTCGTAGCATCGCATTTTCTGAACGGGTCCTGTTCAAGCAAGCAACTGCGCGCTCCATGACTAGCCTTATGTATTGCTCCAGCTTCTAGTCCAATGCATAGCCTACAATCTCTAGTAGCCGCAGACTGATGCTCGAAGTTTGATGTTCTCCACGACACATTGGTCTTGTCAGCATTGCCCTCACATTTATTCCTATTGCATATATGCCGAGATGACTCCATGAAACAAAACATGGCTAGAAATTACAAGCATCTTGCTTAACGAAGACATCAAGCTTGACATTTTATTCTTAAGTAAATGCAGCGAAGATAAATTATTGAGTTGATTATTTAACTCGAGAAGGGTTGGCAATAAATATATGTTCGCCACAATTAAACGTATGTGTAGAGAGTTCTTTCTCAATTGATTCTTTATTCCTCTTTCTCAATAGCAGCATATACATATAAGTACTCCCTCCGTTTCTTTTTATAAGGCGTATTTAGTTTCGTTAGGACAAGACTTTGACCAACGATTACTTCATTAATATATCATTTATGCAATACAAAATTATAATTATATATAAGTATTTTTGAATACAAATCTGCTAATATCAATTTTGTGTCATAAAAATTATATGCTAATAGAGTAATTGTTGGTCAAAGCCTTGTCCTAACGAAACCAAATACGCCTTATAAAAAGAAACGGAGGGAGTATACATGAGCCCAATGGACTGGATATACATTACACACACATATATATATACACACACAACACTCTCCCTCAAGATAGGCGATAGATATTTATCATCCCTATCTTGTCACATGCAGACAAAACACATTTTAGTACTCAAAACCTTTTGTTAGATAGTCGCTTGCTCTCTTGATGTTACAAAGCTCAACTCTAGAATTCCTTCATCTAATCTCTCTTTGATAAAGAAACGACCTAACTCCACATGTTTCGTCCGATTACGTTGGACTAGATTGTTAGCAATATTTATAACTGACTTGTTATCACACCATAGCTTCATGAATATCTCCCAGCAGCTTCAACTCAGATAAGGGACTCCTTACTGACATTGCCCTATATTTCACTTCAGCAGTGGAGTGAGATACCACCGGTTGCTTCTTACTCCTCCAAGATACCAAATTACTACCTACAAATACACAGTAACCTGAAGTTGATCTCCTCATCAGGGCAACTAGCCCGGTCTGCATCACAATAACCTTCCACATTTAGTTGTTCATTCTTTTTGAACCACAATCAAGTATCTCAAGATTCTAAGTGCAGATTCAAAGTGACCACTTCTAGGATCATGCATGTAACGACTTATCACACTCACAACATAAGTTACATTTGGCCTTGTTGTGATGCAGATAAATCAACCATCCCACAAACCTCTGATATCTCTCTTTATCCACTGGTCTCCTAACTGAGAGCATAACTTGTGGTTCGGTTTGAAAGGACCAGAGATGTCACCTAGAGAGGGGTGGGGGTATTGAATAGGCGGATTAAAAAATTGCAGCGGAATAAAACCTTCCCGAGGTGGTGAACTCGAACTATCCGAGGTATACACCAGATACTCTGGTATATTCGGACTATCTGGAGTATCAGGTGCGGATACTCCGGGTTGGAGAGGAGGACCTCGAGATGAGATTTTAAATCTCAACAATTTTAACACAATCTACTTGAATACAAAGTTGCTAATGACTAACAGGTACCTAAAACAAGTGAAGATCTAAAGCCAAATACAACGGAAAAGTAGATCGGGGCTCGCAAAGGTTCCAAGACAACACAATCCTTACCACACGTTGGGAAGAACACGAAGATAATGATTTTTCCCGAAGTTCGGATTCTTGAAGGGAATCCTACGTCTCCGTTGAGGAAGCACGAAGTCGGGTCTCTTGACCCCAATCCTCTCGGTGTTGCACAAAGCACTCGACGGTCTTCACTACTTGTCTCTTTCCTTTTGGAGGTGGGACTTGCCTTCACAAACGTCCGTGGCTCACCACACCAAGTGATAGGGAGCTCCCGGCAACTCCTAGCCGTCTAGGAGCCCTTCAAACTCCAAGAGTAACGAATACCCCGCGAAATCTCCTTGGAGGATGAAACTTGTGCTCAAGAATGGACAATGAACTTTCAATGCACTTAAACCTACTCCTCTTCTCACAAAGATTCAAGTCAATCACTAGATTCAATGAGAGGAATAGGCTAGAGCTCAAGAATGTGAGAAAAAAAGAGGCTTAAATGCTGTTGGGTTTGCAATAATGGAGCTTCCCTTCAAGTGAGTGGAGAGAAGGCTTAAATAGGGGGCTCCAAAATCCAACCGTTGTGACTGGCTGCGCGCAACCCAGATTATCCGGACTTTCAACCCGGATACTCCGGGTTGGTGAACTCTTGAACCAACCGAGACGGTTAACCCGGAGTGTCCGGACCAAATGTCTGGATACTCCGGATGTAACCCGGAGACTCCGATGAGGTATACACCAGTCTAGCCGAGAGGGTTAACCCGGATACTCCAAACCAAAAGTCCAGAGACTCCGGCCTACCCTGCTCGGCTAGAAAGTGTGCAACCAGGGGAAATGCAAGAATTTTGAGGAAAATAAAATGCATTTTCCATCTAATGAGCACAAGATTATCCTAAGAGCGATTTTCCGTCGTATCCCCCTTAATAGTACGGCCATCCTTAGACTCAAAAGAAATTTAAAAGATTACAACTTTGTCTTGATGCCGCTTTCACAAATTTGAATGTTCGTGGGGGTCTCCAAGCTCTTCCTCATACTACTAGAATTTTATTCTCTGCACAAATTCTCATTTAAAACATTAGCTCTCTGTAATTATGTCGTCATTTATCACCAAAACCCTCAAAAGGGCCTAGATGCACTTTCAATCTCTTCCTTTTTGGTGTATTGATGACAACACAATTATAGATATATAAGAGATAGCAGGAATTCATTTTTGTTTTGAATGCAAAGAAAATAGTGGAGCTGCTTCTAAGTGCATTCAGGAAATTTGAAATTTTGCAAGAGCTCCCCCTATATCCTTGCATCCGAGGGAATTTGCACAAGAGATAAAATATGAAAATCACACAAACATAATGTAATGATAAGACAACACAAGTAATAGTAGCATGATCATAAGCAACAAGTAGCAACATAACATGATAATCAAAGCAGTAACGACACGAAGCAACAATAAACACAACAAAACACAAATAAGTCCACAACCACAAGCAAGATAAACGAGACGATCACACTCCCCCTTTGGCATCAAGACACCAAAAGGGAAGAGACAGGGAGCAGATCACTTGTCGTCGTCGTCATCGGGCTGGAACTCGTCCTCCTCGCTGCCATCATCATCATCGTTGTCGCTGCCATTTTCGCTGCCACTGGGCTGAGCATCAGGAGACGGAAGATCAAAAAGCTCAAGAGTGGCCGGGTCCACACCATGCTCATCTGAAGACTTCTTTGACTCACTGGCAGGGATGTTCTCGCCTTGCTAGCGATGATAAGCACGGAACTCGCGGCGATGATCACGTATCTCCTGGCAAGTCTCCTTGACCTGAGAAGAAATGTCTCGGCACATGCAGAAGAGACACTTCAACATCCTCTTGATGGTGTCACTGGAAGAGCTAGGAGAGCTGGGGCCAAAAGCTGAGGCTGCGGTGGGACCAGAAGGAGGCACGGAGGTGCTGGCTCGAGAAGTCTCAGGTCTGGTCCGCCTACCAGCTGGAGCAGCAGGAGCTGAAGGTGCTGAAGGATCTCGCACCTTGTAGGAAAGGTGCTTGTCGGGACCCCGAATTTGCAAATCCGGACCCTCTGTGTATTCAGCACTAGTCCAGGAACGCGCTAGTGCACACAGTCTTAACATCGGTAAATATCACAATCATACCAATCGATATTATCAAAGTACTTTATTTAAATAACCAAAGTGGTTACTTGACCTTATGGCCAAGTTACAAATATATGCCTTGCAAGGCGAAACTTATTAAAAGAGAAATAATCGCAAATGAAAATCAAATAAACTTGTGGCGCCATCCAAGATACCACAGTAATCGATCGGCTCGCATCCCTAAGTAGACGGGTCCTCTTGGAGTTCCTCCTCCGAAATCGCGTAGTCTCCTCTTCAACTGGTATTGTGTTGAGGCAAGGGTGAGTACTTGGTACTCAAAGAAGTCATGCCTGTAATGCAAGCTAATATACTATATGCATGGCTTAGTACAAAGGAATAGCTCAGGTATATTTGCAAGAAATGACTTTTGACAAGTAATATAAGTAGATTCAAAGCAGTAGAAATAAGTAAAGCATAAATAACTTTTCAAAAAGTTTAAATAACATTTTTCCCCATCCTAAACCATATTTCCATCATCTTCCTTGTTAAACCAACCCAACTTTTCAAAACCAAGTTATTTTCAGAAAATCTAACCCTTGACTGTAATTCCCGAGCATTGTCGATCATCGTGGACTCGGCTATTCAAATAGATTCTACACTCTGCAGAGGTTATGCACTTTACCCACAAGATACAATCCACTCACCACGTCGGTAGTGAATCGCCATACAAGAGTATGCGAATGAGCGATCATAACAAAGCCTTTCTAAGCCTCAAACAACACAGGTGGTCCTCTCCAGACGTGCTCTACACCATCCCTTCCCTTAGCCAAGGCGAAGTATGGGACCAACACACCGTTAGATGGGTACTGCCACACCACGATACGACTCCCCGCACAATCACACAAAAGGTGTAATCGACACCACGAGGCTCCACAAGTGAGTCCTTAGCGACTTAGTCAACTAGGGCCGTCCCATTCCGACCATGTGGTTGCAAGTATGACCCAGTTCAAAGGCTTGCAAGGTTAAGTCCTTAGAGTGACCAGGCAAGACTACCCGAAAAACCAAATCAACACTCCCAATGCCACACCGCCCACCCGACATTACTCTTGCCACATGCCCTGGCCGAAATCGCTTATCAAACCCCGCTTGATTACCATGCACCACGTGCCGTCAACATCACATGATACTTTTCCAAAACAGGTTCAATATATCATTAAGTCAATATTAGCATTTGATTGTCCAAAAATCATGTCATGAGCACGAAAGTGTGTCTAAGCAAAGATACTACAACGATCTAAACCCATGTTGGCAATTTAATAATGTCCAACTAGTAAACCACAACTAGGGTGACAAAGGGTCATGGCACATACTTAAGTAATCAAGGTGTCATATAGCAAATTGGTATTTATCTAACCCTGTGTTTAAACAAAGTATTTTTCTAATTGAACTAGCATGCAATAGTTTAAATCAAAATAGATTTCAAATAGGATCAATATGGTCAAAGCACAACTTGCCTTCAAAAAGCACTTGCTCTTGGTCTTGAGTTGGATCCTGAGTCAATACTTCTCCTTCGAATCCCTCAGGGTACTTCAGCGTCTACTCGTAAGAAAGCGTGCAAATAGCAAATACACAAATAAACACTATGCAAAAAGATCCCAAAACTCCAAATAAAATCCATAAACAGAGAGAACATAATTTTCTGGATTTTAGAAACTAGAATAAATCAAATTTGGAGTTAAACGCATAAAAGTTATGATTATTTAAAGTTTAAATAATCAATTAAATAATATTACAGAGAAAAACTTTAGTTCAAAAATTAAATAAAATTCATATTTAGGTAGATCTTAATTTTATACAAATTTAGAAATTTGAATCGCTCAAATCGGAGTTGAAACGCAAAAGTTATAAGCGTTTGAAGTTTGAATCTAAATTTGAAATCATTATTCGAATTAATAAATCATTTTCTTTTCGAAATTAATTATTGCGTCGGCATGGACACGTGGCAGCTCCTGATTGGCCTGGCTGACGCCAGCCGTCCATGGGCTCGGTCCACGCTCGGCTCGGGTCCACGGTGGACTCGGCCCACGGCCACGTGGATCGACATGTGGGCCCCACCGCCCGGTATTGGGTTTCACGCGACGCTGCGTGGCTGCCGACACGTGGGCCTCTCGACTCGCGGGTCCCGCTGCGGTCGAGACACGCTCCCACGCTGGGCGCGGCCGAGCACACGTGGCACAATCTCGGCCGTTGATTTGAAAATCAACGGCCCGTGATTGGATCTAGACCTCACGCTCAAAACTACCGCGGTTGATCCGGCCGCTCGATCTAGATCGGACGGTCCGAGATCTAACCCTATCGCTACAACGCAACTAACCACAACCGCTCGATCTAAATCTAACGGTTGAAACCTAATCAAGAACGGAACAAGATAGCAGGCGACGTGGTTCACCTCGTGCGTTGGATCTTGATCCAACGGTGCACCGAAGCTCGCGAGCGACGATGGCTTGCGGCGGCGTTGCTGCCGTGGCCGAGGACGGCGACCACCCTAACGGGCGCTTGGGCGTCTCCGGCCAAGTGAGTACACTTACGTGTGCGCCGACGCAAGGTTCTCGGGATCCGGAGCTTGAAGGCGGAGGATGACGAACGGCCGGAAGCGAAGAAAACCTGCGTGGCGGCACTCCCCAAACCGGCGAGAAATCGCGAGGCGACAGCGGCTTGGGCGTTGGAAACTAGGGCAATAAGCGCGCGACACGAACGGCGATCCTCGGCGATATCCCACGCTTAAATAGCCTGCAGCGTGCACAGCAGCGGAAACCTAATCGGGCCACGGCTTACGCGGCGATCAGTTCTGCACGGGAAGACGACGAAATCGTGGCCGCCCACGTCGCGCTCAACGGCCACGATCGACGGCGCGATCGGTCCGGTCCGGACACGGCTTCGGTCGGTGGCGGATCTCACCGTTGGATCTTGATCCAACGGTTGGGATCGATTAGGTTAGGAGTGGGTTCTGGTCGAGTCAACTGCTCGGTCGGACTCGAGTCCGACTTCGGTCGGATGAAACGATTACTTGACCCGAGTTGGATTTTCCAGCGAATTAATATTTAAAATAATTCCCGATAATTCATTTAATTCATTAAAAATAGCAAATGACTGAGAAAAATTCCAGAAAAATTCGAAAATATTTTGGATCATTTTGGACTCAAATAAAATATTTCCAACAAAAATTTATTTGCAAATTTAAATTCTTTAATTATTTCAAAATGGAATAAATTCAAATAAATTCCAAATAAATCCAAATAAATTCAGAAAATTCCAAAAATTCACCAAAGTGCCAAATCACACATGAATTTAAGAAAAGCAAAATTTTGGGGTGTTACAAACCTCCCCTTAATAGAATCTCGCCCCAGAGATTCAGTGGCTTACTAAAGGAATAGGTTTGGAAATTCTTTCTTCAAATCCTCTTCGCAGCTCCCAAGTCGCTTCACTTTCTTCATGGTTGCTCCACCGAACTCTACAGAATCGGGTTGACTTGTTTCTAGTTTCGATCCATTGTGTCTAGAATCCTCACAGGGTGCTCCTTATAAGTCAAATCTTCTTGCAACTCAATTGACTCTAGCGATGTCTGCTCTCAGGAACTCTGAGACACTTCTTTAACACTGGGACACATGGAATACGTCATGCACTCGCCAACGATTGTGGCAACTCCGGTGATAGGCAACTTCACCTCTGCGACTCAAAATCTTAAATGGTCCAACATAATCGGGTGCAAGTTTCCCTTTGGCATGGAACCTCTTAACTCCACGAGAGGCGAACTCTGAGGTATACAAAGTCTTACGGTTCAAAACTCAAATCTCGGCGACGATTGTCAAGATAACTCTTCTCATCGAGATTGGGCTATCTTCAACCTTTCCTAATCATAGCACCGCTTCTTCACCTCTTGAAGAATATCAGGCCCAAAGACACGGCGCTCGGTCTCATTCCAATTCAATGGCGTCCGACAGGGTCGACCATACAAAGGCCTCAAAAGGTGACATCTCAGAACTAGCCTGATAACTATTGTTGTAACTAAACTCGGCATACGGCAAACTCTTATCCCAAGAGGTAGCATAAGCCAATGCACAAGCTCTTAACATATCCTCTGAATCTGGTTGACTCTTTCTTTGCCCATCCGTCTGTGGATGATAAGTCATCTTGAAGTTCAAACGGGTTCCCATGGCTTCATGCAACTTATTCCGAGAATCTTGAGGTAAATTGGGTACCTCGTCCGATACAATCCTCTTTGGCACTACGTGCAAACAAACAATCCTTATCATGTATAATTCTGCTTATTTATCTCCCGAGTAAGTGGTCTTCACGGGGATAAAATGGGCTACTTTAGTCAGGCGATCCACTATAACCCATATGGAGTCATAACCTCCTTGAGTCTTGACAAACCGGTAATGAAATCCATTCCGATTTCCTCCCACTTCCACTCAGGTATTTTAATTTGTAGCAATCTCGCTGGTCTCTCGATGCATTGCCTTGACTCTCGGCATACGCCGCACAATGCAACATGCTCGGCAACTTCACGTTTCATACTCGGCCACGAGAATCTCTCCTTGGATCCCGATACATCTTGGCGCTTCGAGGGTGAATCGAGTACTTAGAGTCATGGGCTTCTTCCAAAATCGCTTGCTTTAACTCCTTTTGTTAGGCACACAAATGCGATCCTTCATCCACAACGTGCCTTGCTCATCCAATTTGAAGTCCTCTCCTTTGCCTTCCTCCTTGATGGACTTAATCCTGCGGATCTGTCATCATCCTTACATCCTTCTCGGATCCGATCCTCTAGGGTAGGCTTTACTTCCAATGCGGCCAAGAATCCGCTAGGTACAACCTCAATCTTCATCTTTCGAAAATCCTCACATAACTCATCCCGACTTGTGGCCAAGAACGCACTCACGGTATGGCTTTTCCGACTCAAGGCATCGGCTACTACGCTGGCCTTCCCGGATGGTAATGAATTCCAACATTATAGTCCTTGATCAATTCTAGCCATCTCCTTTGCCTCATATTCAGATCCGATTGGGTGAATATGTACTTAAGGCTCTTATGATCCGTATATACTTCACATCTGCTTTCCAATCGAGATAGTGACGCCATATCTTCAAAGCATGCACTACGGCTAACTCTAGGTCATGTGTCGGATAATTTTCCTCATGCGGCCTCAATCGCCTTGATGCATAAGCGTTTAATTTACCTTTCCATTCTCAGACAAGACACATCCAAGTCCTTGGCGCGATGCGTCACAATAAATATCGAAGCTTTGAGCAACATCAGGTAGAACTAACACGGTCTTGATGTCAATCGCTTCTTGACTCCTGAAATCCTTCCTCACATTCTCAAGCGTCCATGCAAACTTCTTTTCCTTCTTCAAAGAATTGCGTAAGAGGTTTCGCAATTGTCGAAAAACCTTCGATGAAACGGCGGTAATATCCTCGCCATTCCAAGGAAACTCCGAATCTGGGTCACAGTCTTTGGTTGTTCCCAATGTAACACAGCTTCTACTTTGCTTGGATCTACGGCGACTCCTTCATGCGGTCATTACATGTCCAAGAAACTCCACCTTGTCCTTCCAAAATCACACTTGTGAACTTGGCGAAAAGTTGTCGTTCCTCGACTTTTCCAAAACTCGCCTTAAGTGTTCGGCATGTTCATCCTCCTGTCTTGGAGTAGATTAGGATATCGTCTATGAACACGACGACAAACTTGTCCAAATATTCCATGAACACCTTATTCATCATATTCATGAAATAAGCCGGGCGCATTTGTCGATCCAAAGGACATAATCGTAAACTCGTAATGTCCATATCTTGACGAGAATGCTGATCTTCGAATATCTTACGATCGGATCTTCAATCGATGGTATCCCGATCTCGCATCAATCTTGGAGAAAACTCCGGCTCCTCTTAATCGATCAAACAAATCATCAATCCTCGGGTAGCGGATACTTATTTTTCACGGTGACTTCATTGAGTGCACGGTAATCAATGCACATCCTGAAACTCCCGCCCTTCTTCTTGACAAACAAAATCGGTGCTCCCCACGGCACGAACTTGGTCTCGATAAATCCTTTCTCCATTAACTCCTCTAGTCAAGTTTCTTCATTTCTACCAACTCCTCGGTGGACATTCGATAGGGTCTCTTTGCTATCGGTCTTTGTGCAGTACAAGTTCTATCACAAACTCTATGTCCCTGTCTGCGGCATACCGAGGTAGATCTTCGGGAAAACATCGGGTACTCACTCACTACCGAACATCCTCTATGCTGATTGCCTTGGTAATGTTAACCATCAACTGTCCCATCTCTAATCAAAGGTGGCTTGAAATTCCACTTTCTTCCCACACTGCTCTCAATCGAGATAGTTCTTCGTCCACAATCCAATACAGCCTTGTGCTTGGATAACCAATCCATTCCCAATATAACATCTAAGGTCTGGGTCTCCAAAATTATAAGGTTTGCTAGGAACTCTATTCCATCTATTAGTATTCTCACCCCGGAACATCCTACTTCCGTTCGGAGTTCGGAACCAGGGGTTTGAACTAAAAGCATGCACTTAAGTCTTGCAATTCTCAAGTCAAATCCCTTCATGAAACGAGACTGTCTGGATTTATCTGTCGCTACATCCTCAGGTGCGTAGCGTGCTAACTGTGTGAACTTGTTCAGGTAGTCGGCCACTGGCTGATTACCTTGCCTCAGTGCTCTGAACTCCTCCTTCTTAAGGTCCATGATTCCTTCAGGCACGTGATACTGTCGGAATGCAGCTGTGAACTCTTCCCAAGTGATATCTTGAGGGTTCTCCTGCGTGGCACAGAAGTTCTCCCACCATTCGGCGGCTGTTCCTTCCAACTGATGAGAAGCGTAAAGTACCTTCTCATTCCCTATGCATTGAGCTATGTGTAGCTTCCTCTCAATTGATCTTAACCAATCGTCGGCCTCCAACGGATTGGCATTCCCAGAGAAAGTGGGTGGGTGAGTCCTCATGAACTCGATGCCTTGTATTACGGCGTGGTCCCCGATTAACTTGATTAGCAAAGTGGTTCGAGCAATGGACGTGCTGCATTTGTTGCATCATAGCATGCATCAATCGGAGTCTGAGCAAAGAAGAAATGCTCCAAAATTCTCGCACATCCATGGCGGTGCCGGTGCTCCATCATTGGGGTTTTCTGGGCGAGATCCACTCCCATTGCTTCCAAAGTTCTACGGTGTTCACCATCTGTCGATTCGCTCTAGGTTTAGAGATGAGAGGGAAACAAGAATAGACAAGTAATATGGAACTTATGCGGGGCGAACGGGGTAACTTTAAGGTCCAACTTTATTATTAATAACTTGGTATGGGTACACAATGCCTAAGGGCCTTGCAACACATACTGCACACTCAAAGAAACAAAGCAAATCCAAATCGAACTAACCACGGAGTCTAACGCCTAAAGGGTGACTCTTTATTCTATGACGCGACTCGGCGAAGGAGTCTCACTATAGAACCTAAGCTCACTCATCGAGAAAACCTCCACGGCCTGGTACGGTGTCGCGGCATAGGCGCCGAAACGATCGCCATGTCCGACTATGTCATCTGTGGGTAGTCGAAGAAAGTGTCCTCATCGAGATCCGACTCCTCTGGATCCGGCTCGTGTAGCTCAATCTTGGCTCGGAGTGCAGTCCGTACAAAGTCATTTCCAACTCGTCAATCCTTCGTAGAAGGTGTGCCACATACTCCTCGAGCTTCCCGCCATCTGTTCTTCTCTGTCGTGATCTCCTTGCGGGCCTTCAGAGCTCCTTGCTTGTACTATCTAGTACATCCTCTGGGCGACGACAAATCGTGCCAACCGTGTAACCGTGGCATCCTCATCTGAATCGCCTTCGGGTCAAGAAGGTTATCGCTGGCGCGGATGGTAACGGAACACCGCACTCTCCAACTCTCTGGCGACACGGGTAATGTGCCGCATTGCTCGTCGTGAAACTTCTTGGATACCCATCCGCATTGTAGATCTTCTAGCAAAGGCAAAGGTATCGGGCGATTGCTCTGGCCCCTCTTCCTGGCGGTACCTCAATCCTCACGCCACAAGCCTTGATCAATCCTCGCTTGTCCGATCACTTCCACTTGGTATTGGGGCTTCTCAAAATCTCCGAGAGTCTCAGTAGCATATGCCAAAGTTCCGCGCGGCGTGACCAACTCCCAGATCAACGTAGTTGAACTCTTCCTCCATCTGTCACAAGAGTGCTTTACGTAAGAACTCGGAATTTTTAAATTGTGACAAGGTAAGGGAAAATTTCAGCAAGAGACGAGAAAAGAGAGAAGGGGATAAGTCGAGATGTCATTTCTTGTCTTCACAAATTTTCAGATTTAGAAAATATGTTTTATCCTCACTACGACCATTCTAGCTTAGGGTTGAGCTTACAAATCAAGTATGGCTCGATACCACCTCTGTCGGGACCCGAATTTGCAAATCCGACCCTCTGTGTATTCAGCACTAGTCCAGAACGCAGCTAGTGCACACAAGCCTTAACATCGGTAAATATCACAATCATACCAATCGATATTATCAAAGTACTTTATTTAAATAACCAAAGTGGTTACTTGACCTTATGGCCAAGTTACAAATATATGCCTTGCAAGGCGAAACTTATTAAAAGAGAAATAACTGCAGCGGAAAATCAAATAAACTTAGTGGGCGCCATCCAAGATACCACAGTGCAACCGATCGGGCTCGCATCCCTAAGTAGACGGGTCCTCTTGGAGTTCCTCCTCCGAAATCGCGTAGTCTCCTCTTCAACTGGTATTGTGTTGAGGCAAGGGTGAGTACTTGGTACTCAAAGAAGTCATGCACAGAATGCAAGCTAATATACTATATGCATGGCTTAGTACAAAGGAATAGCTCAGGGTATATTTGCAAGAAATGACTTTTGACAAGTAATATAAGTAGATTCGAAAGCAGTAGAAATAAGTAAAACATAAATAACTTTTCAAAAAGTTTAAATAACATTTTTCCCCATCCTAAACCATATTTCCATCATCTTCCTTGTTAAACCAACCCAACTTTTCAAAACCAAGTTATTTTCAGAAAATCTAACCCTTGACTGTAATTCCGAGAGCATTGTCGATCGTGGACTCGGCTATTCAAATAGATTCTACACTCTGCAGAGGTTATGCACTTTACCCACAAGATACAATCCACTCACCACGTCGGTAGTGAATCGCCATACAAGAGTATGCGAATGAGCGATCATAACAAAGCCTTCTAAGCCTCAAACAACACAGGTGGTCCTCTCCCAGACGTGCTCTACACCATCCCTTCCCTTAGCCAAGGCGAAGTATGGGACCAACACACTGCTAGATGGGTACACGGCCACGCCACGATACGCTCCCCGCACAATCACACAAAAGGTGTAATCGACACCACGAGGCTCCACAAGTGAGTCCTTAGCGACTTAGTCAACTAGGGCCGTCCCATTCCACCATGTGGTTGCAAGTATGACCCAGTTCAAAGGCTTGCAAGGTTAAGTCCTTAGAGTGACCAGGGCAAGACTACCCGAAAAACCAAATCAACACTCCCAATGCCACACTGGCCCACCTGATTACTCTTGCCACATGCCCCGGTCGAAATCGTTTATCAAACCCAGGTTGATTACCATGCACCACGTGTCGTCAACATCACATGATACTTTTCCAAAACAGGTTCAATATATCATTAAGTCAATATTAGCATTTGATTGTCCAAAAATCATGTCATGAGCACGAAAGGTGTCTAAGCAAAGATACTACAACGATCTAAACCCATGTTGGCAATTTAATAATGTCCAACTAGTAAACCACAACTAGGGTGACAAAGGGTCATGGCACATACTTAAGTAATCAAGGTGTCATATAGCAAATTGGTATTTATCTAACCCCAGTGTTTAAACAAAGTATTTTTCTAATTGAACTAGCATGCAATAGTTTAAATCAAAATAGATTTCAAATAGGATCAATATGGTCAAAGCACAACTTGCCTTCAAAAAGCACTTGCTCTTGGTCTTGAGTTGGATCTCGAGTCAATACTTCTCCTTCGAATCCCTCCAGATTTCAACGTCTACTCGTAAAGCGTGCAAATAGCAAATACACAAATAAACACTATGCAAAAAAGATCCCAAAACTCCAAATAAAATCCATAAACAGAGAGAACATAATTTTCTGGATTTTTAGAAACTGGAATCGCCAAATTTGGAGTTAAAGCATAAAAGTTATGATTATTTAAAGTTTAAATAATCAATTAAATAATTTTACAGAGAAAAACTTTAGTCCAAAAATTAAATAAAATTTATATTTAGGTAGATCTTAATTTTATACAAATTTAGAAATTTGAATCACTCAAATCGGAGTTGAAACGCAAAAGTTATAAGCGTTTGAAGTTTGAATCTAAATTTGAAATCATTATTCGAATTAATAAATCATTTTCTTTTTCGGAAATTACTTATTGCGTCAGCATGGACACGTGGCAGCCTCTGATTGGTCTGCTGACGTCAGCCGGCCCATGGACTCGGTCCACGCTCGGCTCGGGTCCACCGTGGACTCGGTCCACGACCACGTGGATCGACATGTGGGCCCCACTGCGTATTGGGGTTTCACGACCGCAGCGTGGCTGCGGGCCGACACGTGGGCCCTCGACTCGCGGGTCCCGCGTGTCGAGACACGCTCCCACGCGTGGGCGCGGCCGAGACACCGCGTGGCACAATCTCGGCCCGTTGATTTGAAAATCAACGGCCCGTATTGAATCTAGACCTCACGTTCAAAACTACACGGTTGATCCGGCCGTTCGATCTAGATCGGACGGTCGAGATCTAACCCTATCGCTACAACGCAACTAACCACAACCGCTCGATCTAAATCTAGCAGTTGAAACCTAATCAAGAACGGAAAGCGATAGCAGGCGACGTGGCCTGCCTCGTGCGTTGGATCTTGATCCAACGGTGCACCGAAGCTTCGCGGCGACGATGGCTTTGGCGGCGCGGCGTTGCGCTGCCGGCGCTGAGGATCGGCGACCACCCTAACGGCGGCCGGGCGTCTCCGCCAAGTGAGTACACCAGTGCGCCTCGACGCAAGGTTCTCGAGATCCGGCTTGAAGGCGGAGGATGACGAACGGCGCCGAAACGAAGAAAACCCGTGGCGGCACTCCCCAAATCCGCGAAATCGCGAGGCGACGGCGCGGCTTGGGCGTTGGAAACTAGGGCAATAAGCGCCGACATTTAACGGCGATCCTCAGGCGATATCCCACGCCTTAAATAGCCTCGGCGTAGCGTACACTGGCGGAAACCTAATCGACGCGGCGGCTACGCGGCGGCGAGTCCAGCTTCGATTCACGGGAAGACGACGAATCGTGGCGATCCCACGTGTCGCGCTCAACGGCCACGATCGCCGCGGCGCGATCGGTCCGGTCTGACACTCGCTTCGGCTTGGTCGAGGCGGATCTCGGCCGTTGGATCTTGATCCAACGGTTGGGATCGATTAGGGTTAGGAGTGGGTTCGGTCGAGTCAATCGGCTCGGTCGGACTCGAGTCCGACTTCGATCGGATGAACGATACTTGACCCGAGTTGGATTTTCCAGCGAATTAATATTTAAAATAATTCCCGATAATTCATTTAATTCATTAAAAATAGCAAATGACTCAGAAAAATTCCAGAAAAATTCTGGAAAATATTTTGGATCATTTTGGACTCAAATAAAATATTTCCAACAAAAATTTATTTGCAAATTTAAATTCTTTAATTATTTCAAAATGGAATAAATTCAAATAAATTCCAAATAAATCCAAATAAATTCCAGAAAATTCCAAAAATTCACCAAAGTGCCAAATCACACATGAATTTAAGAAAAGCAAAATTTTGGGGTGTTACAGTGCTCCACATCCTTGACGAAACCAAGACCCGTGACATGCTCGATAAGGGCCATGATGTATGGCGCATACCCGCAACTGCTGACATTGCTCTAGGAATTGTACCGGATCGCCTCCCACAAGAAATCCACAACATCAAAGCCGTGAGTGCGCTCCACCAAATGGAATAGCAAGTTCTACCCGTAGGAGTTGATAGAGGAGGCATCACCTTCTTTGGGCCAAAGGGTAGCCCTAAGCATCCTGTTGATGAAGGTTGGCACGTCCTTCAAACCCTTGATGGTCCCAACTGTGAAGAGCTGGGACGGATCATACAAAGCCTCGATCTGATCTGGGGACATGGCCTTCTTGTCATGCAGCTTGGCATCTCCAGCATGTGACCTGAGCTGCAGAACTCTAGCGAAGGTCCTCTGGGTGGCCACATACCAGATTTTATCTGTCATCCACCAAATAGCATCCTGGTTCTTGTCAAAGTACAGGGTGGAATAGAATTCATGATTACCTCGTCATTCCAGGGATAACCAAAACTCATGATGTCCTTCACTTGGTGACGCTCACAGATCTGAATAACTTCATCAAACACTGGATTGTGAAGGTCTGCCATACAGATCCAGTCAATGGTTTTCATCTTTACCACTGAGTGCTCCAAATGAAGAAGAACTGACTCATAAAAATCCGAATGAAACTTGTTCCAGATCCGCTTATCCACATACTCATCCTGATGAAAATCAAGCGGATCCTTGTTCCTCTGTTCAACGATGGCCTTCCCTTTGCCAGATCCGATCCGGTAGTCAATGGTAAGCAGACAACTCATCTGACCCGGATATCGCCAAGCAGGTCTGCACTTTCTGAAGCGGACCAATCAAATCCCCAAACTCTTGAAACTGCTTCTTCTTCTGCTCCCGGAGTCTGGCATGAACATCAGCAGGATGCTCATCGGGATCTAGCTGATCTAGGCGGCTGCAGGTGGAAGAGGCCTATTGGCACTGCTGTGAGAGATCTTCCGGACAGCGTGCCTCTACTTCTTGGAAGACGAACCCTGCCCAGACGAAGAATGCGGGACAAGGTCGCCTGAGGGACGCTTGCCAGCGCCTAAACCTCCCTGAGAGGAATCCATCTGAACAGGACCAACAAAAGGGATGAGGAATGGCTCAAGAAAGACAGTAGATTGCAATGGGGATTAAATGGCCAAGATGGATAACCCGGAGACTCCGGGTTGTTTTATCTGGAGTGTCCGCATAGTCCAGATACTCCGGGTAAAACATCCGGATAGTCCGGGTTTCCCAGATCCAAGCCCTAAAATCCCCAAATCGTGAATCCAACCAACAAAACTTAGAGCCATTCACAGGGAGGTAAAAGGATGATCACAGGAATTCATCACAAATGTCTATAGCTTAGATTTGTGACAAAGAGGGGAAAAACACAAACTTAGGGCAACATACCTCAAGGAAATGAGAGAGGAATGAAGGTAGAGGACGAGGATGAAGCCCTGCTCTTGACTCACGATCCGGAGACTCTGGGGAAGGAAGAACGCACCGGAGGAGAGGGAGAATCCGGGGCGATGCCGGAGAGATGGAGACAGGAGAGAGAGCGATGAGAGTAACTGACTATGTGGGGAAGTAAGTTCCCCACGCAGTAACTGAAGAAGTAATAGCCCGCCTAACCCGGACAGTCCGGACATTGATCCGGATACTCCGGACTGTCCGGAGAGTCCGGATACAAATCCCGGACACTCCGGGTTAGCTCTCTCGGGAGTCAACAAAGAATTTGCAGAGATGGATCTTCAATCCGACTTGCAGAAGGGGGTAAGAAGCCCTAGAAGGCCTATATAATCTGTGACTAGCGAACAGTCAATCAAAGAACATAGGCTAGATCCGAAGATCGAAGATTCAAGATAACACAAAAAAGATCAAAGAAATAGATCAACAAAAGCTTTTGAAAGACCATTTTCAACCATCACACAATTTGTGAGCACTTCTCAAGCCACATATCGAGAATCTAAAATATTTAGGCCACATCTCAAAGCGCAGAATCTCTTTTCATCTTGGGGCTTGGTGAAAATATCGGCTAGTTGATCATTTGTGCTCACATGTTGAATATTATACCGCCTTTGGTTGAATATCTATATCCCGACTGTCGCAAAGCTCCTCCCGCTCGCGCCAAGATCGTCTTCCTGCAGTCCGCCGGCGATGCCGCCATCTACTACTTCTCTGAGGAAGGCTCGCGGCGGACAAGGAACACGCGACGTGGACATGTTCGAGCTCCTCGTCCCGGTGGCCGTTGCACAACGCGGGCACGCTCCCCGGGTAGATGATGACCGTGCCTCCATGCAGGTCACGCAGCTGGAGGGCGGCGTTGCAATCGATGAGGGAATGATCTTTAGGTAGCGAGTTTATCCTCGAGTAAGCATAGATGGCCATGTCATCACAAGAAGATCGATCCATGGCCTTCATCTCCGTCCATTCCATGAGCTTAGCAGCAGATTGCTTAACATAGACATCAAGCTTAAAATTCTATTCTCAATTAAGTGCAGCGGTGATAAAACAATAGGAGTTTGTATTTGACAACTTGACATCTGTTAGCCGGACCGCCACACCTAGCGCGTCCGGATCCCAGGCCCAACCCGAGCAGCGGGCCAAGGTCTGTTGGGCCATCTCCCCCCCAAAAAGCGAGCTCAATGAGAGGGTGCTCCCTCACCCTTATAAACCATGCTCAAGCCCTCCCCGCAACCAATGTGGGACTATTCCAGCAATCTCCCCCTCACACATTGGGCCAAGATTATCTAGGAACCACCTGGACTATTTGGGCCACACCTGGACCACCCCTGGGCCCCCTGGGCTCCCCCTGGGTCACACCTGGGCTCCTCTCAGGCCACACTTGGGCTCCCCCTGGGCCACACCTAGGCCACACTTGGGCTCCCCCTGGGCCACCCCTGGGCCACCTGGGCTCCGCCTGGGCCACACCTTGGGCCACCTGGGCTCCCCCTGGGCCACACCTGGGCTCCTCTTGGGCCACACCTGGCCCCCCTGGTACCACTTGTTAGCCAGACCGCCACACCTAGCGCGTCTGAATCCTAGATCAGGCCCAACCCGAGCAGCAGGCCAAGGTCTCTTGGGCAATCTCCCCCCAAAAAGCTAGCTCAATGAGAGGGTGCTCCCTCACCCTTATAAACCATGCTCAAGCCCTCCCCACAACCAATGTGGGACTATTCCAACAATCTCCCCCTCACACATTGGGCCGAGATTATCTAGGAACCACCTGGGCTACCTGGACCACCATTGGGCCCCCTGGGCTCCCCCTGGGCCACACCTGGGCTCTGATATCACTTGTTAGCCAGACCGCCACACCTAGCGCGTCCGAATCCCAGGCCAGGCCCAACCCGAGCAGCAGGCCAAGGTCTGTTGGGCCATCTCCCTCCAAAAAGCTAGCTCAATGAGGGGGTGCTCCCTCACCCTTATAAACCATGCTCAAGCCCTCCCCACAACCAATGTGGGACTATTCCAACAACATCGAGTTGGAGGACCACGTATGGCGGGGTATGGCACGTGTCATATCTGTCCTGCTACGTGTATCCTTAATACTCTTAGCACATGTACTGTCACGTGTATCCTTTAGTACATAGAAATAATGATTTTATCATATCAGAATTTTTTTCCGTCCTCCGCTACTGTGACAATAAACAGCACGCAGTAACGACAACTTGACGAGGTACTGTGCCTATTTGAGTAACAACAAATGGTGTTCATTAGAAAAGAGAACTGTTGTTCTACAACGTCAAGATGACATAAGTACACTTTTTTTTCTTCTGCAGTCTACCCATCCCAGTTTCATAAATGGAGTTATTAGGACAGAGTTGAAAGAGATTAAAATACTGAGAATACCATTCAAATAGCCAAGCGCCGATACCTGTGACAAATGACGTGCCCGTATCCAATACGTATCGGATACTACTCGATACATATACTACACGTATCCATTAATTATAGATTTTTCAAAAAAGAAAAAAATCCGATACTTCTATCATACTTTTCCAATACAAACAACCCTAAATCCCTAAACAAATAAGCATCTCAACCGGTTACAAGCCATTAAACCAGTCCCGACTCCCACACTCCCGATCCAGACATCCATCACACTACCGCCAGTGCTGCTGCCCACGTTGCCGACCCATCGCTCCCCTCCCCCAATCGCCAACACCGACCCCGGGCCGCTGCTCCCCTCCTCCGATCCGCCGACACCACCCTCGGCCCACCGCTCGAGTCGACGCCGTCGGCCTCCCCGCAAGCGCAGGCGCAGCTCTTCCCGGATTCAACCACTCCCCCAATCCGGCCACTCCCCCAAACCAGCCCTCTAGGGGTGGATAACGAGTCAGTTGAACTTTTTTCGAGCTTTCTTCGACACTGATTTATTCTTATTTATTATAATCTCCTGTATTGTTTGAGACCCAACTTCGAACCGAGCCTAACGAGCCGAGCCGAAGTTGACTCTGGTTCCAAATCAACTAATTTTTATTTTTAAAAGAAAAATGAATATAATCAGAGCAATTTTGAAACGAGCCACCGAGCCAGCTCAACGAGCTTTTTTTCCAGCCCTACAGCCCTCTCCCAACATTAAGGTATTCTTAGTTTCTCATTTCCTTATAAGAATTTATTAATTTTCTATTTTTCTATCACTATTATGTATATATGTATGTATGTATGTATTGTTGTATCGATGTTTTTGAGAAAATATCGTATCATGGTATCGACGTATCCGATACGTATCGGGTATCCGGACAACTAGCAAATAGCAAAAGGTTAATAAAATTCAGAGAAGACCACTAACACCAGGGAAAATTAATTAGTTGGTGGCATGTCCTTGTCCACGCGATGATTGTTATGAAATCTCTTATTTGATGACAGACAAGTAATATCTAGTGATGTTACAGCACAAGTAAGATATTCTGCACTTTCATTTATTTCTCTGAGCATACCATTAGTCATCAACTTATCCATCTATGTTGCCTTTCAGAGCTGTACCATGAACCCCGATCATTCATGGCTGGTTGATGTGCTCCTCAACTTGCTTTAGCAGCAAGTAGCGACGACTGCGGTGTAGCCTTGGGAACCGAGTGCCCGTTCATGATGACATTGTTAACATGGTCAGTTTTTTCATCTACTGCCCAAAAGCTTGCTGTTTTGATATCATCTTTCACCATCAACTTGGAGTAATCCTCATGGTTGTACACTACGTTGCTCTTCCCTCCAAACTCTATCGGAAGGACTTCTGGATCAATGTACTTGTGCATGACCTTCATGCTCTCCTCATTCTTCAGGTAGACAAAGTTCACCTTCTCGATTGATTTCGGGTCAAGGAAAAGTTTGACAACCTGAAAGCATTTGAAACATTTAACTTAGAAGATAATAAATATGAAACTTGTTTTCTGTATCAACACTATAACTCAATTTTTTGAAACTTTGTTAATAAAACCAGGCACTCACAGTACTACATTTACGAAAAGGAAAGGTTCTAAGCTTACACCTTCCAAAAAGCCTCAAATACTTTGGGTGGGTTAAACAGAAATGCAATGGCCAGCCTCTCAGGGTAATGATTTTGCAGGATATTCGCACTTTCTCTGGCAGTCTTTATGGGGGTTGCATTGGCCAGTGTCCATCCTGTGAAGTCTATCAACCACACCATTTTCTCTTGACCTTCAGGTAGGCTGAGGACTGCATTCTCCAAGGCATACACAAGAAATCGCAACTGCCCTTCATGGGACGATGTATTCTGAAATTTGAAAAAAAAAAGAGGCAAGTATACTTGTGAATTCTGAGATAAGGAAGCTAGAGAGACTGATGGTTTTCAAAAAAGGGAAAAAGAGCAAGGATGACACTTTAAAAGAGTTGGGTTCTTGCCTGCTTTGCAGGTTTCATAACGACGACAGTTCTCTCCTCTCTATCTAGAAAACTTGCCCTGTACATTTTACCTGTTTCTGCTTCAACAGAAACATCGCGCTGAAATAAAGAAGAAAACAATTAATAGGATGTTCAGTCACTTGACCAATTTCCCCCCAAAAAAGCACTTGAGCAATACATGCAAGGGAAAGAAAAGGGAAGAGAATATTTACCCAGTGAATAGCCTCTGGCCTGTAAGCTGCCCTCCACTTGAGACTTTCTTCCAACATTTTTATAGACTTATCAACATTCCAGTGGCGGGCTTCTAGATATCTTGCCAAGCATGCTTCACTGCAGTACTTCTCCCCACGTGCAGACATAGGCCCAAGTGCAGCTCTCAGTTCATTGATCTGCCCGTAGGAGATGGTTACATAAGAAATTGATGAGAAAATAGTGAATATATTCGAACAAACTAGAAGCATTTGTTATCTGTCCAGTTTGGATGCTTTATACAGATAAAGCTAGGCCTCAAGGGCAGCTCTCTGCAACAAGAACTGGTATGTATGTATGTATGTACGTACATACGTATGTACGTACGTATCAATATTTGCTTGGGGGCTTCAGGTCAACTGGAAACATCAAAAGGGATCCATAAGAGATGTCATGCAGGCTCCGGTGCGCAAGGCTATTAAGGTGTTTCAGTTGCAACAAACAAGTGTATCAAAGCACAGGTTGATGAAAGCTTGTGTGATCATACACTTCGTACTCCTGCAGTGCTACATTATGCGATTTTGTGTAAAACAAAATTTCAACTAGTAGGCTCATGTAAAACCTGAATTGTCAGCATAGGACTACACAAAGTAGGAGTCATTTTGTAGCCACAACAAATTTCTTATTATGATTCTCATTGAAAGGCAAGATGCCAACCATCCTTTGCAAGGAAGTATAAGTAGATTATACAGCTGGATTAGTGCATTTTAAATTCCTTTGAGAATAACATTACTTTTAGAAGGTGTATATGACTATGCAACCAGAGAGTCCATTTTTACTGAGAGTCTTCATCATGCTAAAACATTACTTTCGTAACATACGAAGGTGGAAATGCAGCTAAGTTCACTCATAACACTGGAACTTTGAATAAACCATTTCACTCACGGAATAAATAAATAATATATAGAAGATAAATCGACATATAACTCCCTTTGTCATTGATTTACTACACCACAACCTTTTGGGATGGCTACTACCTCTGCTATATTCAGGTCTACAGTTGTGCCAATTTCATGTGTTTAAAACTGCATATAAAGTTTACGCTTGAGACAAACAAAAGCTGTCAGACTGAAAATGTAATAAAAAAGAAGGGGAGATATATATCATTTACTTTATTTGAGAGTCAATATTCTAGTAGCATCAAACTTAAAGAGTATTATTGGCGCAGCTGTCATTGCAGTTCCTTTGAAAAAAAAAAAAACTAATGAATGCATCAGTATTGTAATTAGCGATTGGAAGCCATGTACTTCATATTCTAATAGTTCCACAAACTTAGCATAACATGACAATTTTAAAAACTACCTTTGCTTCTCGCTGTTCAGCATCATCTGAATTGAAATGAGAGGCATGTTTTCTCCTAAACATGATTTTTTCCACTCTCGATGCTACTCAACCCTGAAATAGATGATGCGTACTTAAAATTTTGGAAGAAAATTAATTAACTGTGCACCAAATTAATTATCCAAGGCATAATATAAACCGTAAAACATCAATAAAAATGGCAGTCAAGTATATTACTGCACAGTAGTTATCACAATGTGCAAAACAAGACATTTAAATGGAATTTAGTTGTTTCGTGTCTTAAAAAAGAGAATTTCAGTTGTTAATATATACATATTAGGAATAACAGATTATTTACATATCTTTGATTCATACAATGATACTTTGATTAGCATCCTTCCAAATAAGAGCACATGATTGGTATCCTTCCAGATAAGAGTAGTCTAAACTAGGATCAACTTCAAAGTTATTCGAAACGGGCAAAAGTACAGTGTGTATCATTGTGTGATGACAGATCAATGTTAGTACCCAAAGGATTATTTAAGGCATCACTTAGAGGAGCATTGAGGAAGTTAGTCTGATCCTCAATGAAACAGATGCTGGTCCTAATCTGGTAGCCATAATTAGCAATTAACCACATCTCTGAACTACTGTGCACGATGAATAGATGAATGTAAACTGCTGACTATGGCCAACTCTTGTCCAAATCTACTTCAAATGTTCAAGTGCAGTACATTTTTTAATACTACATGGATGTGAAGTATGATATCTATTGAAGAGCAATAAAATATGAAATGAAGCATCAATATCCATGTTAGATTGAGTACAAACAATTAAAATATCATGCATATACACTACAAATGCATTCACATTGCTTAGTAGTCAATAACTATGCATGCTTGTTTGACCCAACTTCCAAATAAGTTTGCAGTGAATTTTAAAAGAAACATAAACCTAGACTGGATGAATAATATCAAGATTCCTTGGATACTGTCAAAAACTTACACTGGCAAAAGTTGGTTTGGAATCCCACTGGTTGGTGCGAATTAGAGCTCATGTGTGTGAGATGCTTGATATTATCTTTTTTTTTTCCCTATTACAACAGTTCACCCATGAACACTACAAATATGAAAATTAATATTGGACAAAAAGTGACTATAATATAATTAGATTTCTAGACTATACTTTACAATATGGTAGTATTAATAACATCATGTCAGCTCTTTTGTGCGCTCATACTCCAAAGTATACATATGTGCATATGCAGATGCAAAGATTACCATACTATGCACATAGCCAGATATTGAGTCTGAATGAATTATAGACCATCACAAGGATTTAAACCCCCTTTTCTAGGAATATTTGGGACCCATTTCTGCAATATGCATTGACATTTTATATCGTTTCTATCCGCAAAGAACGACAGGTGCCTCTTCCTGTAGGGCAGCGTTGTGACATACCTATAGAGGTAACGTCATCAGACTAGAACATGCAAAACACAAGTAATTCACTGAAACCGGCATTCAAATACGATAAGGAAGGCAACGAACAAGAACAGCAACTACATAGGTCTGGTATGCCCTCTATGCATATAGTTTACAATTTTTTGTTCGCTGAAAGGAACGTACATGGGCAGAAAAAGGGGCGAACTTTATTATTAATTAATGATTAATACGGCCGCAACAACAGCCACGATTGAATTTTGACTTGTTAGTTGTACTAACTTTGAGGGAAAAGGTCGTGGAAGATAAAGGTTTTAGACATATTTTTATCATCGCATTAACTCTTATGGGTAGGAATCCAGATCTGCCAAGAAAACATGATAGAAAGAAAAACACGAGTTCATAACACTTCCGCAAATAGGCATCAAGATATCGGAATTATTACAAGCCCTATCCCCTATGGTGATTTGGTGAACCCACACATCTTTCCCTCCAAAGATGAACTTTTTCATAATTACAAAAAAGAATTAAGATCTTGGTTTCTTAAAAAGATTCTAACAGAATATGATGAACTTCAGGTCGATTAGTCTACAAAGAAACAAGCCCAAGATTTACCAAGAACCTAAGGAACATAAGGCAAGCATCTTTGTATTACCAGAACATGAATGGGTAAGAATCTCTCGTAGCACTTGCCAATCCAGCCAAACAAGAAGAACAAGAAATGGAAAGAAATCAAGAAGGCCTCCATACCTGCAGGACAAGCGAGAAGCCCCAGAGAGACGAGCACGCCTAGCAACTCAGACCAGGAAGCAGCTAGTCGCCCACGCAATGGCGGCAAGAACTGACCAGAGCTGTCTCGCTGGCGTTGCTAGGAGGAGAGAATGTTGAGAGTCGGACTTTCCTCCCTGTCCCCTTTGGGACGCGAGAATAAACAAGAGTTGGAGGAGGCACACCCGCTGACGGCTGACCCGCGCTCCCGCAGTAGTGGAAGGAATCACACGCTCGCGCTGGCGAGGGGTTATAAGAGCAACTCCAAAAGACTCTGTATCCACCTCCTTATCTCCATTTTTTACCAAGTCTGGCTTAATACACGTCTCCAACAGACTTGCCATCGTTCTCCCCAAAAATAGCGAGCGGAGAGAGGCTCGCTACATTTGGCGATTCTCTCTCCGCTCGCCATTTCGCTCCGCAGAACCGCTCCTCCATTCGCGCGAGCAGGCGGACCGTGGTCATCCCCGTCGTGAATCCCCGCCGGCGACATGAATCCGCCTGCCGCAGCCACCTCCACCGGAGGAGACCACGCCGCGGCGCCCGCGCCCGATGCCTCGGAGTACACGCCCTACCCGAAGCTCTCGTCTGAGGACGTGGCCCCGCCTCCGCCTCCCCATTACCACGCCGCCGCCGCCTCCTCCGCGCCGCCCTTCTCAGGCAACCCCTACGTCTCCTCCGCCGCCTCCTCCGCGCCGCCCTTCTCAGGCAACCCCTATGTCTCATCCCCCGCCTCCGGCGCCGCGCCCGCCTCGAAGAGTGCGTCCCTGCAGTCCAAATCTGTCCCTACTTGCCGCCGATTGAAGGAAAACTTCTCAATTTTCTTACTCTCTCGTTCTTTTCAGATACAATGGACACGGTGAAGGACGTCCTGGGGAAAATGGGGAAGAGGTTTGGCGAGGCCGCCCGCAAGACGGAGAACATCACCGGCAACTTCTGGCAGCACTGTGAGCTTCAATTTCAAAATTTTTGCTGCGTGTTTTGCATCAAACTGTCAATGCTTAGTGTCTGTTCATGTTATCTTTGTTATGGAACTATGCTAGTATAGGGATTTAGCTGGGTGGGTTACGTTGGTGGCTAGCGCTGGAGAACTGGCGAGGAGAATTCATGTTGATAGGGTTACTGGGTTAGACAAAATTAGAGGCGGATAGTTTAGTTGGTTTACTTTATTCTTGTTCCACTGGATTTCTCGTTAGTGCTTGGTTGGGGATTGTGATGAGCATTGCATGTTATATTCATGCTGAATTAAGGTGTTCTTGCCTAATATCTTCAATGTTTAGTCAAGTCCTTCACCACATGTTTGAATTGGGCTCATGGGAATAGTCGAGGATGTATTATGACCAGACCTTTTTAGCTTATGTGATTATATTGATGTGGAGTTGGTGTTGACGACAGTAAGAAAAGTTTTTATGAGGTATTTAAATGTACTAAGTGTAGTGAATTATTCCATGTGAATTGTTGATTAGGTAAATTATGCCTATGTTTTCTCAAGTTCTTGCAATATAAAGAAGCTAAAAGACATTTAAATCGTCATGATGTCTATATTGTTGAAAAACTTTGATAGTTGAGCTGTAGTGTAAGTGTCAGACTGTCAGCTCTCACTCATTTTTTGAATTCATTGATTTTGTGTTGTATTCATGAATTGAGCTTGCTTGTTTAGTAGATTATCGTAGTGTAGGGCTCTCAGTATGATATGATAGAAATAATATTAATTGTCTTGTAACAGTATGGAATGATATAAGTAATCTTAATTGTCTTGTAACAGTGAAAACTGGACCAAGCATTGCTGATGCAGCAATGGGCAGGATCTCCCAGATCACCAAAGTCATAGCAGAAGGTGGATATGATAAAATTTTTCATCAAACTTTTGATGTCCTCCTGACGAAAAACTTAGAAGCCATACGCATGTTATCTGTCAACCTCTGCTGGTCCTATTATGGGTGTGCTCTACCTGTCCAATGTAAAGCTAGCATTCTGTAGCGATAATCCACTTGCTTACAAGGTTGGAGATAAAACCGAGTGGAGCTATTACAAGGTACTCTACTTTCTTTTTGATTTGTCCTATGTGTTTGCTTCATCTGTCTGTTGACCTGGTAAAAGTGTTGGCATGCATTTTTATGAGTGGCTACCTATACCAATTAGGCCATTCCACTGTTTTGGTTGATGTTCCATCTAATTTCAGGAGTCAGCTATGTTCCATCTGTTTTGGTTCATGACAGAATTGATGAGAACATGGATGACACACTGGCTATGAATTTTGAATTGGATTGGTGCTAGTTTGCTTGATCTGTATGTTGACCTGGTAAAAGTGTTGACATGCAATTTTTTGAGTGGCTACCTCCAGTCCAAAATAGATGTTGTTTTACGGCTATGCACATAGAACAAGGGCTAAATGCCTTACTTTTTGACATAAAACTTGCCCCTCTTAATTGTATGCTTTATCATGCCTTTATTTTGCTGTCTTTGATCTATAACTGTCAATAGTTTCTATCTGCTGCCTTTATTAGTACTTGCTTTATCATGTCTTGAAACATTTTGTCAATAGTTTCTATCTGCTGTCTTTGATCTGGTATTGTCAATAGTTTCTATCTGCTGGCGTTGTAGCGTTGTCGTTACAATTAATTTCGATTTTAAATTCCCGCATTGAAATATAGCCGTTCGAATTTACCCGTTAAAAATAGCCGTTGCAGCGTTGTCGTTACAATAAATTCAGAATTTTAAATTCTCGCATTGAAATATAGCCGCTCGAATTTACCCGTTGAAAAAAAACCGTTGTAGCGTGGTGGTTACAATAGCTGTTATGGCGGTTATGGAATATGATTAAAATATAGGAGAGAGAAAATAGAGAGTGTGATATAGAGAGTGCTGTTGGAGAGGAAGGAGATATAGAGAGTCAGATTTTTGGAGAACTCTCCAAATATGGCTTTTGGAGAGTGAAATTTGGAGAGTGCTGTTGGAGATGCTCTAAGGCCGCCACCGGAGGAGGTTAATTTAGGAAAATTGGATGATTTGCTCTTATTTATTATTTATATAATTGATGAGTTATCTTATAATGTCTTACTAATATATGGATTCTATGATATCAATGAGATATATGGGTCAAATCATCAATTACACTAACTAAAACAGGGTAAATCATCAAATCTCCCGTCAATTTATGTTTCAACGGTCAATCGGCCATGCCTTTTCGACCGACTAGACCATGCCTAGGCCGGTTCGACACGAAAGCGATATTTTCATTTAAAAAAACACTATATCTATAGCTCAACTCATCATTAACTACCTTATTCTAGTGGCCTAGCCTATAATCAAATAATACATCTTCCCTTCGTCTCCTCCCATGATCCATCCGTTACAATTATCATCTCCTTGTACCTTTGTCGTCTCCTCTCTCCCTCATCTCACCCTTCTTCACCCCTACTTTCCTCCCCATACTGCTACCCCCCGCTATTCCACGCCATCCCCTCCTCACAATCACCCACCACCTCTATGCAAATCCAGTGGCCTTCGGTCGCGCCTCCATCGGATACGGCTTTGCGGTACCGCACGCACCAGCTTCGCCAATCGTCTTGGGAAGAAGACGACGAAAGCGTTGGATCTCAATGATCGTTACCGCCTCGATGCCGAATCTAGCGGTCTATTCCCCTAATATGTAAATAAAATTTACTTCTTTTTTTCAAATAATTATGTGTATCAGATCCTTGTTGGTGGTCGACGCTCACTCCTCATCCTTGGTGACGTCCGCGGTGACAAGCTGATAGCGGCAACCTCTACTACTCCACATGTCCAACAAGACAAGGCTAGGGTCGACACGGCACTACAGCGGCACGGCATGCCCTGGGCCGTGCCTAGGCCTCACCGTAGGCAAGTCAAGCCGACACATCACATCACGGTGATGTTGTCATGCCTTGCAGTCACTGCACGCCATGGTCTAAAGCCTGTTGGGTCCGTGCCGTACTGGCACGACATGGCCCATGGCCTACCTCTAGTTGAGTTTCTAGATTTCTATGGATGGTGGGATCATTTTGCAGAGTATAGTAGTTTAATGCCAGCTCGCGCGCGCGAGAGGGGGGTCGGGATCACTGACTCATAGTGTGTTGTGCATCTTGGATTCCGCACGTGCCGTAGTGCAACCGATGGGCGGGATGTCAGATGAAGGCTGCTATGGTGAAACCAACGAGTGAGATTTGAACTTGGGGAGGGTACCAGGCGAAACGTGCTAGGCGTCGATAGCAATAGTGTGCCTGCCAAAAGCTTTGTATTATTTAAAAGCCATTGCTTATCTAGCTCTCGACCCTCGTTTTTTGCAAATCTAGCCTCTCTATGCGTGAATTTGCAAATTTTACCCCCTCCCTCACTGCGGAAAGCATGGCAGATGATACGTGTCCCTTGGCATGCCCGGAGGGCATAGAAGCAGGCGAAGCTCAGCCGTCCGTGAGAGCAGTGTGGTCCACCGCGGCAGAAGAGCTTCCGCGTTACTCGATTGCGGCAACGAGGGCTTTCGTGCTGCCACGCTCGCCCCTACTGCATTGCTATGCTCACTCACATGTGCTCCAGCGGTCGTCTGCACGCTGTTGCTCTTGGTCACCGTGTCACGGCGTTGGTCGGCTTTCATGCTCCCCGGGCACGGCAGGAGACACGTGTCACCTACCGCGCCTTCATGGTGGGGGAGCCAAATTTGCAAATCTACACACAAAGAGGGCTAGATTTGAAAAAAAAAAAAGATGCGTCGGAGGCTAGATAAGAAATGGTTTTTCTTATTTAGCTCGTTGTACACATTTTTGTTTTTGCATTTTTGGCCCATCCAAACGCAATTTCAAAAATAGCTTCCTCTCCGATCGCGAAAACAGTGGCCAGTGACATGTGTCATCTGCCGCGCTCTTCTACCGTGATAGGTAGCCGGCTCCGTGACAGCAGCGTGCATTGGCAACAGGGGGCGGGCCCACTGCGGTAGGATCGTCGAGCAATAGCAATGCAGCAGGATGTGTGGCGGGCCCCTATCATGGCTGACATGTTGCACTCCCATACTACAGTAGGCTTGTGGGGCCCACACCTGTCGTGTTGGTCGGAGGATGTGTCTTGATCGATATGGTTGCCATGCTGTTGATGAGGTGCCAAGGTAGGGGAGTGCTGCAAGTAACACGTATCACTTATCGTTGCTTAGGCGATCGAAAAAGTGTTAGATTTGTAATTATATTCGCACGAGACTCAATACATATATAAAAAATAAGCTGGGAGGACAATTTGGTTCAACACTGTACGAGATTGCATACCAACAGCATCCAAGTATAAGTATAAATAGTATACCTTCTGGCTCTATTGCTAGATTTGCGATTATGAAAACACGCAATGGATATGATTTTGCCATGATAATGGCATAGGGGGAACAGTAGTAAGGAGAGAATAGAATGGAAGATTACCGTAGCGATCTACTGTAGCAAATGGTTTAGTAGAAAACCACTGTATTATAAAACACGGTTCATGTCCTAATGGAAAGTATTGCAGCAGTTGATAGTTGATACCACTCCATAACATTCTTCCCAAATTGAATGGCTCACACTGTGCCATGGCGGATCTAGATACTCTGATACTTTAAAAATTTGAGAAACGTCATAAGTTCGCATCTTGAATAGGCTAAATTTAATTATTAAATTTGTACAATTTCAGTTGTTTGGGATTTTCAAGACCTTAGAACTATTGGTATTGTACTTTTAGCAAATTTCAAATATATATGTTAGATTTTTGATATTATGAAATCATCGTACAAAACTATAGAGTTGTAAATACGAAGTGTACACCATCGTAGAAATGTTTCTAGTTTCGCCACTTAACTGTGCTAATGTCAAAGCACTATGCTCCTCTGTACATTATTAAGACACGTTTCCGATTTACAACCGCACGTTACTGCAGCACTGACAATATTTGTTTTATAAATTATATCAAAGCATCGTTCTCATTACACCTACTGCATATCACAAATAATGCTGACAGCAATTTTTTTTTACAAATTATATCAAAGCATCGCTCTCATTACACTGCTGCATATCACAAATAATGCTGACACTAGCTTACTTGAATACTACGGGTTAGGTCATGTTTGAGACCAAAAAAAAAATTACAAAAATTTCATAGGTCTGGCAAAAATTCATGGCGTTCCAAACAGGTCTCAACGGAACAAGTCTGTTCTATGGTCATGCTGCTTAAGTCCCGTGTCTACACTGAATACTGTTCGACAGGCTAGCAACTATTAGCTGCTAATAGATCCAAACATGCTCTAAAAATAATCGAAGCATAGGCCTTTTCCAAAGCGAGAAATACTGACCATCGATCTTACACTTATAATATAATACATTTATTACATGGGGAAGTTTTGGAGGTCAGCCAGGGCCTCCACGTTACCTCCCCGCCATTTTGTAAAAAATCCATCGGTTTCCTTCAAATTACAGATGGACCCTTGTAAAATTACAAAAAAGTCTTCAGCATTTTTTTAACCCCAAACTTATGAGGTTAAAAACCGTTTTCCCAAAATAGACCATGTGTTCTTTCGAATAGCGTTTAGGTCCCTCCTTCGTTATTTTACGAAAAAAACTCCCGTTAAATACATATCTCGAACGAGCCATTTTCTAATTTTTCGGAGTAGCGTTTAGGTCCAAAAGATTACGAATAGGCCCACATTCCTTACGTCTAGGTCATTTCTCCGTTTTTCTCGAAAAAAACGATTTCGTCAAAAAAAAAAAAATGTGTATAACTCTATCTCTAGAGTTTTTTTTGCAACTCGATCTCTAATATTTTCCAAAAATATGTATTATTACCCGATGAACGTATAGGGTGTTAAACTCGGCAAAAGAGGGTTCTTTCTCCGTTTTCCCTGGGAAAAACAAATTTGTCAAAAGAAATATATGTACAGCTCTATCTTTGTAGTTTTTTTTTTTTTTTTGCAACTCGATCTCTAATATTTTTGGAATAAGAAATATGTGTACAATTGTATTTCTAGGTTCTCTAGGTCTCTTCGACCGACTCGTTCGTCGCTGTGTTTCTTTGCATTTGAGCACGTAGAAGCTAGTAAAAATTAATGACGTGTCCCTAACCCACGTCTTGTTCCGATTTTCCTTTTCTTTTCGTCTTGTTGTTGTAATGTCGATGGGGAGGAGGACGAGGTAAAATTGGCTTTGATTTTGACGCTTGTATTTGGGGTTGAGTCTTCGGAAGCTGGGTGCTTGTGGAATAACAATGCAAATGCAGAAATGCATGGTGTCAAATGCAAGATAAACATGCACCTTACTTCTATACTCTTTTTTGGCGTTTGCAAAGATTGAGATGAGAAAGAAATATCGTTAAGGGAAATTTAGATATACGCTGTGCTAAATTTATTGATTGAATTTGTTCCTAATTTGGTGGTTTGAGATTTTTTAAGACTTTAGAGCTATTTATATTATTTTTTTAGAAAATTTTAAATATATGTGTTAGATTTATGAGATTATAAAATAGCTGTAAGAGGCTATAGAGTTATGCGTGTTAAGTGTGCACTCTCAGCAAAAAAAAATTCTCGTTCGAATGTCGTCTTTGAGAAATGCCATTGCAAACATACATTGTTCATGAAAATGCAACTCATGTACATGCACGTATTTGCCCATATATTACATTTTTACCCTTGCCTTGTTCATCTCTCTGTCCTCGATCGAACTTGGGCCTGCCATGTCAACTGTTCAACTCCCACCTTACCTCCTTGGCACCACCTACCTCAAGCAGCTTCACCATGGCCCTCACTGACGTCGCCGCCGATCGCCCTCGTCATCGATGGGGAACGCCATGGGCAGCGATGCGTTGGTGTTCTTCGCTAGTCAGACCCAATCTACAGTATTTGGCACAGGTCGGCCCCTTGCCCCGTCCAGCGTGCCATCCGAGCTGTTGGTCGCGGTGATGTCCCTACAGGCTGTCTCTGCGAGGGCGTGGCACCATCTCGATTCCTTTCCCAGAGGTGGGATCGACTCATTGGTTGATGGATTGCACCGAATTGACGTGTATCTGTGGTGGTGGATCGAGACTGGACTAGAGGGGAGCATATCATGTGTACATGGAGGTGTTGTGCACATATGCAAACATTAAATCTGGACCGTTCAAATCTCATCCAACGGTGGCTTCATCAATGAGGTAATTGCAAAATGTTTGCATATGTTATTTCGAGCCACCGTTAGATAGAATTTGAACGGCCCATATTTAATATTTGCATATGTGTACAACACCTCCATGTGCATAGGATATGCTCGCGGACTAGAGTACTAGACAATAATGGGAAGCTCGCGGACTAGAGTACTAGACAATGGGAATGCAGGAGATGGAAGAAGGGATTCGGGGCAAGTAGATTGGTCGGAGGAAGGGAGGGGCCTTGTTGTCCATTTTGAGTGGTATTTCTCAAAGACAAATGGAGCACTTAGCAATGACATATATATATCTAAATTTCCCTATCGTTTAACGATCAAACTTTTCTTTCGCCAAAAACATCATAATAAGTGGCTTCTAGAAACATTCTGGGTCTCGTATACCACCGGTGAAAGGCTTGATACTGAAAACAATGATTTTTCGTACGTTGACCTCTGCCACATTTAGATCCTGGGTTCCTGAAGAGAATGGAGGAACAAAAGAACTCTGAATTCCAGTCAATCTCCTTTCTTAAAAAGAAAAAAGAAAAAAAAACTATTCAATCATGTTCTCCAGTAATCTTCCAGCAAACAAGAATACAAAACGGCATAGGTCAGGTGACTGCTCTGCGAACCTATTCTAGATCCGATGTCTAGAACGTACAGAGAACAATGGTCATGTTTGGATCCTGGACTAATTGTTAGCTGACTAAAAATTAGTCCTAGTCTATCCAAACAGGAAGACTAATAGGTGGACTAATTTTTAGCCAATCCCTCAGCTAACAATTAGTCTATTAGTTGATGGGAGGGAGCTAATTTGGGCTAATAGCAGGTAACACGTTGGAAAAGTCTGAAATACCCTCGTGCTGGCCTTATCCTCACTTCCTCACCCGTGCGTTCGCTCCCCAATCCGTAATGAGAGACAAACTTGACTTTTCTAAGAAATTAGTCCAACCATTAGCCATGTATCCAAACAGTCCTAGGCTAATTTTAGATGGGCTAATTTTTAGCTGGCTAACAATTAGCTCTAGCCATTAGCCAGCTAACAATTAGTTTTAGCCCATCCAAACAGGGCCAATATGAGCTACTGAAAAAAAAAATCACTGTTTGCGCTGCAAATCAGAAGTTAGCTTTGAACATTATCAGTGGGATAGCAACTTTTCTGTTGTAACAAGAGAGACCAATAACCCCAGCTCGAAATCCTCGGAAAAGAGAAGGAAAAAAATTCAACGGTTCAAACTTCAGAGTTCACTGCTGCATTTGGCCAAGACTTGCACTTTTTACACTCGCATTCCACAGAAAAGAACACTGCACGTAAAAAATAGTTCAGTGCAGCACATCTCTCGTTGGATTCCATGCAGGTTAACCTTTTCTTTTGATAATAGGTAATCGAGCTCCTCCTGGTACCGATTTTCGCCAAAAATCGTTAAAAAAAAATGCTAAAAGTAGTATGGTTCCAAAATCCAAACTTTTGAAAAAAATTTCAAAAAAATCATGATTTTCTCTCGATTTTCACCTATTTTCACCGATTATTGCGATATTTTAACCGGCTAATTAAATGTTTCTTAAAAAACCGATTTTGGTGCGATTCTCTCAGTTTTCACCGATTTTCACCGATTATCGCGATATTTACGCCTCATAAATTTTTGATTTTTTTTTAATTTAACCGGTTTATCGGCCGGTTTTAGATGTCGTATCCCACCGATATGTCCGAAAATTGCTTTCGCGCGATAATCGCCAAAATTGTGAACCCTGATTCCATGTTTCACAAGAAGAGGAGTTCATATATATGTACATACCATTTACCTAGATAGTAATTATGGATAGCTTAGTGCGTAAAAGAAGGATATACACAAGGCAGCGATGGGCTAAATCCAGAGGATATTGGGAGGCCTACAGTTAATTACAGGCGAGAATGCACAATGAAGCAGGCACTGGCTGGCTAACACAAACAGCAGCTCATCTCTCAATTTTCCCCACCTTGTGGAGCCCTTCCGGCACGCCTGAACCACGTCTTGAACGCCGCGACCAAATGTGGGCAGTCATCGACGTTGCGGGTAGAGAACCCGAGGCATTGTTGCAGCAGCTCCTGAGCATCTGGGACAGGCAAGGTGGAGATGATCTGAAGAAACGTCTCCTCCAGCTCTTGGCAAGTTGGTGACTTATAACCACCACTATGCATGGGTTGAACTATGTCCCTGCAGACGTTTAGGACGGGAAGCCAACTTCTGACAAGCTTCATCCTCACCTGAGAAATAGAAAAGCCACATACGAAGCTCAGACCCGATTAAACACAAGAACAAAACTAATAGGAAAGACTATCGTAGATATATGAGCTCTTTGCAGGAAATCCGGCAACAGCAAGCTACAAGGTCTCAAGATTAAAATTACCAATTCAGTTTTGTCAGAGATCGACAGGCACAGGAAATACCACATTCAGATAATACTGTGAACCAGATTAAGAAGAAATGGTCGCTTTGAAATGCCTACTGCAAGTGCACATGGACACATGCAACTATAAAGCCAAATATGTATTAAAAAATCCACTAAAACAATTGAAAACAGATTCATTGAACGATTCAGAGCCTACCCATTTGCCCGATATTTAAGCTGAACTCAAAAGTGTATTAGAAGCTAGCCACTTAGGGTGTGTTTAGTTGCCTGTACCAAGTGGTACATGTAAGAGATGGTTCAAAAAAAAAAGTCATCCATGTGTTTGGTTGCTTGAATGGAACCATCCCATCCTGAATCAAGTGGTACAAATTTGAGGAATATTCCCTCTAGATGCTGAACCATTCCGTTCACCTAAAATAATGGAACCAAATGGTACAGTACTATTCCATCCCATTCAACCTCATCCCACGAACCACACACACCCTTGGGCAACAGTAGATGGTGCGAACGAATGAAAGATGGGAAGGAAAAGCAATGCATATTAGCACGTGTGTATGATATGATAAATTACAACCACAGGGCTTTTCACTTCAACATAAATTCATAAACAATTCGTCTTCAAAAAAGGAAACAAAAACAATTCCACAGGGTAGATGCACAAGGCTACTGAAGCAGATAGTACCAGCGCCAGACTCTTCACAATTATATCACCAACACTATGTGCGGAACAAATAGATAGTTCATTTAAACATTTTGACATATATCTCTAGCTTATAACAGTGGTGAAGGATTTATACTCTTTCTATTTACACAGATTGTCGTAGCAAGCATCACAATGAATTTCTACACTTGTCCAACGTTCCGTTACAAACACACTGCTTCCAACAAAGCATTCAATGAATCTGCCTTGTGAATAAAAGCCTACTACATGGTAGCCTTTTCAGTTAACTAAATGCTATAACCCACCATGACATTTTGCCTCTTTTACTCAGGATTGTGACATGAATTTGCTGGTCATCTAAAGGATGAAGAAATAGCTGGCTTGACTAATGGCATGTTGATGTTTGCATAATTCTAGGATAGGGAAGAAAGTCTGCATAACTCTGGGCATGCTGATGTTTTCAGGAGCAAAACCCATAAGCTTGGCTTCACATAAGAAGAGAGCAGACTACATCCATGGATATTGTCAATGGGGTGTATCTTTGTTTTTATGATATGACAAAATGATGCTTGTGTTTTTAAGAGATTGACAGTGTTGTAAACGAACCCGAAAGCAGACCTGAGCATTTTGTCTGCTAGTATAACCTAGGAAAAGGCCCATACCTGTTTTGATGTCCTGTAGCCCCTCTGACCATAAATACTTAGTTGGATATGCTGGGCTAAAAGAAAAAAGAGTTGGTACACCATCTGCCCAAATGGTTTTAGGCCAACTCGACTGGGCCTGGCTGAAAACCTTATACACAAGGTGTGCGACTACGAAATTTTTTCTCGTAATGACACCTCAAGGCTCAAGCTAAACAAGATATTCATTCACTTGGCCTCTTACTAATGAAAAATCCTATAGGACCCAACTGATATTAATTCACCTATCCGCATGAATAACTCAAGCCTTGATTCATCCTCGTTAAAGCATTTCATCTGAATATGACTTAGATTCATGTGTATCTAGCTCTCCACTTCAAGACTAAAAGATACATTCCTGTCGGCTCTTAACTATGTCTACCACCACAAATAATAGTTACATATCTACATATCAACCCCTTATCAGTATAACTCCATTAAATTTCCCCCAAGACACACACAAACTACCAGGTCCACATATAAAAGATGCACCTTACAGGTTTTCGATTTGATATCTAAAACTTAACAACGCAATCACCACCACTCATAGTTTAGCACTGAAACTTAAATCCAAATTATCTCATAGTAACAACCTCAATTTGTTACTCATACAAGAAAAATATGTTCACAACCTATTGATCCATTAGTGCAAGTGGTTAACACAAATAAAGCACAAGCTCATCAATATGCTCAAAAAGCTTTTTATTTGCTCTGTAAAGTGTGATGTGCTAGTCAACACCTCAACAAAATTTGATTTAGTGTAAAGTTAGACAAATCTAGGATTCCTAAACAGAACATGATTCGGTATGGTAGCAATCTTGTGGAAATACCAACCAGGACCACCCAAAGAGGATATGGAAATTGAAATCTCTGTCCCTTGTTGTGATAACAATCACTAAAATGTTGTCTGGCTTAACAATAAAAAATGGAACAAGCTTTGCGCTAAGAGAGAAATATGTCAGGACCAGGGTTCAAATTCTCACCGAAATCCCGCGAAATCTCGGCAAAATTTCGGTTTTCGGACCCCCCCGAGTTCCATAATTCCGGCGAAATTAAAGAAACCCTAAAAAAAATTAAAAGTGCTACAGTACCCTATAATCTCGGTGAAATGGACCGAAATCTCGGTTTTTTGACCGGATTGGATTCTTCAAGGCATTTTCCATGTCTGACCAAAATTTCAAAAATTTTGACGTCGTTCGAACCATTTTCCGTTTAGTTGAATTTTACCGAAATCTCGGTTATTCTCGGCGAAATTTCGGTTTTTGAACCGAAATCTCGGTAATTTCGGTTCAAAAAAAACCGGATTCAAATTTTGCTTTTTGAATTTCGTTCGGATTTCGTCCGAAATAACGAGATCTCGGCAAAAAATCGGATTTCGGTCGTTGACGAGATTTGCCCTAAAACGAAATTTTTAACTCTGGTCAGGACCACTAAGTCACTAACCTCTGCTCATGAAAGCGTTCCATTCCTAAATCAAAACGAAAGCTGAGGCAAAACTAAGTCATTCAAATATGGCATGGGATTATGTCCCCAGATGTAAGCTACTAAACATTTGCACCCCGCACAGCAACATAATTAGATTTATCACGATAATATCTACCAGTGGAGCAAAAGGTGGAAAAACAAACATAACTACTGTCGCAAATGGACGGGCACAACACATTGTACAGCTTTGCAACATAAGCAAATCATACTGAAACTAGTCATCATCTAACTGAGTTGTGATGCTTACCATCACAGCATATCTTCGTAGAATACTAACACGGATAAATTTTGCACAATAAGAGAAATGTCAGCTTGCTGACTAACCTGACGAGGAACCAGGGTCTCACCAGCCACAACCGAATTGGCGAGCCTGAGCGTGCATATAGTCACAAGCACCGGGAGCCCAGGCGTCATGTTCTTCCACATGTCCGCATCATTCAGCAACTTCTGCAAATCAGCAGCGAGTGCAGCCTGCTCACTCCACAGCTTCACTGCGTTATCGGCCACCCTCATATCCACCATCCTCTCAATGAGCCAAAGCAGATGCTTCACATTCAAGACAGCGGAATGCAGGTTCAGCCTCTGTATCGCCTCACGCTCGTCACTGTCCACCGCGACCCTGAAGTCGGGGCTGGCGTATTTCCCCATGAGCTCCTTGACGGTCTCCAGCCGCGATAGAAATGCCTCGTCGAGCACCTTGTGCACGCAGTCACGGGAGGGGTAATCCTTGAGGAGCATCGCGACGAACGCCTTGGTGGAGGCTGGGACGGGGTGGCCATGGATGGCGGAGTGGATCAAGCCGTGCAACATCGCCTTGGAGGGCGACCTGGCGGCCTCGCCCGCTGCGGCGGAGGGGGCAGCGGCGGCAGGAAGGGAGACCCTGGCGAAGAGGTGGGCAGCCTCATCGTCAGGGAGGAGAGGCGCGAGGTCGAGGACGCGGGCCTCCTCCTCCTCGGACCAGGGCACGGCCTCGAGGAAGCGGATACACGCCTCGACGCAGGCGTCGAAGAGGAGCTGTAGCGCGACGGGGAGGAGGTCGAGGGCGTCGGCGGGGGAGCGGATGGCGCCGGCGAAGTCAAGCGTGTGGAGGAGGCGGAGGACCTCGACGTGTGCGTGGAAAGGGCGGGAGCAGGAGAGCGAAGGGGACACGGAGAGGGAGAGGCGGCCGGCGGCGGGGGAGGACGGGGAAGGGCTCCAGCGATCGGAGAGGAGGGCTGCGAAGTAGCCGGAGCGGAGGAGGGACGCCGAGGAGACGTGGAGATCGAGGAACGGTGCGGGTGTGGGTGCGGGGTGGTGGTCGTGGTCGTGGTCGCCGCTGTCGGCATCGTCGGGGGAGGGGTCGAGGTGGAGGCGGAGGAGGAGGTCAGCGTTGGGGAAGGAGAGCGGAGGGGAGGAGGTGGGGGGAGGAGGCGACGGCGGCGAGGAGAGAGTGGCGAGGCGGGAGTTGCTCGCCGAGCGCTGGCGCTTGCGGAGGGACATTGCCGTTGGCGTTGGGAATTGGGGATTTTTCCTCCCCTTTCGGGGCGGCGAGGAAGGCGGTGGAGTGCGTCGGTTGCACACTTCTGTAAAAGACCCAAGGGCAATGGATTAGGATGAGATCTGTGGGGATAAAGAAACAGCATTAAACTTTCTCGAAGGGGGGTAAAACAAAGTGAAGTTTACATATCCCATAAAAAACATATTGTATGTTTAGTTCTAGAGAGATGCTTCTTTATTTTTTTTAAGTTGCATAAGTATAAATAAAGAGTAAATGATAATTATTTATATTTTTGCTTGTTTCAAGATTTTTGTAACTTATATTAAAAAGAAAAACATAATAGTATTGCTATTAGTTTTATAGGTTAAGAGAAAATATGTCTTACAAACTTTGACACCTTGCAACTTTGACAGACCGAGTAAGTACAAGGGAGATTTGATCATTTGCTTTTTTTATGGTGCAATTGATCATTTGCCCCATGTGTCTCACGCAAATGATTCATTGCACCATGAAAAAAAATAGGCAAATCATTAATTGATTCTAAGTACAAACCACGCCAAATAAAAACATAGATTTCTAATGGGTACCTAAAATCATTCTTTTTGATTTGACAACATAGATTAGTTCATAAATCATTAACCGCAGTACCAAAAATACATCATTCTTCCATTAAACACTAATCAGCTTTACAAAGCAAGATGCTGGACAAGAGATCACTAGGAAGATAAGCGTGGCACACGCCGCGCGCGAACGAAAAATGAATTTACGTTTTTTTGGAGAAAAAATGGACCGAGATGTATTTTCTAAATTTTTGAAGTGTCTTTTGGAGCATTTTTTTTTAATAAAAATTTTTTGGGTGAAAATGGAACAAGACATTTGAAAATGGATAAAGACGTAGTTTCCAAATCTTCGGAGGATTTTTTTGCGGTGCACTTGGACACTCTCTAAGGTCCTCGAACCTCCCAACTTTAATACATAGTATATATTTTCTCGAAAAAATGGAGAAATGATCTTCTTTTGCCAAGTTTAACACTCTATATTCACCGGTCAATAATATATGCTTTGAAAAATACTATAGATTGAGTTGCAAAAACAACTATAGAGCTACAACTGTACACATATTTCTTATTCCGAAAAATATTAGAAATAGAGTTACAAAAAAATAGAGAGATAGAGCTGTAGTTGTACACATATTTCTTTTAACTAATTTGGTTAACACTCTATTATTACTCGGTCAACCTTTTTTTGTTGAGTTAAACACTCTATGCGTTTACCAAGTAATAATACATGTTTAGGAAAATATGAGATCGAGTTGGAGAAAAAAGTCTAAAGATTAGAGATCAAGTCGAGAAAAAAGTCTGGAGATAGAGCTGTACACAAATCCCGGGAAAAACGGAGAAAGGAATGTTCCGAAAATTATTAGAGATGCCAATCTTCTTTTATCGAGTTTAACACTCTACGTGTTCACCGAGTAATAATACATGTTTCAAAAATATCAAAGATCGAGTTGGGGAAAAAAGTCTAGAGATCAGAGGCCGAGTTAGGAAAAAAAAGCCTAGAGATAGAGTTGTACACAAATTTCTGCTGGCAAAACAATTTTTTCTCGGAAAAACAGAGAAAGGACCATGTTCCGGAAATTATTAGAGATGCCAACCTTCTTTTATCGAGTTTAACACACGCGTTCACCGAGTATAATACATGTTTCAAAAAAATATCAGAGATCGAGTCAGGGAAAAAAGTCTAGAGGTCAGAGATCGGGTTGGGAAAAAAAGCCTAGAGATAGAGTTATACACAAATTTCTGTTGACGAAAATATTTTTTTTCGCGAAAAACGGAGCCTAGAGATAGAATTGTACACAAATTTCTGTTGACGAAAACATTTTTTTCGCGAAAAACAGAGAAAGGACCTGGACGTAAGAAACGAGAACATGTTTGTTACATTTTTGGATTTGATCGCTATCTTGAAAAATTAGAAAAGGGCTCGTTCGAGATTTTTACTTAGCGGGGGGATTTCCCGTAAAGTAACGAACCAAGGACCTAAACATGATTGAGAAAAAAATTTGCACTCACAAAAAATCGCGGAGGACCTCTCTGTAATTTAAAGGAACCTATTCGTAATTTAGAAGAAATGGGAAGGGCTTTTCGCAAATGGGCGTGTGGGGTGACGTGGATGGCTTGGTTGGCCTCCAATCTTAGGCCCTATAAGGGTGTTAGTATTCCATAAACTAGGTTGTAGGTGTTATGATATGGTTAGAGTCTGCGTCCCTATATGGAAGTACTCTATCTATTGTTGGGCGAATCCGAATTAACCTCCAGGGGACCTTCACTATATATAGGACATTGCCTTATACAGAGATATCAATCTAATAAAGAGAGAGATTTTCCCCTCATATTGTGTGTCATTCTACTTGCGTTTTTGTCTCTTTTCGAGTGATTGTATTGGCGTGCCGTGGATTGGCGTAGGTGAACTATCTCATTTTACAACAGTAGGCTGATTGGGATACAAATCCTTTTCTCACTTGCAAACTGGGGATTTCCACTCTTCCAGGCAAGTAAAAGTGAAACACGCTATAAAACAAAGTGAAGTGAAATGTTGCCTCTTGGGTAATGGGCTTATTTTCCGGAGGGAGATGAGCTTTTAGATGGGCCAATCTCCCAGTAAACCCATCTTATTTTTATTTAATATTTATTTTAATTTTTTTTTCAAAAATAATCAATGGGATGAATTTTTTGCGAAAGTAGGCACCCGTCGCCCCAATATGGGGCGGTCGCCCCATATTGGGTGATAGGTACCTGGATGCAAAAAATGTTGACAAATCTAGTCTTTCATGTGTCCATTTTCGCAAAAAATGTAATTGCGAAAATGGACACATGAAAGACTAGATTTGTCAACATTTTTTGCATCCAGGTACCTATCGCCCCATATTGGGGCGACAGGTGCTTACTTTCACAAAAAAAAATCATTCCGTTGATTATTTTTGAAAATAAGATAAAATAAATATTAAATAAAAAATTCCCCATAACCTGCTTCTGCAGTTTTATAAGGTCTACAAAATTCTGCATGTAATATCGTCTGACCCTGCATAACTTCGCGGCCTCTTTCAATTTCCAGATCATGTTGATGAAATAACATGATGGCAGTATGTTCTGCTGCACAAAACAGATCGGCTTAGGCCTGTTTGAAGGGCTGCGGCTGGGCTGAAAAGATGTTTTTGATTTATTAGGTTGTAAAACAGATGTAGTTAACGGCTGTTGCTTTTTTTTATATGTCGTTTGGTAAACTAGCTGCTACAGCCGTAACTTTAGGGGTCAACTGAGTAGGACCGAGTGAGGAGTAAGTCGGGGAGGCAGCGCCCAAGCTGGAGAGAGTCGAGGAGGCGATCGGGCGAAAAGACGAAGGGAGACGGTCGAGTCGAGTGAAGCCACTGCTGAAAAACACCTCCTTACCAGCTGTGGTTTTTAGGAGTGCTTCAGTTGTGGCTTAGCTATGCAGCTAATTTGTAGTTAGGCTATTTGAAGGAATTTTAGGTCCAAAACTGAAGCACAATTGAAACACATCTTCTTCAAACAGGATATTAGTTGAAAAAAATGAATAAACGGACCAAACAGAATAGGTGCTCAGGGCTGCCAGAATGTGCTTTAATAGGCAGGCCGTAGACCTTGGCATGCTTCATGCTTGTAAACGTTATGGTAAAATCTGAGGTTTGCATGTGGTCGACTTGAACCAATGTGGTAAAATCAAAGGTTAACCTCAAACTTCGGACCATCCATAATCTCTCTCTCCCCTATCGCAGTCACTGTTACTCTTCCGGTTTTTCTTACCGCTACACTTGGGACGATCACCTCACGATTGCTCTTCCGGTTTTTCTTATCGCCACACTTGGGATGATGGGACGGCTCAAGTGCGAGCGGCGTCGGGCCACTCTGCCAACGCGCAATACGACGGCGCCGGCACGGTTGGGCTGCGGCGCGAGCGCAGGTCCTAACTGCTTCGAGGCAAGGTGCAGCGGACCGGTAGTGGTAGATAGCACCCTGCACCAATTTTATTTATTTATTTATTTGATGAACAGTGAATTCTTCTTGGATTAAACAATCTGGATAACTATAGAAAAATAATCTGTTGTATTAAAGGATTGTTTTAATTAAGTACGATTAACTCATGTACCTAAAATTTATATATAACTTATCGTAAATTTAATCGCGTGTTACTACTCGAATTTGATGCAGTATAGATTAATACAAACAGACGATCTCAATCGACATCGGCAAAGTTACTGCTAATAACCTATTGTTGCTTCAACCACAATGCACCAATAAAATAGCAAACATAAAACAGCAAACATAAAACAAAGAACAAAATTTATATATAACTTGTCGTAAATTTAATCATGTGTTACTGCTCAAATTTGATGTAGTAATACAAACAGACGATCTCAATCGACATCGACAAAGTTACTGCTAATAACTTATTGTTGTTTCAACCACAATATACCAATAAAATAGCAAACAAAAAACAAAAAACACACGATACAAAAAGACAAAAACCATTCTTATCTTTATTATACTGATTCTATTATACAAGAAGTACTACATTTATAGTAGAAAGTAATAAGATTTATAACAGAAAGTAACCACTTGACACCAACATAAAAGTTAACCATATTTAAACAACTAATACTCAGAATCCAACTACATCTCAACCATCACCAGTAGCTAGGTGGAGGTGGTATTCTTATCGTCCTTGTGGTGGCGCGCCTTCTCCTTCTCCTTCACCTCCGATCCCTGCGAAGTGTCGTACTCTTTTAACAAAATCAGAGCACGGTTGTCGCCAATCAGTTCATCACTCGCGTGATTCACAGATCCAAAGATCACAACAATACTACATATGGTTCTTGGCGTCGCAGCGTACGTACCAGGATGGCTGGGATGCACCTCGGTTCCACGGTTGAACACCGGGTCTTTCCCTCCGTAGACCCCTCCGAACCCTTCCTCGTCCGACCGCGTCGAGTAGCCCTCCCCAAACGAGTGGCTCATCACGTCCCTACGTACGTGCCAAAAAGAAAAAGAAAAAAGAAAGATCAAATGGCACGGTCAAATTTGGGCGCACTGCGAGCGTTTTGCCGGAGAAAAAAAAAACTCAGACGAGAGGTGGTTGGTGTTTTGGATACGTACCCGATGGTCTTGTGCGTGTCGTCGCGGTGCTCGCCCGCCGCGTCGCGTCGGGGCGGCTGCTTGCCCTGATCCATCCCGACGCCCTGGTCGCCCGGCGTCGACGCGGCGGCGTTCGACGTCGCGGAGACGCTCCTCCCCCCACGGGCGGCAGCGGCGGGGAGCAGCAGGCTGCTGGGCGCCGCGACACCACCACCGACTCCTCCCTTCCCGCCGAACCGGCCGAGCGCAAAACCTAGTCCCGTGCTGCTGCCGCTGCAACTAGCCAACCGAAGCGAGTACATGTGAGAAACGCTCGCACGGCGATGGTGCCTTCCCAGCGTTCGGCCGGAGGGCGCTTATAACGCCCCGCCTTTCGGGTGGCGCCTTCGGGCGGGGGACACGGAGGGGGTGGACCTGGAAGGCCCGGAGGCGCGTGGCCCGCGCGCCTGCCGCACACGTAGAGAAAACGCCTACACGCGCCGCGCGGGAGAGCCTGCCATCGGTTGCGAGCGAGGGATAAGGGTGGATCGTGTCACTCGGTCCTTTTCGCCGGAGATTTTATTTGAAGACGGTGCCACCGGCCATTTGACCCTGGAATTGTATATTTTTTATGCGATTTGATGAGATGTTTTGTTCGTTGAAATCACTTAAATTTAAGAGTATTAGGCCTTGTTTGGCAACTTGCAATCGGGTTGTTTCTACTGGAATTTGAGAGAAATCCAACCAAACAGGTTAAAACTCAAAACGATTCTCTTCAAAATATTTATTATTATTGAGATTCGGAAGTATCAATTACATGATCTCCCGCCCAAAGTTAGCACCTGCTGAAGCGTCATTGCCCGGGGCCTGGAAATTGGCTCTCCAATCACGGGAAACGTCGGTACTGAGGCCTGGGAGAACTCCTCTAGGCCAGGTAGGTAGGCCTATTTAGGTGGACTGAGGACCAAAGCTGGGCCAGTAGACCTTCTGGAATATTAATGACTAGACTTAACTAAAAAACACGGCCCATACTCAGAAAGCCTTCTTTTGCTGGGCAGTCATTAATAATACTAGGTAGGCTCATATGGCAAGAACAACTTTCATGGTGTGCGTCATTTTCGTTTGGTGAAATATCAGAAATATAAGGAAAATCAAAATTACCACGTTTTTAGAATTTACGGAGGCCTTTTCGCAGAAACAATGAACGAGAAGAATGCATCGGAAAATATATGAGCTTTTCACAAGAACGGAGATGCAATTTTTTTTTTGGAATAACAGGGTTTTTTTTTGCGAAGGCCAATGTCAGGGAGCCGCCCAGATCGTCCTCGAGTTGTTGGATGAACAGTTGTTCCCATCGGATTTGGATCCTAGCAACCAATCACCAGAGGTGATCCTGATGCTAATACCCAAGTCCAATCGAGACAACTCCAAGAAACATCCTAACAATTCGACAACCATCCCATTATTCCCTCAGATGCGACTCTAACTCGCCCCAGATCCCCACATACCGGTTTCCACAAATGCTATCAATTCAATTTGCACAAAGGGGGCAACGAACTCAAACTTTCGGAACCAACACGCAAAGCGAAAACAAACGGCACAAAGACGAACCCGACAACCACCACACAAACGGAAAACAACCCACAAAGCCCTACGACTAGCCAAAACCGAAAACAACCAAGCCATCAAACTAGAAAATTTCTGCATGACCTTTCTAGATTCTACGGACATCCACTCAAAGCAGACAAGAAAAACATACCAAGATATATATATATATTCAAAAGTAAAGCAACAACCACAACAAATCCATACAATCACAAGCAGAGAAAAATCCACTGACAACGACATAGACTAAAACGACGACGCAGGCATAAAGTAGAAGGCTAACTATACAACAAAAGTGAATCAAATCGCAACACAAAGCAAAATAAGACTACTCCGGTGTCTCGCCATCTAACACTTCCAGGCAGCGATATCGCGCTAAGCCTCTACTGTGCCCCGCCTGCTCACCGAGAGGCGATGGGCAGAACTCACACCGCCATCCCGATCCTCACCAAAACCACGTAAGCTATACTGAGTACAAAAGGTACTGCAAGTCTTACCCGGGTCCATATATGACCGACTCCAAAGGTGATTATGCATTTAGTTGTAGCGAGGAGAAAGCTTAAGGTAAAAGTGCGAAAGCATTAACATTTGTAGTATAAATGCCACAATCTAACCAATTACAAGTTTAAAGCGTTAAAGACCGCACTTACTTCTAGTGTGAGACTGAAATTAACAACAATTAATGTAGAGCAATACATAACCATTTTAAAGCTCAAGCCCAACTGGCCAACCACAAGTTTAAGTTGTTTACTACGGATCAATGGCGATGAAAGAGCTTGCTCATATCCGAGAGCGCGCAATTCCGAATCGCTTAATTAACCCTCGCAGGAAGCATTGATCGCACGACACTTACCACAAGCGGGCCTAGTGTCAACCCTCCCAATCATACCTAATCGCCAGCGCCCTCTCAGGCGAAAACCTAGCACCCTCGAAAAGCCTCAAGCCCGGCTTGGCGCTGATAGCCTAAGCCTCGCCCTCAACCACGCTCCAACCACAGGAAGTTACTGGCCCATCGATTCCGTATGAGAAAGAGTGGCTTACTGCACTACAATTCCGGGGCATGCGACCAACCTGGTGTGCTCAATCAAAGGCAACCATCGAATCCGGTCCTTAATCGACTCAGACGGGCTACACATTTGAGTCTCCATACCCAAATGAACCAACTCCCGCCCGGGCCCACAATTCATTTTCTTTTCAAAACCTTTCCCAATCCCAAGCCAACATAATGTAGCGTGTGTATAATAATAACAACCGCAAGTGACGTAACCCTCCGTCACTTGGCCCGAACCCCGACCTCTAAGCAAGACTAAGCGACTCGATTATATTACTCCGTGTTAGCCTTCAAGGAAGTGATTAACAATTATCAATGGGTGTATGTGCAAAGCAAATGGGATCTAGTCCTATCCCCCAATTAACTCCTAATGCAAAACGTAACTCACAATTTAGCAATTTATTCTCAAAAATAGAATCATATAAGGGTTCAAGATGCTTAGGTGCTTGCCTGATGCTTCGGCTGAGTCTCAGAAACAACGCCACCGTGATCACCTCGACCACGCCACGCCACCCACCATGCGGGATCGTTTTCACACGATCACAAATGCATATGGAATGAGATGTATGCCAGGCATATGGAAATGGAATGACAATTAAAGACAATAACGCAAACATTCATCGAGCCAAAGCGAAATACAAGGCGAAACTCACAATAATAACCCCAAGCAACACTTGGAACCGCTCAACCACACTCCCAACCAATGCCCTAACTCCTAGATTTTCCTTTAGACAACAAGCACCTTCAAATGAGCACATCTATTCACCTACTCACTCAACTTGAGTGACTCCTGGCTTATAGCTAACACAAGAATAATACCTATTTAAGCACAAAAACTACTCGATCTCTAACTTCACCTATCTCCCAAATCCTCAACTCATCCAACTTGTACCCGATTCCAAGCAAAGCAACTCATCATGCACACAAAGACATCGCCATCACACTATTTGCCATCAACCTCCTAGGCATTCTAGCAAACACTTGCCATGCACTCCAATTTGGAGCAAATCCTACCCAACCACCCAAACAAGCTAGACATGTCTTCCCTTGGCCATTTCATCAAATATCTAGCATACACCCATTCTAGCATTTCATCAAACACCTTGCCTACCACCAACCCTAAATTACTAAACCCAAACCCTAGCCATGCCTAGGAGAGGAGAGGGAGGGAGAGGGAGAGAGAGAGGGAGGAGAGGGAGATGACTGAGGTGGGGTCGCCTGTGGGAGGCGGCTGGAGGCGAGCCGCCCGGGAAGCCGCCACGGAGAGGAAGGGCGCCACGGCCAGAGGTGGCGCCGGCGCCAAGCCGGGAGGCCGAAGGGGGTAGGGGGGGAAGAGCCACCGTGAGAGGAGAGCAGAGGGGAGTGAGCGTCAGCGGGGAAATGGGAGGTGGCGCTGCATGGGAGCAGGGGCGCTGGCACTGGTGAGGAGGGGTGTCTTACTGGGTAAGAAAAAAAAATGGGGAGGGGAGAGAGAGAAAAGGAGTGGGGGAAAAATATCTAGGTGAAAAATTACCTGAATGCCCCCAGGCCCACACACTTAGGAGAAAATAAACCAACAAATAAATGGGACCATGACAAATCCTCCCTGTGGAATCTCACGAGATTCAAGAATGCACATAGTTGGACTGAACTGTACCATAAGGATTGCAAATGGATAGGCCTCAAGCACTTACATAGTTTGGAAGAATTGTGATATTCGCTTTCAAATGATCCTCCCGGCCCCAAGTGGTCCTTCATCTTCAAAGGTGATTGCTCCACAACCTTATAGAACTTGAGAGTTTTCCTTCGGTCTTGGTCCGATTCTTCCGTAACCCGGATAGGACGCCCGCTAGCACATGTATCCTGGCTCAGCGCCGACCGAGGTCTTCTACCGAGAGACTAACGAGTACGGAGACACTTCTTTCACTGGAGACGCGTGAAACACGCCGTGACCATTCCGAGCTAAGGAGGAAGCTCTAGTTGATATGCTACTTGGCCGCGCTTCAAGGATCTCGAACGCCCCACGTGAAGCGAGGTGCCGCCTTTCCTTTAACTCCGAATCGACGTGCCACTGAGAGGAGATACCTTCAAATAGGCGAATCGCCAACGCCGGCTGGCAGGGGTCTCTACGGGCGATCAAGATAACTTCTTCGCGCGATCGCGCTATCCTCGATTTTCCCGGATAGTCCCGACCTTTTCTTCCGCCTCCATAACCAACTCAGGCCCAATCAAGGAGCGCCTTCTCCACTTTCTCGACAGCTTCAGCGCCGACAATCGCGACCATAGAGTGCCTCTAACCGCGGGACATCCGATATCGGTTTGGTAGCCGTTTGTTATACGCAAATCCTGCTGCACGGAAGACACTCCTCCCACTTTTTCCTCGTAGGACAAGATACAAGCCCTCAACATGTCTTCGAGGATCTGATTGACCTCTCACATCCGGCCCGAGGGTGGTATGTCAATCAGAGGCGCCTTCGTGCCCAAGGCCTCATGCAAAGCCTGCACTGGGAAGTGAACTGAGAGCCTCTCCGAAACTATTCGCTTGGGCACTCCGCGCGCACTTACGATCCGGAGATATATTAAGTCTCAGATACTTGACGCTGGCATACTTGGTGCAAACGGCCAAGAAGTGCGCAGACTTCACGATCTACGATTACCCAAATCGTAGTCATGACTCGAAAGTGGTCGGCAAGTCAGAACAAGTCCATGGTGACATCCTCCCACTTCCAAAATCGGAATAGAAGAGGTTGAAGGGCACCGTCGGGCTTGAGGTGTTCGGCCTTCACTTCTCTTGCAGACTGACTCGACACATAGCATAGCGAGCGACTTCAAGGCTTCATACGAGTCCACCAAAATCGCCAGTCTTGATACATCTTGTTGCTGCCCGGGTGAATGGTAAGCAAGGAGTTATGCGCCATCAAGAATCCTTCGCTCAATCTCCTGGTCATCGTGACAACTATGCGGTCTCCGAACCACAAGGTTCCTCGATTATCTAGGCTTAAACTCGCCAGCCTTGCCCCAATTTCAATTTATCCCGATTGGGCAACTTCTTCATCCTTCAATCAGTGCCTCTCGAATCTGATCGAGCAATGTAGACCTCAACTCGATATTGGCTATGAATCCTGCCGCCCATCTCCAAGCCGAAGTCTCAAATTCGCACGAGGAGACACTTGGAGAGTTAAAGCAGCTTGCATTGGGCCTTACGACTCAATGCGCCGGGCCTACCACATTCGCCTTCCCGGTGGTAATGCACTCTTACTATAGTCTTTGATCACCAAGCTCATCTCCACGCCTCATGTTCAGATCTGCTCGGGCGAAGATGTACTTGAGACTTTATGATCGCGATAGAGATATTGCACTTGTTCCCCAGAGATAGTGGCGCGCAGATCTTCAAGGCATGCACCACCGCCGCAAGCTCCAAATCGTGGGTGGGTAGTGCTCCTCGATGCTTCAATCCGGCCGAGATGCGATGAGCAAACGACTCGCCTTCTTGCATGAGCACACAAATGAGCCCGATGCCCGACGATCGCAATACACCTCAAAGGATCAGGATGTCCGGCTGAGTGAGGACAGGAGCCGTGAGTCGACGCTGTCAGAACCGAAGGGCGCTCCACCACGCCACCATCCGAATTCAACTCCCTTCTTGAGCAAATACCATCGGCTTCAATCTTTGAAAAGTCTTGATGAAGCGGCGATAATACCTACCACCAAGAAAATCATGGATGTCTGCGGACTGCCTTGGGCTGCCGCTTCACTTGAGTACATCTCTGCACCTTGCTCGTCAATCGCCACGCCGCCGTAAAGCGACGTGTCCCAAGAATGACACTTCCTCACTAACTCACACTTCTGGCTTCGTAACTGATACGTGCGATGCTCCCGAGTCGCCGAGACAATGCGGCGTGTTCGGCGCGTTTCTTCTTCATCGGGCCGAATATATCAAAATGTCGCCAATGAAGATGACGACAAAAGAATCCAGCTCTTCCATGAATATGGAGTTCATCGTGCATAAAAGTACGCCGCTCGTGAGGTTCTAACGACATCACGATACTCAGAGAGCCCGTGATTCTAGTGGAGAAAGCAGTCTTCTGAATGTCCTCGCCCGGATCTTAATCTGATGGTAGCCGAGTCTCAAATCAATCTTGGAAAATACTGCACCACTACCACTGATCAAACAGAGGTCATCCGGGCAATGGGTACTTGTTCTGACGGTGATCAGATTCGTGGACGGTAATCAACGCCAGAGCGCAGAGAACCATCCTTCTTGGTCACAAACAGAGCCGAGCAACCCCCAAGGTGAGGAGCTCGGACGAATGAACCTTTGTCCATCAAGCCCTTCAATCGAGTCTTCAGCTTCTGGCTAGCTCATTGGGTGGCATTCGGTGATGGCCGCTTTGGAAACCGGAGCGGTCCCTGGTCCGGCTCCGACGACAAACTCGATATCCCGATCGGTGGCATCCCCGAGTTCCGGGAACACATCGGAAACTCGCACACCACGGAATCGAGTCCAGCTCTTCAACTTCTATCCCATTCAAGTGAACACAAGGTGGCCTTTGTTCTCATTAAGAAGTAGAGTGAGCTCGCCTCTCTCGGATTTCTGAGTGACAGTACGATCACAAGCAATCCAAAACAGCTTCGCTGCCGTGTCACCCAATCATCCTCAGGGGATGACATCTATCCCCCAAAGGTCTAGAAGCAACAAGTCGACCGTGAATGGAATCCTGAATCAACTATCGCTTTCCGAACCATCTCGCTTAACCGGTGATCTTCACCTGCGTGCCTCAATCACAAAAGAGGTGACACTGCCATCGACCCTCATCCGATGTCGCTCGCAAACCCCGCGAATGAAGGAATGGGAGGCCTCAATCAAACAACACTCTAGCCTCATGCCCTCAACAAGAAACGCATCAAATAGCACGGCCGGAGTTTCTCAGAATCGCTTCTGCCGACGAGGTGACGCCGCACGGCCGACGAGGCAACGCGTGGCGCCGCCGCGCTCGCCGTGGAGCACGGCCGTGCCGCGACGCGGAAGGGGCAGTCCGGATGAAGTGGCCCGCTGGCCGCACTGTAGTACCCGGATCGACCGACCCGCCGGCCAAGCCTCGCCGCCGGGCGGTAGTGGTCGGGTCGGGCCGGTAGCGCAAATCCGACGGCCGGGCTAAGCCGTGACCGAGACGGCCCGGGAGCAGACGCTTCGGCCGATACGAGACCGCTCGGAATCTGGCCGGGCGAGCCGCCGCCCATCGAGTACCCGGGCTGCCGCCCGCTTCTCTTCTTCTCCTCCCGATGAGCTCCGCATCTTTAGCTCAACAAGAATCGCGCGCTCACCAGGTCAGTCATTGTAGTCAAGAAAGTCGCAGACGACAGCCTTATCTTGCATCTTCGGCCACCCACTCACAAACCGACCTTTGCTTCTTCCGGGCCGGTGTCAACCTCCTCGGGCGATCACGCCAGGTAGTTGAACTCCGAAGGAGTAGTCAACCACCGACTCTGCCGAGTCGCTTGAGGGTGAGAAATCGCCGCTTTTCATGTCCATGAGGCCCTTCGATGTGTACGCCCAAACGCTTCACGGAACTCAAAATTGGCAAATCGGTGCCCGGCGTGATCACCCGCAAATTGGCTCACCAAGCACCAGCAGGGCCTCGAGGCCGCCGCGCCGCGGCGAGCCTTCCTGAGCTCCCCACGATAGCAAGAGCAAATACTTATCGGGCGCAAATGGGCCATCGGCCTTCAACGGATCGGGTGGCCCGTGAGAAGACCGTGGCTGCAGTGTGAAGTCGAGATAGCCGGTGGGTCGACCTCGCCCATCACCGCTGCCATCGCGAGTCGACCCGGGCCCGGACTAGCATCTCCAGATCCGGTTTGTCGCTTCCTGGTGCCGCTTTCACGCAGAATCGTTCCAACACATTGGGAGGAGGTGGCGGAACAAGACCTCCGGCCGCCAGGCCGTCACACCACCTCACCCCTGCAGGTGGAAGCCCCATCGGGTCTCATTCTCACCAACGACAGACGCAGGCTAATGTTAGACTCCACAAGAGAAAGTAGACTCCAAGATTTTCAAAACCCTAACTTGACCTAGTCGGGATCAGGATCCCGCAAGGCTGAGCCCTACAAGCCCATCTTACACAAAAGCACAAAGTATGATGCAAAATGACATAGTAAAACATATGCATGCATGACATGATATGAAATCTTCACATGCATAATTATGGATAATGATTCCAACGTAATCGCTTTCCCACGCCACCATTTTACGAATTTCCTAACTATATACCTAGGGGCGGGCAATCAAGACTAAGCTCACCGATGCATCATGCAAGTCCTAATAAATCACCTAAGTGGTCACAAGTTTAAGTCGCCTTTATGCACCTTGCTCCGATACCAACTTGTCGGAGCCGCCTGTGTCGCCCCTCGAGTTGTTGGATGAACACTGTTCCCATCGGATTTGGATCCTAGCAACCAATCACCAGAGGTGATCCTGATGCTAATACCCAAGTCCAATCGAGACAACTCCAAGAAACATCCTAACAATTCGACAACTATCCCTAGATTCGATGCGACCAACTCGCCTCAGATCCCCACATACCTGCTTCCAGCCACGTGCTATCAATTCAATTTGCACAAAGGGGCAAATTAACTCAAACTTTCAACCAACACGCAAGCCGAAAACAAACGGCACAAAGACTAACCCGACAACCACCACACAAACGGAAAACAACCCACAAAGCCCTACGACTAGCCAAAACCCGAAAAACAACCAAGCCATCAAAATTAGAAAATTTCGGCATGACCTTTCTAGATTCTACTGACATCCACTCACAGACAAGAAAAACACAAGATATATATATATATTCAAAAGTAAAGCAACAACCACAACAGCCCATACAATCACAAGCAGAGAAAATCCACTGACAACGACATAGACTAAAACGACGATTTGCAGGCATAAAGTAGAAGGCTAACTATACAACAAAAGTGAATCAAATCGCAACACAAAGCAAAATAAAGACTACTCCTAAGTGTCCCGCCATCGAACACTTCCGAGCTGCAGCGATATCGCGCTAAGCCTCTATCGGTGCCCCGCTGCTCACCGAGAGGCAGTATGGGCAGAACTCACTCTCGCCATCCCGATCCTCACCAAAACCACGGCGTACGAGTACAAAGGTACTCGCAAGTCTTACCCGGTCCATATATGACCGACTCCAAAGGATTATGCATTTAGTTGTAGCAGGAGAAAGCTTAAGGTAAAAGTGCGGAAAAGCATTAACATTTGTAGTATAAATGCGCATAATCTAACCAATTACAAGTTTAAAGTGCTTAAAGACCGTGACTTACTTCTAGTGTGAGATCAAATTAACAACAATTAATGTAGAGCAATACATAACCATTTTAAAGCTCAAGCCCAACGGCCAACCACAAGTTTAAGTTGTTTACTACGCGGATCAGGCGATGAAAAGAGCTTGCTCATATCCGAGAGCGCTAAGCAATTAATCGCTTAATTAACCTGGCAGTGGAAGCATTGATCGCACGACACTTACCACAAGGGCCTAGTGTCAACCCTCCCAATCATACCCAATCGCTGAAGCTGCCTCTCAGGTCCGAACCTAGCACCCTCGAGCAATTTCAAGCCCGCTGGCCGAGAGTCGGCCAAGCCTCGCCTCAACCACGCCCAACTACGGGAAGTTACGGTCCATCGATTCCGCATGAGAGAAAGAGTGGCTTACCGCATCCATAATCGGCATGCGATCAACCGGGTGTGTGCTCAATCAAAGGGCAACCATCGAATCGGTCTCTAATCGACTCAGACGGCTACACATTTGAGTCTCCATACCCAAATGAACCAACTCCCGCCCGGCCCACAATTCATTTTCTTTTCAAAACCTTTCCCAATCCTAAGCCAACATAATGTAGGTGTGTATAATAATAACAACCGCAAGTGACGTAACCCTCCGTCCACTTGGCCCGAACCCCGACCTCTAAGCAAGACTAAGCGCTGACTCCGCTTATATTACTGTGTTAGCTTCAAGGAAGTGATTAACAATTATCAATGGGTGTATAAAAGAAATGGATCTAGTCCTATCCCCAATTAACTCCTAATGCAAACGAACTCACAATTTAGCAATTTATTCTCAAAAATAGAATCATATAAGGGTTCAAGATGCTTAGGTGCTTGCCTCGATGCTTCGCCGAGTCTCAAACAACCGGCTCACCGTGATCACCTCGACCACGGCCACGCCACCCACCGCGGGATCGTTTTCACACGATCACAAATGCATATGGAATGAGATGTATGCCGTGCATATGGAAATGGAATGACAATTAAAGACAATAACGCAAACATTCATCGAGCCAAAGCGAAATACAAGGCTTAAACTCACAATAATAACCCCGCAACACTTGGAATCGCTCAACCACACCTCAACCAATGCCCTAACTCTAGATTTTCCTTTAGGACAAAGACCTTCAAATGAGCATTATCTATTCACCTACTCACTCAACTTGAGTGACTCCTTTATAGCTAACACAAGAATAATACCTATTTAAGCACAAAACTACTCGATCTCGAACTTCACCTATCTCCCAAATCCTCAACCTATCCAACTTGTACCCGATTCCAAGCAAAGCAACGGCTCATCACAGATACTACAAAGACATCGCCATCACACTATTTGCCATCAACCTCCTAGGCATTCTAGCAAACACTTGCCATGCACCCAATTTGAGCAACCCTACCCAACCACCCAAACAAGCTAGACATGTCTTCCTCTGGCCATTTCATCAAATATCTAGCATACACCTATTCTAGCATTTCATCAAACACCTTGCCTATCACCAACCCTAAATTACCAAACCCAAACCCTAGCCATGCCTAGAGAGGAGAGGAGGGAGAGGGAGAGAGAGAGGGAGGAGAGGAGATGTACCGAGGGTGGGGTCGCGGCTGTGGGGAGGCGGCCAGGAGGCGGAGCCTGGGAAGCCGCCGCCGAGAGGGAAGGGCGCCACGGGGCCAGGAGGTGGCGCCGGGCGCTAAGCCGAGGCCAAGGGGGCGCAGGGGGAGAGCCACCGTGAGAGGGAGAGGTGAGGAGGGAGTGAGCGTCTGGTGGGGAAATGGGAGAGGTGGCGTCGGTGGAGCAGGGGGCTGGGCACTAGCAGGAGGGGGTGTTCTACTGGTAAGAAAAAAATGGGAGGGAGAGAGAGAAAAGGAGTGGGGGAAAAATATCTAGGTGAAAAATTACCTGAATGCCCCCAGGCCCACACACTTAGGAGAAAATAAACCAACAAATAAATGGGACCATGACAGCCAAACATAAGAAAATATAAGAAAAACCAATTTTCTTCGCATATCGGAGATTTTTTGTTTTTCTTTTGCAAAAGCAGGGATGCAATCTTCGGGATACACGATATCTTTTTTGCAAAAAAGGGTCTGATCGGGTCCGAATATATATTTTTAGAACCGCTAATATTAGTTTACAAAAGTGCTTGGTTCGAACTTCATATGTGAATTTGTGGAACCACGAGGATGTTACTACAAAGGAGCCAAAATTGCTTCAATTTAAGCTTGTGTGTCCGATTCAAAATTGCTTCAATTACACTCGTTAATTAGTTTAGCATTGAAATAAAGCTATTCCAAAAGAATTTCGATTGCGCTTCTGCTTAGCTCATTAGCTCGATTCTAAAACTACTTCTAAACTATAAATAAGATGACAATATATTAAACCATGTCAATTTCAGAAAAGCACGATAAAACTGGGACTTGGGTCGATTTATAGTAATGCACGTGCGGATTAACACCTCTTTTGTTCCATTTCCCCCGATCTCCGCAATTCTGGCCTCTAAAAAAATCTCTGCAATTCTGAGCTGCATCTCTGATGATGGTCCTTACAACAGAAACCAAAAAGACCAGCTCCTAGTTTTTATGACAAACCCCCAAATTAGCCCACATAAGAGCATCTCCAAGAGTGCCCTAAATCCATTCCCAAAATCTAATTTAGGGTTTGATTGAAAAAAAACAAACTCCAACAGTTCCTCATCCTTTCTCCCCAAATTTCCGCACGCCCTAAACACGAACCCGGAGGCCTCATTTTTCCGCGTCGTGACCGCGCTCCCAATCGGAATTTCTCGCCCCTCCCGTGGCCAAATCTCGTGCGCGGGCCTCCCTAGCTTGCGTACGTTGTGAAAGCAGCGGCAGCGAGGGGCCATTGTCGAGGAGCTCCGGCCAGCGCGCATCTCGCTCGCCGACCAGTTCTCCGACCGCAGCGGCTCCTCGCCAAGGTATGGAGGCCTCCTCCTCCCTCCCTTCCTTCCTCGCTTGCTTCTCGGCTTGGATTGCTGTGCGTGCCACCGTGTGGAATTTTACCACTATTCATTGTTGATTTATCCCCTTCTCTTTGCGATTTGTGGTGGGATTGGTTGGCTTAATTTGCGTAGGGCTTGTTTCAACCGGTGCTGAAATTTTCTTCCGGTGTTGAATCACTGAGAGTTGTAGTTAATAGGTATAGAGCTGCAGAGTTCCTCTGAATGTTAAAGCACTGATGCTCTACCATGCATCAATTTAATGTAGTTCATCTTGCCATGTTTCAATGTACTGAACGTTGTCTCCTGCCATGATTCAATTCACTGAATATTTGTTATATAGGTTTTGCTTTGCAGATCGGTTGCTAATATAAAAGATATCGATATCCTGGTTTCTAGACATCTATGTATTGTAAATGTCCTGATTGGAGTTTCTAGAACTAGTATGGAACTGGATATATATAGCTAAGTAACTAGTACTTTAGTTCTTGTCATAGCAGCTAGCTACTTTAGTTCTTGTCGTCACATCCAGTTCAGTATTGGCCAGGGGGATGAGATGTTGTGGTGTAGAATGTTGACAGTCGACTGGTCAATTTTGGCCACTTTGCAATGAAACTACAATTTCATCTTTTTCCTCAAAAATGCTGCAAACAATGTATCTCCATGCAAGAATGGTATGGGATTCAACTAGAGTCTGCAGAAATTGTCCAAGCAGGCAGTTTGCAATTTAGCTGCTTATTACCTAAATGTTTTCTTTCTTTTCATTCGTAAGTTATCAGATGAACCCAGCTAACTACAGAGAAGCCCTTTTAGAAACTGCAGCAGATGAGGCAGAAGGGACAGGAAGGAAGCTAGGTTGGACCTGAGCAGTACCGTGAGTTTGCAACCGAGTAAGTAGCACGAGGCATCAAGGAAACAACCACACCATCACCATTATGGTGACCAGCACGATGATAATTAAACTAAAGATGACCATTATGGTGATGGTGAGGTTGGACTTGATCAACCGAGTCGGTTTAGGACAGGATCAGTACCGTGAGTTTGCAACCGGAGAAAATTCAAATTAGTTTTAGGGGAAAAAAAGGAACTGTTGGAGTATGGTCTTTTTTTTAGGCCCAAAAACTTTTGGGAACCTCCCAATCTAGGATTATTGGGAGTTAAATTATTAGGAACTGTTGGAGATGCTCTAAGGATAACTAAAGTTAGAAAGCCGAATTTAGCCCGGGTGCCTACTCCACTGAATCGACAACTTCTAGTTGACAACTATACTACCTACACAACAAAAATAACAAAATAACAAAACAGGCGTTGGGATCTGCAAAAAAGTTACATTAAGTTTTTAAGGTAATATTGCTTATAGTTAGTTTTGTAGCACCTGAAAGCTGATCAAGGGCAATGTTACAGATTCTACTTTCTTTCCCATTGCATATCCGTGCACACCACCATTTATCAACCAAAAATCATGAGCAAACGATCTCCTCCTAAAGGAACAATGCTATCAGTTTCTATACAATTAGCCCTAATTTTGCTCTAACCAGCTATAACATGCAGCACAGCAGGCACCAAACAATCTAATTCAACTAAAATTCCCCCCTCTCCTGCGACCTGCCGTACTCCTAACTCCTAAACGCACATATCTTGTGAACCACGAGTTCCTGGACCCAATCCCACACGCATCTGCCCACCCCACGTACAAACGGCCGAACAACAAGAGCTCGGGGCAGCAGCCGTTTCCCACACAAGCCACGCACCGCGCAACCCAACCAGCCCAACAGCAGCCGAAGCCGCGACATGCAAAGCGAGCAAACAAACGCCATGCGCGCCACGGCCACGGCCGACTCGCGCCCACGCGCGCGCGACGCGCCCCTGCACCTCGTCTTCGTGCCCTTCCTCTCGCGCAGCCACTTCGCCCCGGTCGCGGCCGCGGCCGCGGCCGCGGTCTCCTGCGGCACTGCCACCATCGTCACCACGCCCCACTTCGCGGCGCTCGCGCCGGCCTCTGTGCCGGTCCACGTGGCGCCGTTCCGCTTCCAGGGCGGCCATGCCGATTTCTCCCACCTCCCGGACGAGGCTTCCGCGCCGGCGTTCTTCGCCGCCGCGGAGGCCGCCCTGGCGCCGGCACTCGCGGCGGCCATCCGCGCCAGCAACGGCCCCGTGGCAGTCGTCTCGGACGCCGTGCTCCACTGGGCCCCGCGCGTGGCTCGCGACTGCGGCGTCCCCCACGTGACGTTCCACACCATCGGTGCCTTCGCCGCGGCCGCCATGGTCGCAGTGCACCTCCACCGCCCCGAGGTCTTCCCGGACCCGTTCGCTGTTCCTGGCGGCTTCCCACACCCCGTGGAGCTCCGCAGAGTCCAGGTCAACGAGGAAGCCCTGGCGCACCTCCCCCTCTTCCGCGCCGCCGAGAACGAGAGCTACGCCGTCGTCTTCAACAGCTTCTCGGCGCTCGAGGCCGACTTCGCCGAGTACTACCGGAGACTTCGTGGTTCTCCCAAAAAGGTGTTCCTCGTCGGCCCAACGCGCGCTGCCCCAGCCGCCGCACGCTGCGACGGCACCGTGACTGGCCGCACGGAGCGGGACCCCATCCTGCAGTGGCTCGATGGCCAGCCGACGGGGTCAGTGGTGTACGCCTGCTTTGGGAGCACGTGCGGGCTGGGCCCGGACCAGCTCCGGGAGCTGGCCGCCGGCCTGCGCGCGTCCAATCGGCCGTTCCTCTGGGTGATCCCGGCGCCAGCAGAGTGCTTGGAGCAACACGAGGAGCGCGCGTCCAGCCACGGCATGGTGGTGGCCGGGCGGTGGGCGCCGCAGGCGGAGATCTTGGCGCACCGCGCGGTGGGCGGCTTCGTGAGCCACTGCGGCTGGAACTCGGTGCTGGAGGCCGTCTGCGCCGGTGTGGCCCTCGCGACGTGGCCGCTCCGCGCCGAGCAGTTCCTCAACGAGGCGTTCCTCGTGGATGTTGTCCGCGTGGGCGTGCGGGTGCGGGAGGTGGCCAGCAAGGCGGACATGGAGGCGGTGGTGCCGGCCCAGGCGGTGGCGAGCGCGGTAGGCAGGCTCATGAACGACGGTGAGGATGAGGCGGCGGCCATGAGGGCGAGGGCGAGGGCGCTCGGCCTCACGGCACGCGCGGCCGTGGCCGAAGGCGGGTCGTCGTGCAGTGACTGGGCACGGTTGGTACATGAGCTCAAGGCGTTACACGGTCGCGACAGTGATTTGCACTGATAAAGTGATGATTAGTGCTGTCAGAAGTCGGAAACATGGATGCATAGTTGCATACTGAGATGGTATAGCTAAAGAACGATTTAAGGGGGAAAAAGTGCAAAGGAATATAGATAAGAGAATTTGTTCTACCTTCTACGTAGTTTTTAAGTAGTAACCGGGTTTGTACGGGAAAAACCCTATTGGGCAAAGTTGCAACGTTCGACGGGCGGACATTGGATTTTAGAATCCTACAAGGCTGTCCTCGTATCGCATCCACCCTCCATCCTCCCTCAAGATGTGCACTGTTCTAGATTTTTTTTTTTTTTTTGAAAAGTAGTCTCAACCAGGGTTCACCAAATCGGTTCGTGCGATTTTCGCATGAACAGTGATTTTCGATAATCGCAAAAATCGAGCCGAAAACCGGCCGAAAATCATTAAAAATCGGATGAATTCAAAAACCAAATTTTTTCAAAAAAATTTCAAAAATCGACGATTTTCGTGGAAAATCGACGATTTCGCGTGGAAAATCGACGACCTTGTTGAACTTTTTTGTGCGATCGATTTTTGTAGCGATTTTTGGCGAAAATCGACCGATTTCCACCGATTTTCGACCGGTTTTTGACACGTAATTTTTTTCGAATTTTCGAATTATTTTTTGAATTGGATCGGTTTACCGACCGTTTTTGATATCGGGCCGCGGCGATATGGCCGAAAATCGCGAAAATCGAGCGATTTTCGTCGATTTTTTGAACCCAGGTCTCAACGCACCCACGAAGCTGCACCAGCCACAATTGGCCACGGAGCTGCACTTTTTGTGTATATATATAATCTTTTTTTAAAATATAAAAAAATACTTTTTAAGGTGCAGTTCCATGTGGGAGTTACACACGACTATGCAGCTCCATAGTGAGCGCTGCATACGGCAGTGCAGTCCGCGGCATGGGTCATTTTTTTGCAAAAACGCTTACACGAAGATTAGTTTTGAAAAAAAATTGAAAAGACTAGGTCTCGTTTGGCAACTTGGAACCGGACCGTTTCTATTATGATCTGGGAGAAACCCAACCAAACGGGCTAAAGCTCGGAACGTTTCTTCTTTTTCCACGCCAGAGCCGAATCACCCTCAACCCCGTTCCACGCCGATTCACAGAATCCAGACAGCTAGCCAAACGGTTTCCAGACAATGATTCTGATTCTACCTGAAACGTTTCTATCAAAAATCTGGAACCGTTTCCGTTTCTATTAGAATCTGGAACCGTACCAAACAGGACCTAAAACAGTGAAAAATTGTTAAGCACGCCATGCGAGAAAGATTACATACTGAGATGCAAATAAGTCCTCCCTCTTTTTACATTAACAAAACTTACTAGACTTTACACTAACGTTCCAAGATGAACTCGCCGCAATATATATATATATATATATATATATGTGTGTGAGAGAGAGAGAGAGAGAGAGAGATATTAATGTCTTCCTTGCTTCAAAATTGTTATCTCGAGTGTGTAGGCCAGTGTTTGACCATTTTACAAGCCATTTTTGCAAGGGCTGGAACGGAATGACACGGCCACGGCTATCCGACGTGATCAATGTCAAGTTCGGAATATTATTCCCTGGTTCAACCATACGTGTCTGGTTCTTGCCGTATAAAATCAATGATGTTGTGCTAGTCCTGTACGCACGGCGTGCCTGATTCAGGCCGGCTCGCCGCGTAAATCCGTGCTAGCTCCATCTAACCTAAGCAAATCCAACTGTACTCGTTACTATCGTCCTTCCCCACAAAATTACCCTGTAAGATTGTACACTTTTGTCCAAAACAAGTACTTAGAATACCACTTATCCATCACAATATCTTATTCGTTTAGTGCATAGCACGGCGAGGCATCTGATCTGTGGGGCATGATCACCATATGTAATCCAATTGGAAATCCGAGAGGAATTATCTGTTCGTTCTAGATATTAAGATGCGAAGAGAATAAAACCAAGTCTCAGAATAATGTCTTGAATGGAACACTGAATTTACAGTAGCGATCTGAACCTCACCAAAGTACGTTGTCACAAATTCACAATATGATAATAACAAGATCAAATCCTTGACATTTTGCCCGAATATCTAACTCCTCCCGAAATTCAAATGGCACTCATGATTGTACGAAATAATCTCTGCACTGGTTTTGGGAATTTGAGGGCAGAAGACAAGGTGTGCGTCAGGTTGGAGCGCCGTCAAAATCCACATACGCTCTCTTTTTAAAAAACTCGTGTTATGATATGGTTAGAGTTCGTGTCCCTGTATAGAAGAACTCTATTTATAGGTGAGCGAATTCGAATTAATCTTCAGAGGATTCTCTACTATATATATATAAGACATTGTCTCATTCCGTAATGTTGTATTCTATAATATCTCATTTCGTAATGTCACAGTGATAAAGCTACCGAAGGAAGGAGATAGCAATAGCATAGTAGCACTTGGTATGGACACAAAGGCGCCAACGAAGCTAGAAATAAGATCGGGCGAGCGAGGTGGTCATCGTGGTGTTGTGATCGTGGCTCTGATACCAAGTTCAACACACGATTTGCTGCAGGAAACCTGGACGGGTCATGTTACATATTTATATATACATGTGCAAGGCAAGGATTACGACTGAGGTTAAATGGGATGTGATGATCATGTACCATTTGGTTCCATTGTTTTAGATGAATAGAATGGTTCAGCATTTAGAGAGAATATTTCTCAAATTTGTATCCCACCATTCAAGATGGGATGGTTCCATTCAAGCAACAAAACACGTAGATGACTTTTTTTATGAACCATCTCACATATGTACTACTTGGTATAATTAACCAAACACACTCTAAGATGGTTACGAATGTGGCAACAGACCATCCACCAATCATATCAGGAAATATCAGGAAATGGCGGCGTCGAGCACCGGGGCGCTCGTGGACGCTTCACTTCCTCTCGCAAATGGCGATCGTCAATGGGAGACCGACAACTCCAAGTGGCCACAAGATTCAGGAAGGTACCTGAGCAACCGGGAGTCAAAACGTACGTGACCACACCAAGCACTCGGGCTCCTGTGCTCTGTAAAGTTTTCAGGCTTACGTTGTAGTGAAGTGCAGAGCACATGAGGATTTAAAGGATTTTCATAGAAGGGAAAAAAAGGCATTCGGTCTTGCTGGAAGCTGAAAAGTGTGTATTTCAGCTATTATAGGCGAGGGTTGGAGTTGGAATTCCTTACTCATGAGTTACGCCGGCAGGGCAGCTAGGGCAAACTGCAAATATGTGTTTGCTCTGGACTCTGATCGTTGGTATTTTGGTCATGACATGCCTTCCCATTTGAGAAAGGGCACCGATGAGCCAACTTAGTCGAAGAAGAAACCGAAAGAAACAAAGAGGACAATGTCATCTTTTTTCTAGTTCAAGTGCGCAAAAGTCGGTGGAAGATAAGAGCAGCAATTTTAGCGCCGGAAGAAAAGCAAATGCCAAAAAGAAAGATGTTAACTTCTAGATCAAGATAAAACGCCAAATTTTCTAATATATTGTAAGACCACGACAGCAAACTAGCAAAATACTAGAATTTTAGGGCATGTTTGTTTTTACTTTAGATTCTTTAAAGACTGATTCTAGATTGTGGTTATAGAGAAACTGATTCTCTATATGCTAGAATCCAAAAACACGAATGGTGTGGATTGTAGATTCTAGTGTATATGGGTGGACTGTATTGTGAAAATCGATTTCGAGAATCGAGCTATTTGTTTATTGTTCACCTTTTGAGGCCAAAATCTACGATCAAAAACAAAAACAAACCGTCCTTAAGACCATTACTTCTCATGAATTCTCATGAATGATGGAACACATTAAAACAAACAGATGAGGGTGGACAAATGCAGTTGCTAAGAACGAGAGCTATCTGGGGAGAGAAGCTTGAGAAACTAAATTCAAAATATAAAAGAAGAGACAAAGAAGACCTTAGAAGACCTTGCAGACAATGCGTAACAAAAGAGTTTAGCACAGACAATACTTAACATACCATCATGCATAGCTAACCTTCTCTCTCTTTCTCTCTGAGAGACAGAGAGATTCATACATAACTAATAAAAAGTCAGTAGTATGCTTTTTGAAAAACTATATTGCACAGATTCTAAAGCAGTGAAATACCATTTTTTCTTTGATAGATTTGCTGGGAAAAATGACTTGCAGAAGTGCTAAATTCAAAAGGAGCAGTAGAAATTACCAGGTTTTCATGACAAAACCCCAAATTAGCCCACATAAGGATAACTAAACTTATATAGCCGAATTTAGCCGGGGTACATTAGCCCACACAAGGATAACTAAACTTGCATAGGCATAGCCGAATTTAGCCTGGGTCCCTACTCAACTGAATCAGTAACTTCAAATTGACAACTATACTACCTACACAACAAAAATTACAAAATACCAAAACAGGCGTTGGGAGCTGCAAAAAAGTTACATGAAGTTTTAAGGTAAAATGGCTTATCGTTAGTTTTATGGCACCTACAAGCTGGTCATGGGCAATGTTACAGATTCTACTGACTTTCCCATTGCATATTCGTACACACCATCATTTATCATCCAAAAACCATGAGCAATAAATTTCCTCTGAAAGGAATAATGCTATCAGTTTCTATACAATTAGCGCTAAATGTGCTCTAACCAGCTATAACATGCAGCACAACAGGCACCAAACAATCTAATTCAACTAAAATTCCCCAATTATACCATCTAGTCATTATCATCGTTCTAAACACAGCTTTGAGGATACTAAAACAAAAGGTTCAAAACGATTTCCTAACAATTTCCTCCCTGATTCTATGACGATGCCACACGCGCGCGCGCGCGCAAATAATACACGAAGGAAACACCTCACCGCCAAGCAGACACTGTGAGGAGAGGCCGTTTCTCCCATGCCAGCGACAAGAATGCAGGTTGCAGCTCAACAAGTGAATATTTGTACTTGTCATAGTTCCAGAGCAAAAGATCAGCCTGGCTCATGGCATAGTTGCTGAGCCGTACTGGCTCGAAGCCGCACCACTCCATCAGCGTCTGCCACTCGCTGCTGCCGGCCATCCTATCCGTCCTGTCTTCGCCCTCCCCTGGTCCAACGGCCCGCCGAATGCGCTCCCCAAACATGCACCGCTCCACTCTCACCCTCTCCTGCGAGTCCCGTGCCATAGCCACACCCAACGAATCGAACACCAACCGGTAATAGCTCAGTGCATTGGCAAATCGGTCGACGAACCCAGCTCGGTTCAGACTGACCTCGTACTCCCCGAGGGTCACCACCGCTGGATTGAGTGATTTGACCAGACGAAGGACTCGCCGTACCGGCTCATCGGAGTCGCCTAGAAGGTGGTAGAGCTGGAGCATGAAATTGACGGCCACGGCCTCGTCAGGCTCGACCAAGAAATCAGACTGGTCGAGCTCGTGCACCGGACGAAGCAATGGAACAAACTCGAAGTCCACCCCAAGAAGCTGGGCAAAGTCGCGGAGACGGGCGCTGGTTGCGGCAAGGGACGCCGCGGGATGTGGCCCCAAGAACAGCGAGGGGATCCCCGAGATACGTATCCGGGATGGCTTCCCCTCGGGTCGGGTGGCGAGCGCTTGGAGCAGCGCCGCCCACTGGATACCCTGCACGATCCCGAAGTCAATGATGTGGATCTTGGTCGCCGTGCCCATGGCCTCCAGGATGGCCTGGTTGGCGGTGAGGTGCGCGAACTTGTAGTAGGGGCAGGCGTCGTTGAGCGTCTTGTAGCAGAGCGTGAGCTCATCGGAGGCAAACCGCGCGTCTGACGCCGATGAGGGGCGCGCCGCGCCGCCGCAGGCTAAGCGGCGGGCGAGCGCGTCCGCGAAGTAGAAGGCCACGCGCTCCGCGGGGTCCCCGGCGGCGGCGGCGGCGGCGGCCCGGACCTTGGCAAGCTCCGCGGCGGCGAGCCCTGTGTCTGCCGCCGCGGCACGGGAGCAGGCGAGGAGCGACTGGAGGATGGGAGCGGAGCAGGACGCGTCGGAGGCGCTCGGAGAAGAACATGCTGCCGGCGTGGCAGCCGCGACTTGGGGGAGCGACGCCGGGGCAGCCTCGAGCTGCGCCGCCGCGGCTGCATCCTCGGCAGGGGCTGGGGCAGGGTGCGGGACGGGCGGCGGCGGGGTGGTAAAGATGAGACGGTCGAGGTCGGAGTCCGGGAAAACGGGGGCGTCCCCTATAAGGCTCTCCATCCACCCATCGGAGTCGAAGTCCGCGGCCGCGGAGAGGTCGGAGAACACCGCTTCCGCGGCGGACGTCCCGAACGCATCGGAGAAGAAGTGCTCCGCGGGGGCCCACGCCGCGGAGGCGCCGCCGTACGGCAGCGAGGACGGGATCTGGGCGTGCGGGGGGGCCGGTGCCAGTGGCACCGCCGGCGCCTGGCGCGGCGGCAGGTGGTGGTGCCTGTGCTGGTGCTGCTGCTGCTGTTGCTGCTGCTGCTGCTGGATCACCTGCTGCGCGATGGCCATGAGGTTGCCGCTGTCTGCGCACATGTACGCCATCGCTCCTCCGCCCTTACCGATCTGCGCGCGGGCGGTGGGCGAATCGCGGAATGGTAGGGGCTCGGCCGAGGAATTGGGGTGGTTTTGGGGGAAGGGGGAGACGGCGGAGGAGAGCGGCAGGGGATTTAAAACAGTATGGCGTGGTCACTGTGGTGGCAGGCACACTCACGCTGTGTGGGGCGCAATTACGAGATTGCCCTCGTACTGTACTGGTGTGGTTCTCACTTTGGTGGTCGCCGACCACAACGGTAAAATGGGAGCGAATGAGAGATATGCTTTGGCTGGGCAAGGGAGGAAGGGTGGGGAACTAGAACTGGGTGCTTACGTGGGAGGATCTTCTGTGGAGGCCAGAGGGCTATCCATCATCTATTGTTTCTGAGGTTGGATTCTTGGCTACGCACTTGCGCTTGTGCTTTGGTTTGTTGGTTCGGCTAAGGCTAAAGTATAACCCATCTTGTTAGATAATCCTATATTTGTGATAAAATTAATGTCTATAAGAAATATCTAAATGATTTGTTTATTTCATTCGAAAAGTATACCGAATATGTACTCCCATGGTATATAATTTTTTTCTCCTTTCAAACCCCAGATGTTAGTGAATTTGCTGTATAAGTGTGTCCAAGTAGATAGTCTATTACAAGGTAATAAAGAGAAAAAGATGAATCAGGGAAATCTCTCGTTACCTCTTTCAAAAAGGCGAATACGACATTTATCTCATTTAATTGTCCTATGCTCGAAATGGTTTATCTATTTTCAAAATATTCATGCTAGTAGTTTTTATCCATTTGAGGGTAAGCGGTGGCGGAGCCGGGATAAAATTAAAAGGTGAGCGCAAAAGACTAAACTAAATTAAAATAAATATATTAAATTGTTTGCGTTGTATTGTTGTCGATTCAAGTGTTGTCACTGGTACTTTATTATCTGATAAATACTTGTGCATGATTCTCTTGTTAAATTTTTTAAAATAAAATCAACTATTGTCACTATTCAACTCATTGACACAGTTACAATTGATGAAAAAAACTCATATATTAGAAGAAAGACTCACATTGCCTAGTTGTTGTCATAGTCAAGTAGTCAACTCACTCAAACAGTTAAGCACTCGCCAAGTCACGTTGTGTTGCTTTCCCTGCCCGCTCGCCGTCGCCACAGTGGGTTATCCGTCGCCGCTCGCTCACTCCCTCGCCCGCTACCTAGCATCCACTCGACATCCTTGCCGTACCCTCGCAATAGCTGACTCCCCGCAACATGCATCAAGCACCATCAGACTCGGTGGGTTGTCATGTCCTTGCAAAAGAGAGGTGTTGAACCACACCCTCTCTTTATATGGTCTCTGTATGCATCTAGGGTTTAAGCTCAATTTTGTAGGCAATATGCGAAGTCACCAATTGCCAAATTGTCGGACCCCGGAATAACACTTCTGAAATCCTCTGTGTATTCTGTACTAGTCCAGAAAATGCTAGTACACACAGTAGAAATGAAACCGTAGCATATCCATCGCTCTTTATTAATAATAACTATTCAAAGTTACAAAATGAAATGGCGCGCAGGTCAGCGAATAAATAACGACTAATAAAAGCAGCAGAATTGAAGAATAATAAATAGAGCCCAATTTATTTGCCACAGGCAATCGACTGGGGCACGGCCTAGTCCAACTAGTCCTCACCATCGTGATACTTCTCTTCTGAAGCAGTAAATTAAGCAAGGGTGAGTACTAACGTACTCAGCAAATCACACCGGAAATGCAGTATAAATGTACGGGCAATCAAAGGATGGCAATATGGTTTGTTTAAGCATAAAGCAACAGTTTAATAAATATTTTAGATAATTTTAAATGACCTAGTTTATAATGGAACTCAAATCTATACATTTTTCTTTAACTCAAGAATCTCTCCTGTAATTGGCTAAGTTTTACCCATGATGGACTCCATCCATCCAACATCATTTTTGAAAACCAAATTTTAATTTACCAAAGTCTAATCTGAGAATGGCTTGCTCGGCATGCCCATAACCGCGGGCGCGGCTAATCGATTAGTTTGACAATCTGCAGAGGTTGTACAACTTTACCCACAAGACATAATATTTCCCCTTGTATCAACACACTTCCTTTGGTGAGTGACGGAGAAAATCATGACAAGGCCCCTATATTAATTCGTACATGTAGTCATGCCCGCTAAGGTTTCACCGCTGAAAGACTCTCTCTATTCAGAAGCCCTCTCTTGCGCCAAAGTGACAGCCTCACGCTTTCACCACACCACTACCCCCATATGGCATAACTGTCCATGAAATGATTCAATATGGCTAGCCAGGTCTGTCCCATTCCAGACTCGTGGTAGTACGGTTAGGCTTTATATTCAGTGAAACTCAGACCAGTCCTTAATGGACTAGGCGAGACTTTCCACAAACCCAATATGATAACCACACCACTTTTCAATCCTTTCTCGCCCGGTCTAAGTCATTTTCATTTTAACCATACTATTTCCACATTTATGCTATCATTGATCATCATAAGTTTCCATTTAAGCATGGTATCATTTTGGCATAAAGTTCCCCAAAACTTCCTAAGTTCAGTTCTAAACATGTCTAAGCAATGTCTAAATATTACCATAGTCATAGTTTATATTTTTTCTAAGGTTACAAAGGTATCGGAATTCAAATGACAAAGGTGGCACATCAATAATGGTCATATCTATCATTTAAAACTAGGTGGGAAATAAACGTCTATAATAAATAAGCATGCAATAATTTAAAATTCAACATACAAGTTCACAAATTGGGAGCAACATGATTAAAGGGGTGTGATTTGCCTGGTTCGACGAGTTGCTGCTCGAAATCGTCGCTCGGAAACTACTCGGACTCTCCATAGTCTACGCGCGAAAAACAACCAAATTCAAATAAAATCTAAATAAATTCAAATTGAAATTCAAACTAGCACTAAACTAAAATTTAAGATTTAAAATGAAATCAGGAAGAAAAACGGAGCCAAACGCAGTTCGAACGGGCGAAAACGGTCTCCAGGAAGTTTAAAACGATTAAAACGGAATTTTCTGGAATTTTTAATTATTTTTAAAAAGAAAAACCGAATTTACTGCGTCATGCTGACGTCAGCAGTCAAAATCCGAATTTTGAAATATTTTTAATAGAAAATCCTTTTTTTCTTTTAAAACTGACAGGTGGGGCCCCAGCTCGTGGGTGGCGCACACTACGTCGCCGGCGCTGATGGCGGCCGGATCGAACAGCAGGGTGTGGCCAGCGATCTTGCCAGCAGTGGCGGGCGGAGGGGCCGGAGAAAAGCGCCATGGCTGACGAGTCGGCTCGGGCGTGGCCTTGTGAGAAGACATCGACGGCATCGGGAGGAGGCGGAGGGAGCGGAGGGAGAGGGGGAGGCACGGGAGGAGGGAGCGGAGGGAGAGGGGGAGTCACGGGAGAAGAAGGGGCTTGGGGGGCTTTATAGGGGGAGAAGGCGGGCGGCCAAGCCTGTGGCCATGGTCAGCCTTGGCCAAGCGAGGATGGCGGCGATGGTTGCGGCGGGGAGGGCGGGGGAGGAGAGATCCGGGCGTTACAAACATATCCCCCTTAAAAAGAATCTCGACCCAGAGATTCGGAAAGGCTAGCAAGAGAATAAGTTATAGATCCTTCAACTTATTTCTCAGACGTACTCTGCTGCAAGTCTTGTGCTGTTTGAGCTTTGACATTGTTCATAAGTCCTTTGCCAAAATTCTGTTGCTTCCTTGTTGCATTGTGGGGGGTTTCAGAGTTGTTCACAGTTGGACTCGTATTCTGCTGTTTCTTGGAGCAATTCCTGGCGAAGTGTCCAATTCCATGGCAGTCGTAACATGTGACTTTGGACTGGGGTTTTGAATTTTGCTGTGTTGGCCCTCCCTAATCTGCTTTATTGATTGCAAGGCTGTTGGGATAGTTCACCATTACTGGCTTCTTGGTTACTTCTGTCGGCTCAAACTTGGTTACTTCTGTATGCATGCTCATTTAAGTGCCTGTAGAAACCGAAGCATCAGCATGCTTATGTATGAAGTAATGATGGTCACATTAGTCATTTACCTTGCACACTAATCTGTCTTAAAATACCTAGAAATGCACTCTTTGTGGGGCGGAGTGGGTAAGTCACTAAGGGTAAGCACTAACATGACTTAACGAGCAGTGATTGATGTGAAATCCAACAATTAATGCATTTAATTGTCAAATAAAAATAAAATAAAATATCACCTGTATATCATTCTACTGTTTGGTTGCTAAAAAAACTCACTCAATACTCCATCATCTCGCACATATACAATACATTGGTCTAATTTGTACTTATCATACTTACAACCGATAACATAGTTTTTTTTTAATCACAAGCGTCACGTAGAGATAAACTATTTTTTTAAAAAAAATTAAAGATATTACCGTGTATAACTTGAAGTTTTTATATACTAAATGACCAATGCGACGGCTCGACTGCAGCTCTGGTCCAGAACGCTGGTCTAGACTGCCGTCAGCCTCCAGCTGCCATCCATTGGGCGACCGGTCATGCTTACAGAAAATCTTCGCCAACCACAGGCTGGACCACACCGCCACACCCACCAGCGCCGCTCCGCTGGTCCGTGACGTCTCACTGTCCTCGCGGACCACGCGGCCACGGCCCCACCTGCCAATGGAAGGGGAGGAGCCGAGGCGACGCACGGCCGTGTGCGCGATCGATCGGTCGAGCCCGTGGAATGGAAGCCGCCTGCCCGCCCGTCCCTCGGTACGCCGCCCGTGACGTGACCCCGCATTTCCTCTGCTCCCTCGCGCGGCCCCACCACCCTGCGCTGCTCTCCGTGAGGCGACACCACCTCCCTCGCCTCGGTCGTACTCACCTTTGACGGCCCCGCCGCGTCGGGTCTACTGCTACCACCAGTACCACGTCTACAGTCTACTACGGCTTGTCCTATAATCATAAGGGTATGTTCAATAATATCATTTAGGTTCTATTTGGTAGCAAAGTTTTTTATACTATTGTATTACAAAATTATGTTTTAAAAATTGTTTTTGCATAAATATTATGGTTTCATCTATCACTATTGAAACTATGGTTTTTGATACAAAGTTTTTTACATGGTATTTTCAAAATATTGACCAGCCATGTACACCTCTCTGTATGTAGCACCAAAAGCACAAAACTGAGGTCTGAGTGGAGTTTTCAATACTCCAAAAAAAACTATGGTATTGATAATACCATGGTTTTCAAAATATAGTTTTTTTTGTTACTTCCAAACACCTTATGACAAAAAATATCATGATATTCTTCAGAATCATGGTTTTACCTAGAAGCTATGAAAATACTTTATTGCCAAACAGGCTCTTAGTTGTTTTTTTAGCAATGTAATATCAATAAAATCTTATGCAAAGAAAAAAAATGTAAGAAAAGAGAATGTACTATCTTCTATAGAAAAGACCGGATAAACCAACGCAAAAAGCGATAAAATCTGAGAGGAAAAATGTGATACAAAATGATATAAAATAGTTAGATAAATAACTTTAGATATAAACTACTCAATATGTTATCTTTAGTGTTATCTTTAAGCGGGTTAGCATTTTTAGAGACAATTTTAAAGACATAGTATTACTGTACATCCTCTAAATGCATGCGGGGCCCGGAGCACTAAACCAGAAGTTAATGCACTGGAACTGCCAAACAAGCAGACACCACGCCCGCACACGTCCTTTTTGGCCTTGATTTTCGGTTGTCTGCTTCTCCGAACACAATAGTTACTCCCTCCGTTTCTTTTTATAAGGGCATGTCCAATGGTAGAGCCAACTATTGGCTATAAGAAAGCTCCATGTCACTTATAGCTAGTTTAAAGACAAGCCCTCCAATGGGTTGGCTATAACATACTCCCTCCGTTTCTTTTTATAAGGCGTATTTGGTTTCGTTAGGACAAGACTTTGACCAACGATTACTTCATTAATATATCATTTATGCAATACAAAATCATAATTATATATAAGTACTTTTGAATACAAATCTGCTAATATCAATTTTGTGTCATAAAAATTATATGCTAATAGAATAATTGATGGTCAAAACCTTGTCCTAACGAAACCAAATACGCCTTATAAAAAGAAACGGAGGGAGTATTCTCTAACATTAAATGTGGGTCCACATGTAATTGTCTTTTATTTTTCTTGAAAAACACTATAGCCTGGCTCTTAGTTAAGAGCCAGCTCTTGTCTCTCTCCTCTACTTCTCTCCTCCACATAAGCAAAAAGATGAGATGGACTCCTTATAGCCTGCTGACATGTCTCCATTGGGGATGCTCTAAGGCGTATTTGGTTTCGTTAGGACAGGGCTTAGACCAATAATTACTCTATTTGCATATAATTTTTATGACACAAAATTAATATTAACAGATTTGTATTCAAAAGTACTTATATATAATTATGATTTTGTATTGCATAAATGATATATTAATAAAGTAATCGTTGGTCAAAGTCTTGTCCTAACGAAACCAAATACGCCTTATAAAAAGAAACGGAGGGAGTACTGTTTTGGACGTAGTTACGTTAAACTTTAGAAAATCTGATTATTAATATTGTTTTAAATATTTACATTAAATACATAAATATTATATGTGCAAATTCATCTAAAAAAACTATTATACTATTATAATTTTATCTCAAAATTAGTGGTGAAATTTGTGTTTTATGGTGTGTTTAGTTGGTGGGATGAGATTGAGGCTCCGTTTGGCAACTTGGAACCAAGCTGTTACTACTAGAACCTAGGAGAAACCCAGCTAAACGGGCTAAAACTCGGAACGATTCTCTTCGAAACGTTTCTTCTTTTTTCCACACCGTGGTTGAATCACTCTCAACCCCGTTTCTACTAGAATCTGAAATCGTACCAAACGGTTTCCAGACAGTGATTTTGATTCTACCTGAAATGTTTCAACCAAGAATCTTGAACCGTCTCCGTTTCTACTAGAATCTGGAACCGTACCAAACGGAGCCCGAATGAGATAGGACCAGGGTTCAACTTATCTTTTTCGGAGAGAAAATCGTCTCTTCTACAGTATCGATTTTCGCAGAAAATCACCAAAAATCATATGGTTTTAAAATTCAAAAATTTGAAGAAAAAAAAAATCAACCGGTTTTCTCTCGGCTTTGATCGGCCAATTGAATGTTTCTTAGATCCGATTTTTAACCAATTTTCTCTTGATTATCACCGATTATCGCGATATTTACGTCGCATAATTTTTTTTTTTAAAAAAAAATTAACTGATTTTTCGAATAATTTTTAAAATCTTACCCCACCGATAAGACCGATAATCGTGATTTTCTGACGATTTTTTGCGATGGATTGAACTCTAGATAGGATGGTCCTGTACCATTTGATTTCATTGATTTTAGTGAATGAAATGGTTCAACATCTATAGAAAATATGTTTAAATTTATATATCACCATTCAGGAAGAGATGGTTCTATTCAAACAACTAAACATATAAATGATTTTTTTTGCTTAAACCATCTTATAAATATATCACTTGATACAAATAATTAAATACACTTTAAAGAATCTATCGATATTTAAAATAATTATTATTTGTGATTAGAGAAAGTGCGTTCCACCGGTTCTTATAATCCATGAGTTCACTATGGGCTGTTTGGTTGCTTTCTCAGCTCCGCCAGGCTGCATGAGCTCAGTTAGGCTGGTGGGAGTAAGGCTGAGTGGATGCAAGAAGATGTTGTTTGGTTGATCGTATGAGGTTGGACAAGCTGCACAGAAATGTTGTTTGGTTGGCTGCACTGGAATGGAAGTGTGATAGGCAAATTCAAGAGAGGGATGAAACAAATTTTAAAAATACTAGTGTCGGTGTTTCGTGCACCGGCAATACGATTTTTTGGTTAGTGGGGGTCGCGCGCTCCCTCTCCCCGAATGGTTGACTCAAAGAGCCAGGAGTTTATACTGGTTCGGGCTGAACGTCCCTACTCCAGTTCGCTCGGTGGGGGTGTATTGATCTTGCGGGATGAACGAAGGATTACAAGCGGGGCAAGGGTTCGGCCGACCGACTCCCTCGTGCTCGGCTGCTTGTTTTTCGCTCGTCTTTCGTTGTCTAGAAATCGCTCGTCCTCCCGCTCCCTCGGGCCCTGCCTCTCCTTATATAGACGGAGGTAGCAGGTTACACGGGAGTTTGGAGGAAAAAGGAGGGGGTACTGTACGTCTTGGAATCCGGTTTCTGTCTTGTCCGACCGACCTCTGCCCGCCCCACGCAGGGTTGGTAGTCCCGCGGTGTGCGGTCTTCTGCTGGGCTGTCAGGATGACACACTGCTCTGTGTTCCTGTCAGCTTCGGTGGTTTTAATGGTGCTTGACTTTAGCGTGGCCCCAGGAGAGGGCGCCTCCCTCTGCGGCGTGTCAGGCGACGGGACGGGGCCTTGACTTCTTCGGCGGTCCTTTCTGACAACCTCGGGAAGGAGACGTCTACCCCTGTACGGGTGTCAGTGGATGTTGCGTGCGCGGGATAGCTGGCTCCACAGACACGGGACCCGCCCCTCCGGGTGCCAGTGGAGCCGACCAACCGTGCGCCCCGACCTTGAAGGTCGGAGTCGACCGACCGTCCGGGGCTGGCTCGGACCGGGGCCTGGCCCACTCTCTGCAGCCCACGCACCTTTCGCCAATACCGTGCCCCCGGAGAGGTAGGTCAGCCCGTTCGTGGCCCCGGGCTGATGGGGGTACCCATGGTATGGGTACTCGTCAACTAGAAAATCAATAATTTCACAAACGAAAATAAAAAAGTTTTAAAATATATTCCAGAAAATCAATAAATTGAAAAACTAAAATTTTAATCTTTTGAAATTTATATAGTAAGTATGGTCTAGTTTTGTTCGAAAAAATATCATGAACACATAGGTGAAATCTGTTCGTTGATCGAAGATGTTAATCAAAAGATATAGCAAAGAAAAAAAGAAAACTAGATAGTAAATGCTGATGTCAGCATACATGCATGGCTCAGCAGAGCCTGACTCTGGGAAACGGTGGATTTTCTCGTTTCCCTGGAGCCAGGCTGAAATGGATGTTTTGCATCTGTAGAGCCAGGCTGAGTTGAATGAGAAGACAATCAAACACCCATCTTTTACATCTGCAGATGCAAATATCTTTAGATGGAGACAACCAAACAGCCGATCAGTGCAGTGCACGAGCGATACTCCATCCGCCGCGAGCCTCCGATGGCGTAAATGAAACACTGTCAAATTTCATCAATTGAGTACTGGTAAAGGCAAGCTTGCAAGTTGCAATGACGTCATATGCATTGTGCGAGTGTACAAGGAGCGGAGTAGACCTGGTAACTGACCATTTTAGCTGCTGGTCTTGCCACAGTCGCCTCAGCACGGCCTAAAATACGGTATGATATGTATATCTTCGGATTGGGTCGAAAAAAATCGGTACGATGGCCAGTCCCTTTGGTAAAAAACATCCGTTCTACCGTTCATACTATCATTAAATATCTGATTCAGTGGTTCAGCTCATTATCAAGCATCATCTCTTCTATTCGCCTTCTCTTATAATCCATCCGACGAAATTGCCATCTCCCTGCTCCTCTCTCATCTCTTTTTTCTTTCCTCTCGCCCTCCTATACTCTTGCTCCTTTCCGCTTACCTAGAAGGCTAGAACACATGAACAATCTAAAACTAAGGAGTAATTAGTATGTATGTGCATTGTTAATATATTCTTTTTCTTACCAGGAAAACTCCACTTTAGCACGTAAGGTTTTTAAAGAGACAACACCTTTTTATTATATCCAATAAATAAATAAAATTTATTTCATTTTCCCTGGATAATTGTGTGTACTTGGGTCCCCACGATGGTCGATGTTCGCTCCTCGTCCTTGGTGCCGTCCACGGTGACGGCATCCACGACTTGCCAACACAGCACGCAGCGGCATAGCGTACATTGGGCCATGTTTGGGTCTCGTTGAAGATGAGTCGAGTTGACATAGCACGCGACGGCACGGTGTACATTAGGCTGTGTCTGGGCCTCGTCAAAGGCGACTCGGTCGGCACACCATGGCACGGCGAGGTGGTTGGACCAAACAGACAAGGCACGTCACGGCCTGAAACTCGTTGGGCTGTGATGTGCCAACCTGGCTCAGCCCAACTCGCACCTCTGCAGTAGAGTGCAAGAGCCGCCTTTGCTGCTACTTGCATGGTGACGCGAGAGGCAGGGCCCCGCCTGCCCCGTTGGTTGTGCCGATCATAACGAAGCACGCACCACGCGCTCGCGTATGTGGGAATGGCGTTTGGAACGCCTCGGCCCGCGACGGCAGTCGCGCAAGCCCGACGTGCTCTCTGTTTTTATTTCTCGTTTTCCTTGTCTCGAGATTTACCGGCTACCTTTTTCTCTGTAATCTTTTACGGCCCGCGAATCTACGCACCTTGCATGGGAAAAAGCGAGAAGGATAACGTTAATCCGCGCGCTATACGAGCCAATGACGTGAAGCTGATGATCGGTACCGGGTGTTAAAAGGGTGCAGAGTGCAGAGTCGTGTTTCAGAACTTCATTCGGTTCATGTTTCCTACGACTAGGGTTCACGTTATCGTTTTGCCGATTTTTGGATGAACAGTAAAATTTGATAATCGTAAAAATCGAGCTGAAAATCGTAAAAAAAATCGTATAAATTCAAAAACCAGATTTTTTTTGAAAACATTCAAAATTCATCAATTTCCGTGGAAAATCGACAACCATGTTGAATTTTTGTGCGGTCGACATTTTGTAGCGATTTTCGACGAAAACCAACCAATTTCCATTGATTTTGACTGATTTTCGACACGTAAAATTATTCGATTTTTTTTTAAATTGAACCGGTTTATCGATCGGTTTTTGAAATCGAACCCAGCGATACACACGATTTTCGACGATTTTGGTCCATTTTTGAATCCTTGCCTACGATGCCTGAGGCCTCCGCTGAAATTTAACGCGGTTAAGACTTGGTCCTGTACTCCTGTCCATGTGTGTAACCGGGGGATAGTACATATTACCACCCTTATAGGGGAAGAAAACGGAGAGCAGCCAGCCACCCCACGTGGCAGCTCGCCTTTTTGCGAAAAGCCCCCCGGTTTCTTCAAAATTACGTCCGGCTCCTTGCGCGATTTTATGTGAGAGGAAAATATTTTTACCGGTTCGCGTTTAGGTCCTTGGTTTGCCGTTTAACATGTAGGACCTCCCGTTAAATATGAATCGTGAGCGAGCCCTTTCCTAATTTTTCAGGATAGCGAACAGGTCCAAAATTATAATAAATAGGTCCTCGCGCTTTACGTTCGGGTTCTTTCTCCGTTTTGTCCGAACAAAATATTTTCGTGGTCCGTTTTTTCCCCAGAGCATGCGAAAAATATTTTCGATGGCCGTTTCCCAAAAAAATAAGGAAATTCGTTTTTCGTCCGTCGTTTCTCCGTTTTTACCCGTTTTCCCTCATTTTTCACGGGAAAATAAGCGCATACGGTGTTAAACTCGGCATCTAAAGTTTCTTTTGCGGCTCGATCTCTAATATTTTTTAATACATGTATTATTGCCCATTGACCACATAAGGTGTTAAACTCGGCGTCTATAGTTTTTTTGTGGTTTGGGATCTAATATTTCTCGGAATATGTATTATTCTTTTTCCCCCCACAAAAGGTCGTTGTTTCGCTGGTTCGTCGACGGTTCTTACCTAGCGTCTTTTTTTCCAAGAAATACCCAAGCGAACAAAAAAATTCAGATATTTCTGCCTTTTTTTAGAGATAAAAATTTAGATCAAATTTCGCACGGTGCGGCGGAGCGCGTAGCTCTCGCTAGTAATTGCATAAACAACATCGTGGGAGCACGACTATGTGGGTACCATGTCATCTGAGTTGAAAGGCAAATGGCAGTATGCCAATGTCGGATGCGATATGTTCCATGTTGCCAGGTATGCTTTTATCATCTACCAGGAAAAATATCACCGTGTACGTTTTGGCGATAAGAAAGCTGCGTCACCACTGCGTTTGATTACATTGTTAAAGCACACCATTAGGCCAAAAGATGATTGTGGCAGGGCAATCATCTTGTCTTATCGTATTGAAACTAGGGACAGTGCTTATCTAACCACGCATCATATAATCACATCTCACTTTATCATGCGCCCCCGCCCTCGTAATATAATCATTTCCACACGTGCACTGCGCATGCTAAACCCCGACTGACGTGTTAGGGGCGCGATGAAAATGATTGCGCCGAGACTTTGTGAACCAAATTACGTGCAGTGGACATCAATCCCGGTCAACGGTTGAATTTTGTAGCATTTGCTCTGTCGAGACGTGAATCTCGAGTGTGCTTGGGAGGGTGTGCGTCCCGGCCTGTGGACTGGAGAAAAGGAAAGGAGCGCTATAATTCTGCCCTACCAACCGTATACACAAGTTATCGCTGGTTAAATTTAGTTTGTAGTCGCACTCAATTAGGGTCGATATGGGCCAACTCAACTCGACTCGGTTGCACTCGGTAAACTTGTTAAGAAAACGAGCTATCTCGACTCGACTTATTATCTTAACAAGCTTAAAACTCAACTCGGCTCGGCTCGTTCAACTCGTGAGTTGGCTCGTTAAGAATCTCGGTTGCAACTTTCAGTTCAATTGACACCATGACAGTGAACTACTGTTGAACTGGAATTGGCATATGAGAAGAGAATTGACATATGAGAGGAGAGGTGACAATGATGCACAGTGCATGGTGTCAATTGACATATGGTGAATTAGCAACACATGACGCCATGGGATGGGGAGAAGGAGAGGGGTTTGGCGATAAGGCGGAGGCGTGGTGAGGGTTGGACGCCGAGGGCTGGCGGCGGTGCGAGAGAGAGAGAGAGAGAGAGAGAGAGAGAGAGAGGTCAGGAAGGCGGCGGCCGATTTGGAGAGGACTAGAGGAGAGAGTGAGGAGGGTGTTAGTCGGTCAGGGATTAGGGTTAAACGGGGAAGCCTTCTAGGTTGGGCCGGTTGGTCGGTCAAATGGGCTGGGGCTATTCGGCTAGATCGAAATTAGAAGGACTGAATCAAAAAAGAAAATAAAGCACGTTAGACCGAAAACAGAACTAAGCAAATATAAATAACAATTTAATTCACCCCTATTAGGGTTATAAATTTTAGTAAATTTAAATTATAGAATTAATTGCAGACAAAACCAAAATAAAATTTATACCACAACAAATTATCTAAAATACAAATTTTATATATATATATATATATATATATATATATATATTGCGTTTAAGACACAATTAGCGAAAAACTCAAAGTATTAATATATATGTATAGATTGAAATCAAGCTTTAAACAACGAAAATGCACTTAAAATTTTAGGAAAAATAACATACACTGCACTTACATAAAATTCTATATTTCCCTTATGGCATAATTAAGAAAATTTCCAGTATTAAAAGTCTTCGATACTCTCACCAGAAAATATTATCCAAGAGCAATCTAAGATATTGAAAGCCAACTTCTGCTATGGACTTATCAGGATTAAATCCGTTTTCTCTTAATAATTTAGTTCTAATTTCCTTATTTACTTGTTGCATTTACACCCCTAAATGACTTGTGTAATATGAGTAACTAAAAATGTACAAAATAATTGCATTTAAAATTCTATCAAATAGAAACATGCATGACCTAGATTTTGCATCACATTTAGGATCATGCATGTTTAAGATATTGTATCATACTTAGGACATAAATAGAAAATGAGTTAAAACTTAAATTGAATTATTGTAAACAGTCATCTCAGGAGCTATCTAGGACATGTAGAAACGTTTCTCAACACTGGCAAGCTGGATGGAGCTTACTCTGGAAAGTCGCCCTTCGGTCATGTCTTATGAACTGATTTTGTGGGATGTGGATTGTTATAAATCTCTCTATGTGAACCAAAAAGTTTAATTCTAAATAAATTAAAACATGTCAAATGGACCGGGTAAATCCAGTGAGTGATTTTGATGAAACTGGATCAGAGAGGTCTAGTGGTAAAACTATAACCTAGGTAGAGTTGTGGAGATATTTGGTGGGTAGAAGAGTTCAGTGTATGAACAACCCAAGTAGGGTTGTTGTGAAAGTCAGGACTTCTTTGCATAGGATATCACTTAAGGACATAATGAACTAATGCTTACTTCAAAAGCGGTACAAATCGTGCTGACCATATACTTGGAATGGGACGGGCTGAACCAAGTAACCGACAAGTAACTGACTCTGCCACGGGTGAGGTGACTGCTGCTAAGGGATGAACAGTTACCCTGGGGCGAGAGGTCAAGGGAGGAGTTTCCACCCGCGAACCCTTGGTGAGGCAAGTTGGTACTTAGGCAAATGTCAGAATACGGTTGGCCAAAGATTTTGCTTCCTTGGTTTAGTCGCGCGCAAAAAGCAGCGCAATGACTGGTGACAGTAAAAGCCAAGTGATTCTGTGGGCAAAACAGTACACCTCTGATCAAAGTTAAAAATATGATATCACTCCTACCTTTCAGGTTTGGAAGTGTGTCGTGTAGGTTTTCCTCTAACACAGGTTGTACTATACCACGTTGCTCTGCCGTCATTAGATTTCTAAATTAAAACATAGCCTTTTTCCACAAATGGGTATACGATGGATATTTTGGTTAAAGAGTTACTTTGGAATAACGGCTTGGTGGCCAGAGGTACCTGGCTTGGTAGCCAAGAGGACATATATATGAGTACATAAATCATGCATCATCTTTTTGCAGCTTGTTGGTACTGAAGCACTCAATCTTACTTTGTTGTTGTTTTTCAGACATCATCTATGTTAATTATAATGGACTAAAGGCCGGAGTTCATTGTTAAGTGTATGCTGTTGATGTTGCTGATGATGGGCTACAAGTATGAAAAAATTTGAGACCATGACTTGTGGAGTCAAAGACCATTAGGAAGGAGGCACTAGAGTTATTTGGATAAACAGGCAGTGTAGTCTACATCATAATCAGACCTAAGGAAGTACTATATGTGCTATATGAATAAAGAACCGTCTACTAAACGGTGAAAGATTATATTGGTGCATCCTACTGTTTTCCTTGGTTACCCTTGGCGCAACTCTGTTTTGTGGTGGTCTCCGCTGTGTCTGGTCGATCGGGCAAAGCGAGGGCATCACAGGAGAGGAGGCCGTTGGGATCCAGAGGGAGCCCAAGAGACGGGGACCAGCCTCCAGCAACCAGAGCCAGCAGAGCCCAGAGGGAATCAAAGGCGGGGCGCCATCCGCCGGGAAACAGAGGGAGATGGCCGCGGGGCGCCGGCCGCAAGGAAGGAGAGGGAGCCCAAGAGGGGAGGTCATGAGGGATTAGGGAATGAGGGATTGGTCTGGTACTGAAGTCGTCATTGCCTGCTTGAGTTAGCCTAGTGCTAATAAATTAGCGAGCCTAACTAGTCCACAAGTTACTCGAAAACTCGCTCGAGTCGACTGGTTTTCTTAACGAGTTTAGATATCGACTCGACTCGACTCATTAAAGAACGAGTTCGAGTCAAGTCGAGCCGAGTTTTCGAGAACTGGTTTAACTCGCGAGTTTTGATTTTTTTTTTTCTTCCCCCCACACCTACACTCAATTAACAGTAGGTTTTAGCACTACAATCGGCCATGAACTTGCGGCTTCCACGTTCTTTTTGTTCGTACGTGGTTTTCCTACCACTGTCCCTGCACTCAATTAACAATGGGAGAATAGCACTTTGCATGGTCTGCTTTTATGTGGATCTTATTCGCCGATCAGGGAACCTGCCTGTACCCCCCCTAGAAAAGCTCTTAAAGCAAAGCCAAAAAGAGAGCGCACCGACGAGTCCTAACGACGGAAGCAAATCCCAGACCAACCCAAAAAGGCCCCCCTCCGAGGTCAAGCGATGCTTTCACACCCGCAGTGCAGACATCGCCGTCGCGCGCGCTCACGTCGGCCACGCACACCCCCACCCCCCGCTTTAACCAAGTCTCCGGTTACTGTAGCCTAGCCCACACCCGAGACAAAAATCACCGGTCGTGCTCAGGCCCCAGGCCTCCTCGATCGCCCGCCGTTGCGTCTGCGCTTGCGCCGTGCCCGTCGTGCGGCTCTCGCGCTCGGGGAAAAGACGTGCGCGGGCGCGCGGATAGGCCGCTTTTGATCGCGCGGCCGAAAGCGTGGAACTTTGGTGGCGTCCGATGGCGAGTGATGTGTGCTGACGCTGAAAGTTGCAGGCTCTGCCGCGGACTGCGAGTGGCTTTCAGTTTCCACGTTACATTCTTCCCCGTTTGTCTTGTACGAGCGCTCCTATTACATAATAGTATAATACAATTCCCATCATCTTTTTGTTTCTTTTTCTATTAGTCGTGGTCTCGTGCGATGTGATGCGTTACTTGTCTCGTTTGGGCATCGAGCCATCATAGCGAGAGACTTCTCGGCCGGGCAGTCCTCGCCGACGCTTGGCTGGTAGCGCGGTTTTCAGAAACGTGCGAGCTGAGTTGTGTGGCTGGAAAGTTATCGCAAACGGCCAAGGTTTCCTGAGGTACAGGGATTCATGTCACCGAAGGCAGCGTATATCGATCGCCTACTTGTTCGGGATACTACGGACGCTTGATGGGTGGAATAAGATGGAATAAGGCGGGATGGTTTTGTACTATTTTATTATATTGTTTTGGGTGGATAAAATAGTTTGTTATCTATACGAAAAATTTCTCAAATTTGTATTGCACTATATAGGATTGGATGGTTTCATTCAAGCAACCAAAACTTGGATGGTTTGTTATCTAGTGAATGTCTCGAGCATGTTGCTGTACCACTCCACTCTTTCCGTTTAGGGCATGCACGATTAAGCCACCTTAACTTACTTTTAGCATTTACATAGCAGCTTTGTGCTATGTGAAAGCGTAAAAAAAATTAGAGAGAAGAGAGCTAGCCTCCATACAAAAGCCAACATTGCATGAGAAACAAGATAAATTAGTTATGTACAAGGGAGAAAAGATAGTTATTGCACAACATCTAGAGAGAACATTTTATGGTGTGTTTGGTTACTTGTACCAATTAAGTGGTACATGTATGAGATGGTTTAAGAAAAAAGTTATTCATGTGTTTGGTTGCTTGAATGAAATCATACCATTCGGAACCAATTGATACAAATTTGAGGAATATTCTCTATAGATGCTGACCATTCCATTCACTCAAAATAATGGAACCAAATGGTACAAGACCATCCCATCTCATTCAACCTCAGCTCATATACCAAACATTCTTAGAGATAGTTATTATACAAACTGAGTTTATTATGTACTCTAGATGATATAGATAAGAGATAGAGTAATTAGTAAACTTTATTACCGTACTTGCTCATAGAAGAATGCCTCTTTCTTTACATGCACTCTATGCTAAGTTGCATTCAATTGCTCTCTTACACGCAGCTGCTCTTAGGCAAAGTCAAGTACCCTAAATCAGGAGTAAATAGGTCTAGCTATTAGCCTATTATTACTAGCCTCGTTCGTTTTTATTAGCCGCTGTTCTTGTTCAGTGATTGGTCATTGTCTCATCGATCGGTCTTTTGGTTGTCTAATTCCTCTACCTACATATGGTCCGTCAGGATGGTGCACCCATATGGCACTCTATACCCTATAGTGAAGCCCTCAAAATGGTCCAATTGCAATTAAAAAATTCTCGCCGTCGGCGAGTCATTGTCGTGCACCGTAGATGATAGACGGCTTAATTTACTTGTTTGAGAATTGAGACGGTGATGACGAAAACACACGTACGGCGCGAAAGGAACGGCACCTATTACTATTTCATGTAAGCTTGTGAACCCGTAACTAAGGTTCAAAATCTCGTCAAAATTGATCGAGATTTGAATAAAAGTTGACCGGATTTGATCGAGTTTGACCAGATTTAACCGGATTTTGACTGGATTGGATTCTTCGCGTCGTTTCCCATCCAGGACAGTCGGTAGATCATAATTCCTGCGAAATTTAAAAAACCCTAAAAAATTCAAAGCATGATGGTGCGTAAAATCTCGCCGAGATCTCGTCATTTTGGACCGAAATTTCGTCTATTCGAGCCGAAATCTCGTAAATCTCGTTTAAAAAGTTACCGAATTCAGATTTCGCTTTTTAATTTTCGTTCGGATTTTGTCCGAAATACCGAGATTTCGTCGAAATTTCGTCTTTCGGAGGGAGCCGAGATGAAACCTGAAAACGAAAATTCAAACCTGGCGAGATTCTCTTCGGAAAAGGATTCAAACAGTGAATCTCTTTAGAAAGGGATTCTCTCTCCAATCCCTTCACAAATCCTTTAAGGAATGCTACTGGAGATAGTAGAAAATAAAAGTAAGGAATATGATGAAAGAAATAGGAAAGAGAATAGAATGAAGATAAATTACTGAAGATAGTCTTAGCCCAGCCACCGGACGCCATAAATTATGGACATACGCAATCAACAACTCTGCCATTTGAGGACCGAGCGGCTGCTCGGATGGCTCGCAGCGCCGTTAAGCCTGTGGCCCATCAGGTTCTAACCCGGCGCACATCACCTGAATAAATTAGATCAGTGTACGTACAAAACGTGCACGTTCAATGCTTCGTGAGGCTTTTGTGTTTCAAAAAAAAAAAAAAAAACTCAGCGTGTGTAAGGGAGGTGTACTCTGTGCGTGTGGTGATTGATACCAATAGACTGGGAGTTGGGTGTGCGTCCGCATTGTACCATCTAAAAACAACGCTGCAAATTGCATAACGCAATGACATTACACCTTTGATCTTGATGGCCAAAGTTTAATTCCCCCTAAACGTGGTTGCCTTGACTCTTTTTCAAAAGAAAAAAGAAAAGAAAAGAAAAGAAAAAGAAAGAACATTATTTTACATTCTTGCTACAACTTTGACCAGCACTTTTGTTACATTGGACTGTTTATTAATGTCTAGTACTACCTCCGTGTTTTTACTTATAGTTTTGTATATCGATACGAACTTTGATCATTATTTTCTCTAATTATACGTCAATACAAATTATCAAAAATATAGTGGCATAAAAGTACTATTTATGAAAATCTAGTAGTATCACTTTCACGTGATAAAATATAAATACTTTTGTGTATATTGTGGTCAAAGATTTAAATATTGACTGCACATGTTCTTAAATAACATTAAAAGAGAACAAAGGGCGTACGAATTTGGAGTAATAATTACGGGCAGCATGTAAGCTTTTTTTTTAAGTACTCGTACGCACATCTCACACCACATAGACATCTACAGCACATGCTTCCACCGTCAAGCCGACAGACCACCGGGCAGTACTGGCCAGCTTCCGGCTGCATGGAAGCAACAACGAGAGCTGCAAGACGGAGTAGACAGAGAGGAAACAAACAGCCCATCAGCCACACGGTTAGTGGGCTTCATCCACTTGGGCCGCGCGGACGGCAAGTTCTCTCGGGCCGCGTCGTGTCGCATGACTACTGGAGTTTCTTCGGCCCGTCTCTGGGCAGTTGATAGTTCTGGGCCTAGCCTGAAGTACAAGTCTGCAACTAGGACGGAAGTGATAGGAATTTTTTTTATTTAATATTTATTTTAAATCTTTTTTTCAAAAATAATCAACCGAACATAAAAATAGCAAAAATAGGTGCCCGTCGCCCCATACTGGGGCGACAGGGACCTAAATGCAAAAAAAAATTTAGCGTTTTTTGCACTCAATCTTCAAATGAATAAAATGGTTCAACGACGCCAAAAATTTTGAAATTTTTTGGATGATCCTGATACATCACTAATCTTCCCATAAAAATTTCAGACAATTATCAAGTATGAAGAATTTTTTAAAAATCAGAGACGGTCGCGAATATGAAGAGACTGTTAGATTTTTAAAAAATTCCTCATGCTTGATAATTGTCTGAAATTTTTATGGGAACATAAGTGATGTGTTAGGATCATTCAAAAAAAGTTTCAAAATTTTTCGACATTGTTTGAACTATTTTTTATTTATTTGAAGATAGAGTTCGAAAATGCTGAATATTTTTTTTTGCATTTAGGTCCCTGTCGCCCCAGTATGGGGCGACAGGCACCCATTTTTGCTATTTTTATGTTCGGTTGATTATTTTTGAAAAAAAGACTTAAAATAAATATTAAATAAAAAAAAATTCGAAGTGATAGCAGGTCATGGTTTCGTCATGCTAGGAACTGGAATTGCACACAAGTTTATCATCTGAAAGAGAATGAGATGGGGAACATGCCGTACGTGAGACGAAGATGCTGCACCAACGATTCAGGTGTGCCTTGTTTGATGCAAGTGCGGCTAGATAATTGGAAAAATTGATGATTCGTTTCGTTTTTTATTTGCATTTGGTTATTTGCCCCATAACACTGAAAAAACAGAGCAAATCATCGAATCTTCTGAATAATTCGGCAGCAGCAAGGAGTTTTGGTCAGCTGATGCAATTCAGTCTTTTTCCTCGTTAGCCCCCCGGTAGCTAGCTGTCTTTAACTTTCGGCAATAAGTCCAGCTCATCGATTCTAAAAGTTTGAAAGCGATCATGTGCAACCCAGACGTCGTAGCGCTGATCTTTACGGCTTTACCATAACATTTTCGTTGTATATACAAATCTTTCTCACGGCAAAGAAAGTGGGGACTGTATATACAAAATTCAACGTTATAACTGTGACAAAGTTTGATAAAAAAAAACTAAGTATACGATGTATAGGATACGACAATAAGAAAGTGTGATAAGCCACAATGGTGGCAGTCAACAAGCAAAATACCCACTTAAAAAATCTGTAATACATCTAAACTTAATCATGGCGAAGTGTGTCTGTGGGCAAGGTGTGGTATTTCTATTTCCACTGTATTCTTTCTGAAAATTATCCGATACCACCAGCAGCGTCTCAGGTATTTCTTGTGGCCACAGAAAAAGGAAACAGAAACAAAACGCAGCGGCACCGCAAGCTCGCTGGAAGGCGCAAAGCCATAAAACCGCCACACGTGGAAGCCGGCGTCACAGAGACGCGCTCGCACGGAACACGCAGAGGCCGAGAAGTCCAGGGCCCCCGGCTCGATTCATTCCGCCATGGAGAAGGCGCTCGTGGAGCGGCTCGAGGCGGCGGTGGCGCGCGTCGAGGCCGCCGCCGCCTCGCTTTCGGTCGCGCCGCGCGACCGAGGGGACGTCCCGGCGGCGTCGGATCCGGCGATCGTGGCCTACGACGAGTTCGTTGCCGGCGCCGTCGGCCGACTCACCGCCGCGGCTGAGAAGATCGGCGGCAAGGTGCTCGACGCCACCAAGGTCCTCGCCGAGGCCTTCGCCGTCGCTAAGGGCCTCCTCGTCCAGGCCAAGCAGCTCCAGGTATGGGGGCGCGCTTCTCTCCTGCCTCGATCTGTTTAGTTTTGGGTGTGCTCGGCGCTTAGATCTCCGGGTGTCTCGTTCGGTTCTGGCCAATCCAGTGCGTGTCTGGGGGAGGAATTGCGCGGGAATGGCTGATCGAGTTGAGAGATTTGGAGGCACGTTTAGGGAATTTCGGATTTAGTTGATCAACACGTATGGCGCTGAGATCATTCTGTTGGAGCGATTTCTCTAGGCAATAAATTATTGTAGGATGATGTGCATACAGGTCTATTGATAATATATGTAGAGAAGTTACTGTAGGCATTGAGGGATCTGAAGAATGCAATGTATATTCTTACATCAACGAGCAACCTTTTTTCTTTTTGTGTTGCAGAAACCTGCATCGATGGCTGATGCACAGGAGTTCTTGAAGCCTCTCAACGATGTTATTGCAAAAGCGATTGCAATGACCGAAGGAAGGAGACCCGACTATTTCAATCACATGAAGAGTGTTGCTGACAGTCTCGCTGCTTTGGCTTGGGTTGCGTTCTTAGGAAAGGATTGCGGTTTGTACATTTGCATCTTCGGCTTCGGTTTTCAGTACTGTCGACTACCAGAAATGTCCCTGATTTGTTTTCTTCTTCCTTTCTGAAAGGCATGAGTTTCCCAACAGCACATGTTGAAGAAAGTTGGCAGATGGCTGAGTTCTATAATAACAAGGTATGCTTTTTGTTAAACCATTAAGTAATTTTGCTCCACTATACCTTGGAAATTTCTGCTTACAGTTGCAGTTAGATTGCATTTTTTAAAAAAAAATCTGATCAGAATGCATGGTTATTTCCTTTTGGGAATGCCCATACTAGATTAGTGGGATGCAGTGAAAACACACTATGACTATCTTCATTTTTTCTTCAAGCAATGCATCCCCGTTAGCATTTCAGTTTTTTACTAGCAGGGTAACCCACGCATTTGCACGGCTAGATTTGTTTCAAAGCTTTTAGTATCAAATGATATAATTTAGATGTTTGAGGATATGTTTACGTATCTTGTGGGTTATTTAAGATTTTAAGACATTGGAAATGACAATAGAAGCTTGAGGGAAAATATAACATGAAGAATGTAACTGGCGTATGAGTTTGATGGAAGAAAATCATTGAGCATACTAAATTGTTGATGTTCTTAGAAACGTAAGCAGTCTCTATCATGCATGGATCATGTAGTTGCATGCCTCTATTCTCCTCCATTCATTTCTCTTTTCCAAAATATACGCATACACATGTACCTCTATCTAATATCAAAGCAATACGTTGATTATATGTGCGGTAGATTATCTTATTAGTTGACATGGTATTAGAGTATATTGCTCACGCCTACACAATGCACCATAGGAGACTTACCTTGAACTTATAATCCCACACACGCCGGCTACCCCACTGAACCTCGTCTTCTCGCCATCGTTGTCCCTCTCACCAATGATGGCATGGTCTTATCTACCTGATGGCCCTATATTTTTATAGTCCATCTTCAATGCAAAACTTCATATCCTCTCTACCAAAGCTTCCCCATTATCGAATTTATTTGTACACTGACTTCTTCAACAATTCTGACGCTCACCACTCATTGTCATAGCCCCTGGCTCCTTTGACTATAGCCTTTCTCTTTAGTAACTTTGGCAAGTAGCACGACATTGTCCCTATAAAACGGCTAAGGTGGGCAACACGACATTGTCTTCTCCCACGCCATTGCCGCATCCCTTCGCTTCCTAGTGGGTCAATGTCTCATTTGGACAAATCGACACCATTGCTCTCTTTCGTTGTCTCCTCCGACACCATTAATGCTATCCTTGTCATAACTTTTATTTTTATTGGAGTTTGTATATAAATCAAATTGCTAATTTTATTTAATTTATTTTGAATTTTAGTTATTTACATATTTTGCTTTGCAATTGTATGGAAATCAAATTGCAATTTTTTTTACTCCAATTTCAAAAAAAAAAAAAAAAAATTGTTGGAGTTTGTATAAAGATCAAATTGCTAATTTTTGGTTTAATTTTTATTCAGAATTATAGTTATTTAGGAATTTTACTTTTGAATTCATATCGAAATCAAAAGTCTTACTTTATTAAATATTTTATTTCGAATTTCAATTATTTTTTGTTGGAATTCGTGTACAGATCCAATTGCTACTATTTGTTGAAATTTTATTACGAATTATATTTATTTGGAGATTTTAATTAGGAATTTGTACAGAAACTAAATTAATAATTTTATTTAATCTATTTTGAATTTTTGTTATTTAAGAATTTTACTATGAAATTGTATGGAAATCAAATTACAAATTTTATTTTATTTTATATTTCAAATTTCAACTTTTTGGTTATAATTCATATGCAACTCCAATCGCTAATTTTTATTTTGATATTTTACTTTGGAATTTTTATTGAAATTAAATTGCTAATTTATTTTATTTTGTATTATGAATTTTAGTTATTTCTGTTGAAATTCATGATAAACCCAATTGCTAATTTTTGTTTATTTTTTATTTTGAATTGTTTTTATTTAGGGATTTTACTTAGGAATTCATATGGAAATCAAATTCGTTATTATAATTTATTTTTTTATTTTGAATTTCAGTTATTATTTGGATTGTACTTGATATGGACTCTTTCTTTTAATCTAGACCGTTGACCCATCATAATCAATGGTCTAGATCTTTCTTTTTTTCCTCCGATTAATGTGGAATTTTGTAGCCTTGAGAGCGAATGTGGTGGCTTCGTTTACCTTGGCTTTAATAATATAATAGATATCACTTTTAAACTGAAAACTGTACAAATGGCACCCTTACTGAATACTATAGAAATATGCCACTAAAACTTCCGCACTTTTATGCAAACAAAAGATGATTACCCTTCTGAAGATGCAGCTCTGGAACAGATTAATGTTGACTTAATTCTTTGATGCTTCAGGAAACATGCTCCTTTACTAACAAAAGCAAAAATGTGTAAAGCTATACAATTGTGAAGGAACATACTATAACTAGAAGGGATCCTATTTTGATAAACTGTTTCAATTCTGGAGAAATGGAACACTAATTAAAGAGGGACAGTATTTTTTTTCCCAAGAACCGGGTATTCGTAGGAAACAAGGCAGAGGTCAGCATTGGAGGTGTGACCGTGTGAAAGGAGGGGTCTTCAGAATGTGCTGAGACTCTGAGAGGAAGCACAGGGGTGGTTCATTTGATTGTGGGTTCTCTCAGGAAAGTTGGTCTGCAGGGCAAGGGTCTGGGATGAGGTGCATGGAACGGATGGTTCTAGGAGACACATGGGAGGATCCTATAGTAGGAGCAATGCGGGGAAGACACCATCAAGAAGAGGTGCGATGGGAGCTGGCATGCTATTGAGAAATTGTGACAGGCAGGTCACAGGTGAATATGTGCACGATTGGGCATGATTGGGAGGAAGAGGAAGAGTCCAGAAGGGTATAGTGGCGATTATGAAAAATGACAACTTATCTATTTTTTGGAATTCAAATTATTTAATACTAGAGAATGGGCTAGAGTGTCATAAGCGAGAACTATGTTTTTAGAGTGATTTTTTTTATATATGATTATCGTTCTTTTATATACTGGTTAATCCACTCATTGGAAATTTTCGGAGCATTTTGTATCATTTTGGAATGGAATATTCCCTTTTGTTTTGCCTGTATTGCCTCACAGTTCAGACTTAGACTAAAGTTCTTAAGATGTTTGTTCCAAATGGTGATTTATATACTGGATCAAACTAGAATGCTATCAACATCCACCTGAAAGTTTTCATCCTATGTGGAACCAGGTGCACATTCATGTTGTTTTGGTTCATAAATCATGAAGTGCATGCAACATTTTCTCCTCTTAGGTTCTTGTGGAGTACAGGAACAAAGACCCTGATCATGTTGAGTGGGCTAAAGCTTTGAAGGAGCTCTACATGCCTGGTTTGCGGGATTATGTTAAGAAATATTACCCTCTTGGTCCTGTATGGGGTCCTGTTGGAGGTGCACCTGTTTCCCAACCAAAGGCTGCTGCTCCAACACCTAAAGCATCAGGGGCTCCCCCTCCGCCAGCTCTTCCTTCAGCACCTCTTTTTAGCACAGAGAAATCTCCAATATCTTCACAGCCTAAAGAAGGAATGTCAGCTGTCTTTCAAGATATTAGTTCGGGCAAACCTGTGACTGCAGGTAGATGGAAACACATGCTTCATCTTGGACTAGAGGATTTGTTTTTACCTCTCAAAACTTAACTACAGACATATGAAGCCTCATTATTGTTGCGCAGGATTGCGAAAGGTTACTGATGACATGAAGACTAAAAACCATGCTGATAGAAGTGGTGTTGTTAGCAATACTTCTGCTGCTCCTGAGAAGACTTCTCGTGCAGGGTCCTTCTCCTTCAAGTCTGGACCCCCAAAAATGGAGCTTCAGATGGGACGCAAGTGAGTTTAACTGTGGTTCTTAAAATATCGTTACACCGTCTAGTATATTGTCTAAGATGTTAGTATAGGTGGTCAACAGGTACACTATGGGTTTGATTGTTGGCCTCATCACAAACCAGGCACCCAACCGTGTGAAATCTTTGGGGGAAAGCCTTTTGTTTGGTCAGCTGGGTTGCATTAGTCAGCTAGTACAGATGGGGAAAGAATGGGAGTTTCGGCATAGTAGGAAGGACAGCTGAAATGACCTGTGAGCGATTGGTGCGTGTGAAGAATTTTTAGGATGGAACAGGTTGGATTAAGGATTATTAAGGAAGATTAGGGTTACTAAGGTGGAGTAGACAAATAGCTTTCATGGCATTCATCTCACCTTGTACGCCCTCTACTTGCATTGCCAAGCAAACATCATCTTGTCTTGCAGTCAACCAACCACTCCTTATATGTACCTCCTGAGTCCTGACGTACTGTCCATGGGATAGGTATGCATGTCCTGGATAAATACTTGCTAAATTGATTCTTTCCCCTAAAACTTACAGAAGTCCAATTGTTCTTGATTTGCTAGAACGATTATTGCGTTCATAAATAGTTAAATGCAATTGTAAGAAAAAATGTTTGCAAATAGAATTAACTAGAAACATAGAATTATGTTGAAAATTAAGGATCTGGTACAATTATATATCACATAATATATAATCCCATCTAATATGCAAGAAGTGGACCTACTCGATTGAAGTAGAGCTTACATCATTTAATTAGTGACACTAATTTAGTGTACACTATGAACCTGTCATTCTGATAAAATGAGTACACATTTCTTCGTTTTTAATTATTTTATTTCTACATTTCCCTCTGAGATTTAAAAAAATGGCAGATGGGTGGTTGAGAATCAAGTTGGTAAAAAGAACCTTGCTATTGATGATTGTGATGCTAGACAATCCGTCTATGTGTATGGATGCAAGGATTCCGTCCTTCAAGTAAATGGTAATTTATATTTTTTTAGTTTGGATATATTACAATCTTCTGTATGCTTTGTTCATAGGCTCATTGCAATAATACAACTTTTTGCAGGTAAAGTGAACAATATCACTGTTGACAAGTGCACCAAATTCGGAGTCGTTTTCAAGGTTAGTGTAAATTATTCTAGGACAAGAGGACCGCAGCTAATTTTTATTGTAGTGCTGTGGCAATACTAAGTTTGGTTTGCTATATCTATTTCAGGATGTTGTAGCGGCTTTTGAGGTTGTCAACTGCAACGGTGTTGAGGTGCAATGCCAGGTATTTAATTATTTTGTACAGATTTTATTTTCACATTATTTTCTCTGTATTTTGCACCATTACCCTTGAATCTAGACATTTAGTCAGTTTATTGTAACATTATGTCTAATATAACTGCTGTCCAATTCATGATTTCTATTTCGTTTTCCACTTATATGCTTTAAAATGGTTTCTTCAAATAAGATTCGATTGCTTCCTTACTTCAACATGTTCTTTGCTATGAATATGAGCTTTTACATGCTGTTGAAATCCTTGTTTATTTGAACTCAAGTATTTTTCATGCATTTCTTGTGAATTTATTCTGTTTACAAATTTTGACATGTTAAATTGTTCAGTTGTCGTTTTAATTCTATTTGATTATGCTGCACTATAAAGTTTTCGATTCCATCCACTACATACGCCTCACTATGTTGAACGAAACTATTGCTAAAAGTCGTTGTCTTTTACTTGCAGGGTACAGCACCGACAATATCAATCGACAACACATCCGGATGTCAGTTATACATAAGCAAAGATTCACTGGGAGCTTCCATTACTACAGCTAAATCTAGTGAAATCAATGTAATGGTTCCAAGTGGTTCCACTGATGGTGATTGGGTAAGATCTGGTCTTTAGTCGTGCGCTTCTCCTTCCTAATGTCCAAAACTCCTTTTGGAACCTCTAAATTCTCTATTATTTTATTTATATCTTTAGTTATTATCTTTGAGTAGTGGCATGCGGCATTGAATTAGATAAAATCAGTCCTTGCCAAGAACCCTTTATTTGTGTGTCTATGAAAACCATTTGTGCAACAAAGGTTTGCACATGTACCCATTGTATAGAATTTTGGGACATTTGCCTTTTGGGTATGTGGTTTCAACTTTGGACATTTTTTTTAACTCTTACATTTAGGAAAAGCATGAACTTATGAATCTATGTGGTGAGGTTGCACCGACACTTCTTTTTGATGTCATACATTTGTCCTGTTAGAAGTATGATATCAACATAGTTGCAATACCTATCAGAGTGAGAAATGATGGAACAAGAAATTTGAAGCTTTTAGGACCATAAAATGCCGACAGTATATTATTGTGACCTCCTGATAAGCACGTAAACAAAGCAATCAAGTTCTTTGCCACATCCAGATTAGATTTCAAAAGTTTGTTTCTAGATACAAGATTTAAGATGCCAGAACATGTTTATTTTGTTTTTTCTTACCATTTTGTTATTGGCTCCTGGATCAATATTTTTTGGAGCAAATTATTTTTAGCACCATATCTGTATTGTTTTGTATGATTTTAGGTGTTGGTATGCGTGCCCATGTAGATTAGCATTTCACTGGTTGATATAGTTTGCAATTTTCTTTTGTCCAAACATCCTCTTTTATTTAATTAGCTCAAAATAGTACTGTTTCTTAGCAGCCTAGAGTCCATTGCTCCTTGAGCCGGGATATGTTGGCATAAAACGTTACTATCTTGCATGGTTGCACCTAACTTCGTTTCTTATGTTGCAGGTGGAACATGCTTTGCCTCAGCAATACATCCATAGCTTCAAGAACGGCCAATTCATCACTTCGCCAGTTTCACATTCTGGAGCATAATTCCGATGATAGCTGCTTTTTTGTGTTTGTTTGCTTGCTTGCATGCTTGATGCTGCCTTCGCTTGTTTTAAGATGGTGGCATGTTGAAAGCTGTAGCGTGTTTTGACATCTGTCGGAGCATTGGGTGTTGTCTACGATTGTTGTCTCTATTGTTCTTGCTCAGTGTGTGCGGTCTGTATGCCTTCGTTACACATGGTTCTTTTGGTTGGTACATTTGTCAACAAACTACTTGGTCTGTATGCCTTCGTTACACATGGTTCTTTTGGTTGGTACATTTGTCAACAAACTACTTGGTGTATGATTCAGTTGATCATTCTTTTTACGACATGATTCACTTCATTGTCATCGATTGAGTACATGGTTTTGTTGGGTGTATTTTCATCTGGTCGTTGTTTAGCGACGTTGAGTCTGCCTGCGGTGTGCTGTCTCTGGCATGCTGATTGCTTTTGATCCAGCATGGTTTTTAAAATACTCTGCACACGAAGGCTGCAAATCCAGACACGCTGATGTTCCTTGCATTTTATGTGAGTTGCACTGCTGCTCCCTCTGGGACTGGGAGTCGGATCCTGATGGCGCGACACTTGGAGAAAAGCCACATGGTTTCATTGCAAAACCACGTATCAGCAAAAGACAAAGGTCAGGCTAACAAAGCCACAAACCAGAAACCAGCAAAGATACGCGGCACTGAGATAGTGCGAGACGATTCGGCAGCACTATGAGTAGGAAGAGAACAACCACCAGCTGTCCCCCTCGCCGTCGACGACCCCTTCCCCGGCGCGCAAAGACCGGACGGCCCCGTAGCCGCCGTCGACCCCGGCTGCACTGGAGTCACCTACACCAATGGAAGCTAGTGTTCTGTCATAAGTTGGCAAGAAACTTAAAACAAAGCATATAAGCGTACTGTACTCAAACCCACCTGTGGCTGCTGCCCTGGCACAGGCATCTGCGCCGGCGCCGGCCGCACTGTCAGCGTCGGCGACGGTGCCAGCGCCATGGCCGGTCCCAAGCCCGCGGTGCCGTTCCTAAGCAGCCCTGTTGGGTACGCCTCGGCAAGGCTGGTCTGGAACAGCCCGAACGACTTTTCCGACGGCTTCCCGGACTTGAGGTCCTCGTCGTAGACAGCGAAGAGGTACGTGTCCACCGACTTGCCGGGCACGCGCGGCGTACCGGCCAACGACCGGAGGTGGGACACGAGGTTGGACACGAACGCGCGCGCGTTCTCCACCGTTGCGCCGGCCTCGTCGGGGCCGCCGCTGTGCGGCCACCCGGTCTCGGCCACGACGATCTCCACGTCCTTGTAACCCTTGCCGTCCAGCGCTGCGCGGACGGCGTCCACCTGCGCGTCGAACATGTTGGTGTAGGTGAGCCCGGAGCCCGCGTCCGGCCGCCCGGCGTTGGGCTCGAAAAGGCAGAAGGCCAGCGTCTCCGGCCGTGGGTCGCTCTGGTACGCGAAGTAAGGGTACGGGTTGATCAGGAACGGCGAGCCGGTCTTGCTCAGGAAGGCGAGGAGCGGGTCGAGCGCCGCGGCGATCTCCGGCTTGAACGCGCCGGAGGAGGGCGGGTCGGACTGCGCGAGCACGTCCATGGCGTGCACGGTGGAGACCTTGACGTTGGAGTTGGGTGGCAGCGCGGCGTAGATGTTCTGCAGGGCCGGGACGAGCTGCGAGGCGAGCGTGGCGTCGCCGAAGGTGAGGACCTCGTTGCCGACGGATACGGCGACGACAGATGGCGACGAGGAGGCCGGGAGGTGAGCGGCGACCCAGGCGGCGGCCGCGGAGGGCGAGGACGCGAGGTTGGGGATATCGCCGTTGGCGGCGCCGAGGAGGAGGGAGATGCCCGTGCCGGCGAAGGCGGAGACGACGGCCGGGTCAGTCCCGTAGAGGCGGACCTTGGTGATGGTCGTGGACTGGAGGAGGCGCGCGGTGGCCGACGGTGGCGGGAGGTTGTCGGCCACGTCACCGTAGTTGATGCCGATGAAGGACTGCGGCGCTGCAGACACGTGTGCCAGCGTTAAGAAATAAAAACATTCGCAGTTTGACAAAAATGCACTGCAGCTGCTCAGTGATCGACTTGGCGTACAGTAAATACATAACAACACAAAGAAATTTATAGAGAAATTTTATAATGCATTATACCCGTAGTATATAGTGTATAGTAAAAATTAGATTCAGTCCTGTTAAGAGTATTTCTACTACTCTACTACAAGAGTAAATATAAATAAATACTAGCTAATCTGATCTATTGAATAAAAATAAATAAACATCTATATTAAGTTTAATATACAGTAAAAGAGCTCAATTTCTAAGCATTGCTTTCTATAAAATTCCCGTAAAATTCATACGCTCCATTCGGGCCTAACTCGTGAATGAATAGTTGACAAAAAAATGCAGCAATCGGTGGTCAAGCATGGAACTGGGTTTGGTGGTAACGAACGAATTTTGACGCATGGTTAAGCATAAGCTGGAGTTTACAACTTTACATGTCAGAATTCAAATGTCATTACATGTAGATGTCAGCGTGTCACTGCACAACGCTATATCACGTCACCGTCACCTGATGGCATGATGAGTGAAATGCGATCTTATCACGAGTGCTTGGGTCATTTTTGCGTGGTTCAGAATGCTCCAGCGGAATTACATAGATGCTCGCTGAAGAACGAAGAGCAAAAGGAGATATTCGGCTCAAGAACTTGGGAGCTGCGTAGATACGACGCATTGAAATTTCAGTATGGTCGAAGTTACAGCCACATACTGAACTGTTATTTGGATCTAAGAGACGAAAAGAAGAGAAAGTGGTAGAAACATACAAATAATACTTCAGCAGCAAGAACAGAATGCAGAGTTTCAGACTAACTGACAGAACCGAGGAGAAGGAAAGCCCTGTTACCTGCAAAAGGAAGATGGACGAGCTGCAAGAACACCAAGAGATCAAGCAGAAGCTGCCTCCTCTCTGTCATCTCCAGTTCTCCACTTTCTCTCTCACACACACGCGCGCGCAGATAGCCAGACACCGAGAGAAACAGAGAGAGGTAACCGTATCTGGCTCTCTCAGGTATCTCTGCCGCCGCCGCCTATCTGATGGCCTTCGCTTCCTGCAGGCTGCAGCTTAACTAAGCTAGCTCCGCAGTCCATTGCTTTGCTTAGCGAGGAGGAGAAAGAAACTGTGGGCTCGCAATTCGGCAGGTGCCCTCTCTCTCTCTCTCTCTCTCTCTCTCTCTCTCTCTCTCTCTCTCTCTCTCTCTCTCTCTCTCAATCTTTGCACAGTACTACAGTAGTAAGGCTATAAAGGTGTCACCAAGACGACTGGAAAGCAGAGGCTAAAGCGCCAAAGCCTCTCCTCTCCTGCAAAAGTAAAGCCCCTCCCTCTCCGTGTTCCGAAACGGGGAACAAAGCCGCCGGCTGTGTCGAGAGTTTGCTCAAAACGTTGCAAGAAGTGTTTTCTTCTGTTGCAATATTTGTTAAACACTTCAACTATTTTAATTGTCATGTTGAGATTGTTGCACAAGGATTAGGATTTTGTTGCATGGCTAGCAACTCATTTTTCCACTCTTCTACAAATTCTATTTCAATCGTAGCGTGCGAGTTTAGAGCACTTGCTTTTTATTGCAAGGATCGAGCTTATGTTGTGGATGACGGTTACATTATTGTCGATTTAATTTTTTATTGTAGCGTTTTAACAAAATATATTTGTTGCATTGAAGAGGTGTTTATTGCAAGTTTACTGAATAATTGTTGCGCCTTACCAAGTTTTGTTGTACCTGATCGGATAGTTGAGATCGACCTTTTTAAGTGAGATCCAATGGTGATGGCCGTGTGGGTGGTGGTGGTTTTGGGGGGACGCGGGGAGTGTACCATGGGAAATCCCCATCATACGTCCGGGCGCTAGTAGCACCTCAAAAAATTTGGCACCGGGTGTCTTGTAGCGTCTTTGTAAAAACGCGACATATGACAAATACATATCTCAAAGCAACTAAAGTTTCTTCTCTTTCAATGTATACACGTGTCTTTATCTCAAGAGGGATGATGCTATAGATGTTACGAGACACCCGGTGCCATAGAATTTTTTCATGTTTCGTCTTAGTTTCTTGCACGAATCACAACGGACAAGTGTTATCTACCTAAGAGAAGCTTGCTTCTTCATCACCATTACTCACTAGCCTTGTATGATGTATTAAAAATTGGGCAGGCAAAGAGAGCGAACGGAGTGCGGTGCAAGTGTCGAGCAAGGGGGACCAAAGGCGATGCAGCAAGGACACGCGGAACCTGTTAAGAAGTTAAAGTGGGCGATTAACTGCCAACTCTTAGAATGGGTGTCTTTTAGATAATGGGTGTCTTTTGGACACCATCAACTTTCACCCATTGGCTTGTATAAATATGTAAACACATATGCAATAAGAAAATAATCATTTCTATTCTATTCTCGAGTTCAATTTCATCTCTACTTTCAACACGCTATCAGCATTGCTCTAATTCACGAGCACGACGACCACTGAGCACGGGCAAACAAAGGCCGACGGCAGACGAGAGGATCAATAGCTACATCTCGGACATGGTAAGTCCAATGGCACAGTACAACAATGATGTCTTGAACCTACTTACCTCCATCATGAACTTGAAAATTACGATCATTCGCATCTTACCTCTACAACACCGTCGGCCGGGACGTCGCCATTGGCGTGCGCGATATGATCAACACCGATGAGGTCATGCTCGGCCTTATCGTAGCATGGTTAGTGAAGAACCATTGGCCGCAGCGATCGAAGGGGTCGTGGTGCTCCTTAGTACAGTGCAAGCTATAGGGGCTGAGTTACCCCACATCATGGTAGGCGCGACCGAGACCACGGCGTCGACTACCTGAGTCCGCATGTAGGAGGCGCGTGGCGAGGCCGACACGACTGTCAGCGCGATGGCGGCATGCGTGATAAGGCCAGGAGGGCCTCTGACCAAAGGCGTTGGCCACCCAGCTACCGTCGTGCCCCCATGACCCTGCCTGGCGAGGTGGTGGCTCACTAGACGCGCCTAAGCCGGCGTTCGACGATGTGCCAGCGGCGCCCGACACCATGGCTGCGGAAGCAGTAGGTGCACTCGAGGGAGTGGCGGTGCTCCCCGACGCGCCCCATGTGATTGGATCCGGCAGTGGATCCGGTGACACGATAAGAGTGCCCCTCAGGCGATGTTGAGGACTTCGGTTCCCGCGCACGGAGGTAGATGGAGAGAGCGCTATGGCTAGTGAGCCTCTCATCGACATTGGGGCGACGGTGGCCTATCCCAACCGCCCAAGGCGGCTGCCATGGTGCTAGGGTTGGAAATCCTAGCGTCGGGTCTAAATGGGCACGTTATATAAAATTTGCAATTTGGCCTTCCAAATTTAGGGAAATCATAAATTTAGTTGTTGTAGTTAAGTAAAAATTGCATTTTAGTCCCTAATTTTTTGGAAAAATGCAATTATTATACATTGACCCTAATGTACTAATTTACAACAATTTTATGCCATTATTTTACTTTGAGAAAGTACAGTAATTACAATTGCATGAAAAAAAATTTGTAGGACATGACAAACATCTCAAAAAAGGAGTTTGCAGAGCTGGCCTTGGATGCCAGCAATTATTTGACTTGTGCTATGAAGCTAAAGATAAATTTGATGGGTAGAGATTTTGGTGCAACCATCATTGAACCTCAACAAAATGACCTGTAAATTTCACAAGCCTCAAAATATACAGTCCTGCATTTTATTCGGCATCACCTCCACTCAGACCTAAAAATTGAGTACTTAATGGAAGAAGGTCCACTTCAATTGTATAACTCCTTAAAAGAGATGTATGACCAACAAAGGTCGGTCATGTTATCAGAAGCTCAACGAGAATGATTACTTATACATTTCCAAGATTTCAAGTCCGTGGTAGCGTATAATTCAGCAATACATAAAAAAAATCCAAGCTAAAATAGTTTGACCACAGAGTTGGTGATGCCAAACTAATAGAAAACATATTGTGCACTTTTCATCCTTCTATGCGTATACTTCAACAGCAATATCAAAGCATTAATATATCTTGCAAATTGCACCAAGCTTGATATTGTATTTGCAGCCAATCTATTGGCTAATACAGCGTATCACCAACAAGAAGGCATTTTACTAGTGTTAAACAAATCTTTAGGTACCTTAATGGTACAAAAGATCTTGATTTGATGTTTCAAAGAAATCAAGATATAACTTTAACTGGATATATAGATGCTGGTTATCTGTCTTATCTCTACAGTGCCAAGGCACAGACTGGATTTGTTTTTTTTTATGGTGGTACAACTATTTCATAGAAGTCTTGTAAACAGGCTTTAGTAGCCGCTTCCACTAATCATTATGAAATAGTTGCTTTATATGAAACATCACGTGAATCTGTATTGCTTCACAGAATGATTAACCACATACAAAGGTCATTTGGTATTAATCCATTGGAATCTTCAACCATTATCTATGAAGATAATGTTGCATGTGTTGCTCAGATGCAAACAAGCTATATAAAGAGTGATATAACAAAACATATTGCTTCTAAGTAATTTTATCCTCACGAACTTCAAAAGAGTGGTGAGATAAATATCTTACAAACGAAATCATGTGAAAATCTAGCCGATTTATTCACTAAGTCTTTACCGACTCGTTCTAAAAATGTGTCCAGGGGATCGGTACGAGACGGCTTCGTGAGTTGCAAGATTTAAATGGAGTTAACTCTTGAACTAGAACATGTTGCACTCTTTTACATAAATAGTTTCTCATAAAGAGTTTTTAATGAGGCAACATTGAATATGAACCTATGCCATAAATTTTCTCCTTATATTTTTTCATTGGGTTTTAAAGGAGTTTTAGATATCATATAATTATGAGAATAAATTTCTCCTCATATTTTCCCACAGAGATTTTGGAGGAGTTTATCGAAGCACATGAAAGCTCTGTTATTCGCCTAAGTGAGAGTGTTAAGAAATTAAAGAGGGCCATTAACCACCAATTCTTAAAATAAGTGCCATTTAGATAATTGGTGTTTTTTGGACAATGAGTGTTTTTTCGATAACATCGGCTTTCACCCATTGACTTATATAAGCACATGTACAATAAAATAATAATCATTCTTTATTCTATTTTTGAGTTTAATTTCTTCTCTATTTTCAACAGAACCAAAGAGGCAGTGGGAGCGCGCGAACGGAGTGTGGCACACGCGTTGAGCGAGGGCAAGCTTGGGCCAACGTGGAGTGGCTCAGTAGTAAGCCCGGCAATCCTACATTGCTGTGGAGCGTAAGAAAAGGAGAGCTTTCTTTTGTAAGGGAGCGAGTTAACCTATGTTGACCTGGAAGCATCCGGTTAGACACCTGGACATCATTAGGGGATGCACCATCAGATAATCTAGCTGACAGACCGAGGGCCGTCTTTCTTGTGTCTTCACCTCTGGTTGACAGTGGTTCAAATCCCCGTTCTTTACTTGCTGCCGATAAACAGAGCCCAAGATTTCTCAACTCTTCAAGTGTTAGTTAATTTTAAATTTCGGGTACAAGTGAGTTTTCTATAAATACGCAAAAATGTTATATTATTTTATAAATACAGGTTAAATCTTATATCAAATACAAAAATTTATAGCAATCGTGCGGTTTTCTGTGACTGTCACCGTCGTAGCAGCTTGACCCATGTGGAAACGCATCGCAGCTTATAACCAAAACGATCATGGACAGTGGCATGCACAGCTAACGATAGTGGTATTATGCCATGTCGAAACCGCTTTTAGCATCGCCAAGCATAGACTACCATAGCAAGTCTTATATATAACTTGGCCGAACAAAGCCTGGGCAGAAGAGGCCTCACAGCTCAGAACAAACGAGCTTGAGTTAGAACGCATCTTGCAATACTGTATCACAAAACATCACCTAACCAGTCGATAATTACTTGGGGGTACAGTTCAGAAAACATCGCCTAACCAGCGGTCAAACAAGCGGAAGCACCAAAACACCCAGGCGTCATTGCTAGGTTTGGACGGTGCTCAGCCTGTGAGCGATGAGAGCATGCCGCCGCCGCCGCCCTTTGTGGGCACGACCTCCCAGCCGGGACCTTTGAGGGGAATAAGAGGGGTGGCGTCTGCAGCAGCAGGCGCGCCGATGAGGTCGCTCCGGTCCATCACCTTCGAGAGGTTATTGTCGCTGATGTCCGTCTGGATCATCCTGTCTTCCTCGCCCTGCTCGTCCCTGAGCAGCGCCAGCAGCTCCATCTCCTACATTTCCCACCAAAAAAGAAGAAGAATCGCATCAGTGATCATTCCCAGTGTCTTACTTTGCTGTTTTTTTTTTCGGTGTTCCCCCTCTGAAGAAACAATTGGTAGCCAGTAGACTGACTACAATCTATACTCGAGGACAGAATATTTACATCTAAGACATTAGGCTTCGCACTATCTTGTTGAAACTGACCCTTCCCGATCACCACGTGCTCTAGCTTCAGCTTTCCAAAAGCTCTCTTAATCATCCGTCCCTGCAACAATGAGAAGATGAGCACCTACGCAACAAAATGTAGCCAATCAAGAGGTCTGAAGATCATCCAACGACCTCAACTGAGTGTGATGTTGCCAACCGATATACATGCACCGGGCGTGTTTGACCAATCCGGTGGCATCGATCCATGGCCTGCAAATCCATCTGAGGATTCTGCAGGATGAAAGAAAAGCTCAGCATATCACAACTATGACAGCTAACTGAACGCGAAGTATTGTAAGGAGGACCAGAGCAACACACACAAATGACCCTTGGGGAAAAAGTATTCAAAAAGGGACATGGCATGCAAGAAGAGAGCATATTTTAGACTGACTGTAATCATATGAACATTTTGTCTGAAGGAGTATTACACTGTAATCACTTCACAAAGATAGAAAATTACCCAGTCACTGTCATACAGGATACAAGTATCAGCGGAAGTAAGATTGATACCAAGCCCACCAGCTCGTGTGCTTAGAATGAAGATATTCAAACTGCTGTTCAAGTCATTAAATTCTGCTATCTGCCACAGGAAAATAGAACCACATAAAACTGTGAGATAGCAACAATCATAGACAGCCATCAATCAGCTAATGGCAAGATTAGCATATAACAAATGAAAAATAAAACATATAAGGTTTAGACGCTGGTTCCACAATAACAAACAGTTGTTTGCATTCAAGCACAGGGTTCACAAAAACTGGGGGAACCGACTGTCGCCACCACTTTCCAGTCAACCAATTTGGACTTTGGAGCAAGATATGAAACACCATCCAGTTTTAAGTCCGATTCACAGCCGATTTAGTCTTGAGTTTTTTTTACAAGATATCTAGTTCGAGTTATAACGAGTTATGGTGAATCTTAGCCCTGGTTTTCACATATTTATGGTTTTCCAGGAACCACCGAGTTCTCAGCAAAGTGGCAGGACCTGGGAACCACCGCAGATGCGTTTTTTTCAATCCTGTTCAAGGTACCATACATTTGCTAACGTGGATGTTAAATAAACATGCCTGCTCTTCTAAGGAAAGGCACAGTAACCTTAAAATTTTCTTACAATGCACCAAAAAAATTAGTTGTATTTTTAGAATGTGCAATTCAATACCTATGACTTTAGAATAGTGCACACGAAAATTAATTCAAACATGTTGTCAACCCAGATGCTGCACAGTGCAATTCTTCAGAAATTCAGAATTAGGACATAAAGGATATGTGCATGTGCCAAACATAATATAGCTGAGCATGGTACAATTCTTCAGAATTAGATGCTATCAAGTGCCAGACATAATACAGCCGAGCATGGTACAATTCTTCAGAATTACATGCTATCAAGTAAAGTAGCAATATGTTGGCAGACTGCCACATTACCTGCCTCCTCCTCTCTTCCAACTTAACACGACCATCGATTCGGCAAACCTCAAGACCCTTTGAATCCAAATAATATGCAATAACGTCCAAAACTTTTGTCCATTGTGAAAATATTAGAACCTACACACACACACACACACACACACACACATATATATATATATATATACATCAGTTGAACTATAGTTCAAACCTGTAAGACAAAAAAAATCATGAATAAAGACAATAGAACAAGAAAAGAGAACCGTATACCTTATGCTTTCGTTTGAGTAGGGAATTGAGTAACCTGTCCAACAGCTGAAATTTGCCGCATTGTTCCAGAAGCTTCTGAACAGGTGGATACAGGCCTGTAAAAACACAAAATAAATAACAATGTAAAGAAAAATCAGGAAACAAGCACACAGAGCAATCGATAACAAATGCCCAATGAGACACACTTGTTGAATCAAATGCAGATTCCAACAGATCAGGATGGTTGCAATTCTTCCTCAGCTGAATTACTAGATTATTTAGCTTCGCCTTAATGCCAGGTCTCCGCAACACTGCGATATAGCCAAAGCATGTCATATTAGAATTGGGTATTAACTTATACAAAGATTGGACTGTTAAGTCTACAGGAATGCATGCACAAGTGTACACTTGCATACCAATATCTGATTCCTCATGCAGATAGCTGTCGAATGTTTTCTCAATCAAGTGATTCTGGATTTGCTTCTGATGTTCAGTCATGTTTGCATAAATGATTATCTCTTTCTTTCGTGGAAGCATCTGTTCCACATCCTCCTTCATCCGTCTTAGAAGGAATGGACGCAAAATGGCATGAAGCTTTGAAACAACAAGGACCCTTCTCTTTTCTTCGGTTTCTTCCTGCTGTTCTTCAACTCCTTTCACAGAAAAATCAAACCTTTCAAGAAGATTGTTGTCAGTCCAACAGAGACAAACAAATCAATACAATGCACTGAATATTTAAAAGTAAATTTAATGTCATTGTAACAAAAGTGCCTCATGTGTTAGCATACCAAAACTAAATAGTTGTTAGAAATATGTAAATATTACTTGATTCATCAGTAAAAAATTTAAGAAAACATTACATCAGAACACAACAAAAATAAGCAAAAACACAGTATAAATTTCTGCTGATATTTAATAGACAATTTAGCAGACATGACATCATTACACAACAGAAATTATAAAAAAATAAGTTAATACCACACATGTTTGCTAGTTCAGGCACTTCATTTCAACTAGAGCATGCTTCTTAGGGGCTAGACATTCCAAATTTATAAAGATAAAGAAAACTTTTAGAGCAAAACAGTGCTTCCGAATCTCAAATTCTCAATGTATACAGCTACATGAGAAAATATGTTTCAAGAGTAATACAATATTATTGATGGTGAGGGAATTCATATTGCGCCTAGAAAAATTAACAGGTTCTTTTGCATTATTTTAACCGTTACCACAGTATACCTTTTAAGGACCAGATGCTAATTACTTTACAAATCTTGACAGATATCTTGACAAGAACAACCACCAACATATCTGTTCTCTTAGATCCATATGCAAATTAGCCAATTTATCAATACAAGATCTGGCTAATGGCAGAGCAAAACTTCGTGAAAGCTAAGCAGAAACATTACATCGGAAGATTCAGGTAACTCATACTAGAATCAATACAAGGCAAGGACTCAGGACAGCAATCAGTCACTGATGAACACGAGAAATGCTTCCAGTATATGGAGACTGAATAGAATGACATGTATAAAAAAGTAAGGTAAAGGGTGGCCAGTGGTGTGAGTGTTAACCCGGTGAAACATACCATGACTCAAATTCCTGATGAGATGAGAATATATCAGGCAAAATGAAGTTCAATAGTGACCACAGTTCTATTAGGTTATTCTGAAGAGGTGTTCCAGTCAAAAGGAGCTTATTAGCCATTGGCAGGCGCTTCAACTCCTTCAATAATTTACACTTCGAATTTTTCAACCGATGCCCCTGAAAAATGAAGTATGGAACTGGCATGTAAGCACAAAAGGAAGAAAACCACTCAAGGACAATGATTGAGAGCATGTACTTTTCCATCACCTCATCCACAACAACATACTTCCACTTATAATTAGCAAGAAATTTTGCATCTGACATCGCCATCTCATATGAAGTTACTATTATTGGAAAATTAGGGCCAGCAGTTTTGGGCATGAATTTTCTCCTTATCTCCGCCCGAGCCACTTTATCTCCATGATAAATGAGACCAGTCAGAGATGGAACAAACCTGAAATCAAGAATCTCCACATAAGACATCAATTAAAGACAGAAAAAAAAAACTTTGAATATTTTACCTTGAGATCTCATGCACCCAGTTCGAGAGAGTGGAAAGAGGGGCAATTATCAAGTATGGACCATGCAGACCTTTCCCTTTGAGATGGGCAAGAAAACCAATTGTCTGGATTGTTTTCCCAAGGCCCATTTGATCAGCTAGTATCCCATTTAGCCCATTCTGCCACAGCGATATTAGCCACTTAACACCCTTTATCTGGTAAGACTTCAACTTTCCACCAGTCATCAGTGGAACAAGGTTTGCTTGCTCTTTTTCCCACCTTTCTTCTTCTGTGAGAGTACAATCCTCAGAGGAGCAATCTTCTCGAGATCTTGTTAGCATCGCTGCCACTGCAGTCTTAGCCTTCCTCTGAAGAACATTTTTTTTGTTAACAGATGTAAAAAAATGCTGACATAAAGTTTTATGTTTGACCAACAAGTAATTATCGTATTGTTGCTTATATATTCATCACCTATCAAATTATTCACTTAGCGAATGATGATTGATCAAAGGAAAATATTTTATCGGTATTAGATTTAATGGGCATCAACAATCCAATCAACTAAAAGCAATATTGAGGACACACCATTATCCTAACGCCCTAACTCTTACAGAAGAAGACAGCTGGTATGATTTGCTAACTATGTTAAAAGGATGCTACAGATGAATATTGGAAAGAAGACATTAAGCAACCAGAACAGCACTCTCCCTAGCGTTCTTCCCACCAGCAAATGTTTCACTACTTGCACAATAGTATATTGTTGGAAGACCAGATGAGCAAGTATAACAAAGTATATGACAAACACAACATCTGCATAATCCGTCAATTACAAGACAGGGAAACAAATATATACAGACATATTTACAAAAGGCAGAGGATTATTAATGAAGCCTGAACTCACATCATTGTACTGTGGAGCAGAATTGGCTTTCCTCTTTCTGACACGTCCTTTCTTCTTGTGTTCTACTGGCTCCTCTTCAGCTTGAATGTCAACACCATTCTGCTTAACCAACAGGCAACACCGCCATCGTCAACAAAGAAGCGAAAATAACTAGTAAGAAGTTGCAGGGAACGAAAAAACCGTCCAAACACAGTGAGAGACTCATACATCCGTGATCTGCTCCATCTTCTCCAGTAGGAATTCGGAATAAAGCTGTGTCTGTGTCAGCAGCTCATCCAACTTGCTAAACCGTGCATTGGGATCAAAAGCAAGTCTTGCAGCTTCTTCCCTCTTTCTGGACTCCTCTTCTTCCTCTACCTTGATCCGGGACACATGTAGCTTCTCTTCCTCCTCATTCATCACCTCTGTTATGAGGGATGCATCGCCATTCTTGGCCTCAAGGTCAGTAGGGTGAGATGAACTTGCATCCACAAAATCATCAACCATCTCCTCCTTGACGGACAACAATAGCTGATCTTCCTCCTTAACTGCCTTAGCGAAGGAGGATGCATCACCGTTGTTAGCCTCGAGCTTGACATGCAGGGACGAGCTTGCGTCCACAAAATCATCGATTTTCTCCTCCTTGAGCCGCTCCTCCTCTTGCTTAATTGCGCCATCATTCTTGGCTTCAGAAATTTTCTAATTTTGCACAAATAATCAGATCAAGAACTGCTCGTCAGACCAAAGAATCGAAATCGTTGGAGAACTTCAACATGCAAAATACAGAGATCGCCACAAGAAAAGCAAATAGCCCCAATCTAGACATCTAACAACATAAGTTTTTCTTTTCAAAATAAATCACCTCGTCCTCCAGCACGGATGTAGGAGAATCTGCGGCGGCAGTTGGGGTGGTGGCTGCGGCGGCGGTTTCCATCTTTACCCCATTCGCCACGGCGACCACCATTCCTTCCACCATAGGTCGTAACCAGATTGTTTAATCCTGACGTAATAGCAGCCCAAATCAGCGAACATCTAAAACCCTAACGAACATTTCATCACCACTTACACAAATTAGTACTACGCTATAACACAAAGAGGCTCAAACCCTAAACCCAAACGAGCAAACTAGCAAACCAAAACATGATAGGTTGCAAGAAACCTAGTACAAACTGCATTTTGCAAGGGAAAAACACAGATTTTGACCTTCCGCAATTTTCCTAAGAAAAAAAGGAGAAAAAAAACCATAGAAATAATTTCCCCCAAACAAACTTTCCCAATCGATTCGCCTGTGAATCCTTGACCAAGAAAAGGTTGCAAAAATCATACCTCGCAAGTTCTCTTCGCGGAAACTGCAGATGGATTAATCGGGAAATTGACAAAAAAAAAATGTTGGGGAAGCGAAGAAATGGCAAGGGAAGAGAAACAGGGGAGGAGAAGTTACCCTAATATTTTTGAGGGCGGCGAGGGCTCCCAAGAGGAGAGAGACGGCTTCGGTTCAGGCGGGAAACTGTGAGGAGAGAGAGGATCGTAAATGCGCTGGCTTTTGAAAGTAATTTACGGAACTGCCACATGGGCATTTCTCCTTCGGGTGGGCTCTGCTCCGCAGTGGGGAGTACTAGGGGCATTTCCGTAATTTCAGGAATCTGGGGCCATTTAAAGTTTCAAACTGCGCTACTGCGCGAACTGTGTTCCGCATTGCCGAGGTCCAAGTGCGGCGAACTGAGCTGTGTACCACTGACACTCTGGGTCCACATGTTTTGACCCCACATGTTAGTCATTGAATATAAGTGGCAGCACGTGCCTTGGGGCGTTGGCCCGTAAATGGGAGGCACGGGTGCCTACCTGCCTGCCTCGATCCCTGCATTGGGGATGGTACGGCTACCCTATCAGATGGAGCCGGTTTTGTGGACTTCATTCTGTACCGTGGGCCCTGCGCCCCTGCGTGTAGGTCTTATGTGGGTTCACGGTGGAGCACGTCTACGTGTTCTTTTTTAGGGTTGTCTACGGGATGGGGTGCGTGGGCGCGTGGGGTGGTAGTAGTACTGCCTCGGAGTTTTTTGTTTTTTTCCTCTTCGGCTTATTTTTTTCCAATTATTTTTCATAAAATTGATATATATTTGATGTTTTATCACGCTATATTTTATTGACATGTGGTCTTTGAGTTCAAACATCAGTGAGATATGACGTGATAAATCATCAAATACACATCAACTTTGTAGCAAATAATCAATTATTCTTTTTTTTCGATTTTAACATGATCCAAATAAAATTATAAATCTAACATACTTCTTGAGTATGGAATATGTCACCTGTCGTAGTGTAAAACACCTATCATATTATGGAACCACAGTAAATCCACTTGTTGTGGTGTGCTGCACGGATGTTCATCGTCGCAGTATAGGAGTGTGGTAGATGTCTACTGTTGATTAAGAAAAGGTTAGATTTGTAATTTATTTAGATTATATTAAAAAAATAGCCAAATGATCATAAAGAAATTGGCTGTCGGGTTTGTGCTATGACGATAAGGTGTGGTATGGCTAACCGCAAACAAAGGCAAGGTGTGGTATGGCTGGCCGTTCAAATTGTTTTCCTTCGTTGTTTTCGATAGCTGTGTCCGGAGTACAGTCCGGAGTAATAAGAGCATGTACAATGGTACACATCAGCTATATGTAAGCTAATGTCACGTGGCATTTTAGGTGATATGAAAGAGAGAGAAGAAGAGAGAAAATTGTTATCTGCAATTTAATAACCAGTCTTATAGATGACTTTAGATTGTTTGTATCATTGTATAGATAGTCTACTAGATGTATAAGAGGTTATTACATATAACTGTATAGATTATCTTTAAATCTATCTGTAAATAAATAAAAAAACATAATAGATAGCTATTATCTATACACTGTATATGCCCTAACGTGTGTGGCAATTTTTGACCGTTGGGAGCTTGGGGGCAGGCATACTGCCATCCAGAGTTCAAGATCCATGGCAGGTTGGCTAGCCAGTGGTCGTCAGTTTGTCGCTGTGTGGTTTACAGTAAAAAAAATCCGACATAGTGGATGGACTGTACCACGTGATGATTAGAAGCAAAATTGTTCTGTTTTCTGAGAGAAAAAAAATCATGTTACAAAAGAGAATTGTTTTGCTTTCTGCAAAAGTCCTATATTACAAAACTAGCAGTATTTATACACTTTTTATTTCAATATAAATTGTACAAATTTTAAAGCAAGTAAAAAATAATTATCTACCTTTTATTTATACTTTACTATTTATACAACTTAAAAAATATATATAAAAACACCCCTCTTATAAAACGGAGGCAAATTGCAACTTCACTGTGTAGGTGAAGTATGGCTGCCTACAAACTAACAGGAAACGCAAGAGAATGTCTGCTAAGAGATATGCTTCAGGACATGTTTGGGGCCTATGAATTCCCGTAGGAAACCAAAAAAAAAAAAAACCTCCCACCTTACAAACAGGCGGGGCATCCGATCATTCGGCTTCGGCGATCGCCTCGGTACAAACGCAGCAGTTTTCCAATTCTAAAAGGAGATCGAATATGCTCAAAGCTTGTACAATAAAAAACTTTAGTCCATACGAAAGAGTGAGAAAAAAAAGAAGAGATAAAAAAGTCCTTTATTTAATAGCCAATTTTACATAAAAGTATTGGTAGATAGTTATGTATAAGAGAGAAAAAATAGTTATAAAGAGGACTATCAATCAGTCCAATTAAAAGCTCCTATCGGATGTATCAGCGTAACATTTTTAAACAATATGTGCAACAATTATAATAACCACGTGCAATATTTCTTTGCAATGTATGCAACCAATCTAACTATAGCTGCAAAAAAGAGAATTTAAATCCACAACAAATTCAAAGCACAACGCAACAACAATTGCTACCTGTGCAACATAATCCCACTCCGACTGCAAAAAAACCCATTGTAGAAAATAAAGGATGCAACAATATTGCAACAAAACAATCAAAACACATAGACTATGAGGCGTTAACATTTTAATTAAACTTCTGTAAAAAAATCAATTGAATGCATGCAATAAATCTAGCAAACGTTTGCAACAAAAATCATACCCAAAGAAAGCAAATGGATCTTACAAGAGCAGGAAGACATGTGGGTAGTGATGATGGCCGAGCTCGTCGGAGGAGACATTTGGCTCAAAACCTCATCGCCGCGTACCCAAATATGACAGGCGGATGCCAGCACAGTGTCTCTTCATTTGTCATCTGCTGCCCTCCTTTGCATGCATATGGCACCTTGGCTACCTTCAATCTGCATCCAGTGTCGGTGGAGAGAGAGAGAGAGAGAGAGAGCAATCATACGCAGGAACTAGCGAGGAGCGGAGTATATTAACTCTATTATGTCTGAAGGACTTGCCGGCAACTCAGAGGGCCACGTCGCCCCTCCCGATATTTTTCAAAAAAAAAAAACCCTCAGTTTTCTCTAAATTACGGATAGGTTCTTACAAAATTATAAAAAAACTCTTAGAATTTTTTTATATTTCTTTTACCCCAAACCTGTGAGAGTAAAAACGTTTTTTTCAAAATAGACCGTGTATTCTTTTGATTTGCGTTTAGATCCCTCCTTTGTTATTTTGTGAAAAAAAACTCTAATTAAATACGAATCTCGAACGAACACTTTTCTAATTTTTTGGAGTAGCGCTTAGGTCTAACAAAATAACAAATAGGTCCCCATCCTTTACGTCTAGGTCAATTCTCCCTTTTTTGCGGAAAAGATATATTCGTCAACAGAAATATATGTACAGCTCTATCTTTAGATTTTTTTTTTGCAACTCGATCTTTAATATTTTTTAAAACGTGTATTATTACCCTGTGAACGTATAGAGTATTAAACTCGGCAAAAGAAACTCCTTTCTCCGTTTTTCCTGAGAAAAAACAGATTCGCCAAAAGAAAATGTGTGCAGCTCTATCTCTATAATTTTTTGTCAACTCGAAATCTAATATTTTCGGAGCATGTATTATTCATTTTTTCCCAAAAGACCTGTTGTTATGCGAATTCGTCGACGGTTCATGCCTAACGTATTTTTTCAAAAACAAAAAATAAGAGAACCAAAAAAAGCTTAAATCCACCTACTTTTTTAAAGAAAAAATTAGATCAAATTTCACACGATGCGGCGTCACGCGCCACACTGACTAGTTTCATGGGTGAGTGGAGAATTCAGAAGAGGGAGACAGGAGCGGAGTATTTTTATGGGTGAGTGGAGGATCCAGAAGAGGGAGACAGAAACAGAGTAGGGAGCATTATAAATTGTTGAGTAGATATGGTGATACTATCATACTAGTGCGTGCAGAAATTGAAAAGGTAGATAAATGAGGAGACATTGGGGAATAGATAGAGACTAGAGGGTACTGTAAGCGTCCGGTGGGTTCTCATTTTGGACGCATGCTATTTAGCAATTCCGAATAATTGAACAGCATTTAAAGCCAAACTTTAGAGATAGCTGTTGTACAAGATAGCTTTAATATTTACTATAGATAATATAGATGAGAGATGGAGTAAGTTTCAAGCTTTATTAAAGCAAGTACAATAAGGTCATCTTAACTTACTATTAGCATGTACATTTTAGCTTTGTCTTCATATAAAAAAGTGATAAAAAAAGAAGAAGAGAGGAGAGCACTAGCTCTTATTTAATAGACATCTTTGCACGTGAACATAGTTATGTACTACAAGAGAGAAGATAATTATTGCACAATATCTAGAGACAACTTTTAGAGATATTTATTATACAAACTGATTTTTAACTTGCTATTAGCTTGTAGTAGATTTTGCTATTGTACTTGCTATAAGATTTCAGCAATATTCAGTCATTAAGAGTACACGGAATGACGTAAACAACATCACATTCAGAGTAAAAATGGCGAATTTTTATAGAAGACGTTATACAGATTATCGTACAGTACGCTTCTAAAAGAATGCTACAACACAGCTGATGCCTGATTGGTTTTTGTGGTATCCTTTTAAAAGAATGTTCGTATTACATGGAGCACGAGGTGTCGGTTTCCATGATCAGGTCAGCTGCTGGGTCGGGCCGGGCATTGCATTTGGTGGTTTGACTGCAGGGGCGCCATATCCAACCGGTAATCTGTTCCCACGAACACCAGGCTGGTTTTGGGCTTTTGGCCTAGACGGCAACGCACCCATGCGAGCGGCAATTATCGTGTTCCGCTCCATCAGAAGCTTCTTTCTGGCCTTTTCAGTGTATTCTCTTGTTCGTTGAGCCTGAAATAACCTCAAAAATTTCAAAAATATAAATAAAGTTGGTTTTGTTTTGATTTTGAATTTTGCTTTGCTTGTTTTTAGGTCTATTTTCTTCTTGTGGGCCTTCTAGCCCAATCCACTGACTTGCCCCGCCGGCCCAACGTCACCCCTGCCCAGCCGACCCCTGCCATCCGCCTCCTGTTCCGGCTGCCGTCTACGCCGCCGCTCGCCCCGTGTGCTGCCGCCCGCCCGTGCTACCGCCGCTTACCCCGTCGTTGTTGACGCGCCCGCTCGCCCGCCTCCCTCTCTCCTCGCCTGCGTGATATAAAACCCCCTGCCCCCGCTTCCGTTCCAACTCACCCTGACCTCGCCTTCTTCGGTGAGCCTCTCCCTCCCTGCCGCTTTCTTCTCCGGTGTCGGCTTCGCCGCGCCGGCCAAATCCGTCGTCGCCTCCCGCCCGAAAACCCTAATACTACCCTGCCTTGGCACCGCTTGCCTACTAGCCGGGTCCCGCCTGTCAGCGCCCCCGTGCGCTTCGTGGGCCGGCCCAGCAACGCGGCCGCACACGCACAATGCCCGCTGGCCCCGAAATGAACATTATTGTGCGACCCATGCCGATTCCTGAAAAATCCAGAAAAAATCCTAGAAAATTCAAACAATTCCCGAAAAACCACAAAAATCTCAAAATACACTATCTTGACCGTTTACCGTTTTGAGCCACTTAGTCCAAAAACGGCCTATGCTCCACCAGTTGAAGCTTCCAAAATTCCCGAAATGACCATTTTAATCTCCTCTGGTCCGTTTTCGTTTTCCATTTTCGTTCGTCGTTTTCGTTCCGTTTATTGTTTACTTGCCGTTTTTCGTTCGTTTGCGCTAGATCCGACTGTCAAGCAGTTTCCGGAGCAGGAGAAGTTCACGGAGCAAGAGCCGGATCAGATAGGAGCCGAATACAACTACAGCCACTACGCCTTGAACATGTTGAACTCCACTGTTCGTAATATAATAGTATTTATGTTCTAACACATTATCTCCCTTGTATTTTAATTATTGAAAATGGATAATTTAGAATGACATAATGCTTAGTTATAATCAAATTGCTCATAGCCTCTTGATGTTGTTAAGACTTATTTAACCCTTTGATTAGCCTTAGTAAATAATTATGCACCAGTTTTTAATTACTTAGTCTTATTAATTCTATCCCTTAGTCTTTTTAAAATTTGTGGCGAGCTGTTGGCTCGGTGTATTTTAAAACTGTTGATAGAGTCAGGTAGACAGTATTGGACTAACCACGAGGTGGATGTGAGTTCGATCCCCGGCTGATGATTGAAGCCATGGTTGGATTGGTGTGCGAGCAGATACCAGATTAGGTTGTGATTGGTTTGGTGGCTTGGTCTTTAGCAATACAAGGTTAAACCCTTCTTGAGCAAAGTAAATAACTTAAGCTTTTCGCTCAACTACAAGTTGGGAACCGGTCAGTTCAGTTAAACCATTTTCCAACATAGCTCAGTACGTTGTCTGTTTCCTAGAAATGCCTGCACAGGTGGTTACTATTCTCAGAGGGAGAATGGGGAGCGGTATTCACGGCAGGGGAATGACTGATGGGGTGGAACGAAAAATAGGAAGCATTGAGTAGGATGCTATCATTTTGCCGGTTTTCACAACGGCAGGTACTCACTCAAGTCAGTGGGTCCTGACGGGAGTGGTCATAGACCTACTGGGTAAGGGCTAACCAGGGAAAGCAACTAAAGGCTATGATTATCTCGGCCCGGCCGCATGCATGTATTTTTATATAACTCTAATATCTATATAGATTAATACGCATCGTTATAATCTGATCCCACCAAAATAAGTGGTAAAGATCATTGGACACTTTCTTTTAATCTAATCAGTTATAATCCGAGTGTGTCCGCTAAATATACGGTTAGATATTTTCTTTTAAATAATAACATCTGATGGTGGAGATGCTTAGACTCTTTCTTTTAATCTAAGCCGTTATAATCTGAATTCGCCCAGATTAAGGGCCAGATATTTTACCCTTTTTGAGAATTTTTAGCATATTTCTCTTTTTTTTCTTAGTGACTCTCGTGAGCTTTTAAATTTATTATTATTATTATGCAATGCAGTATGTAGAGTCGGAGAAAGCACTCACGCAGAGAGAGTTCTGCAGTTTCTGCATGCAACAGCATGCTTCTGCTGTTCTGCATGCAAAGAGAAAGAGTGCCCGAACTCTTGTCCTTAATTTGCTCGCTCTCGTTAAGCATACCGAGTCAAAGTTGAAACGATACGCACCCGCTCAAATCTCCTATTCCTCCTCCCATCCATTCGCCTACCCTTTTTTCCCATCGCTGAAGCCACGCCACACGTCGACGACGCTAGCCTCCTCCTCTCTGCACCGTCGCCAGTTCCGCTGACGACGATGTCGCCCGACGCGCTGCAGCAGTCCATCCAGAGCGCAAAGGCCGCCGTGGATTCCCTCGCCACCATCCTCGGCGACGCGCTCCCGGGCTCCCTCGCTGCGGTGGACGACCCCGCGGCCGAGCTCCTCCACGATGCCAGCGTCGCCCTCGTCGTCTCGAGCCGCCTGCGTGGCCCGGGGTCGGGCGTCGGGGACGACGGCCTCTGCCGCTGGCTCTACGACGCCTTCCAGTCCGGCCTCCCAGGGCTCCAGCTCGCGGTGCTGCGGTTCGTCCCGACCCTCGCTGGGGTATACATGTCGCGCGCTGTCTCCCGGAAGCCGCTCGCTGGGTTCGAGGCTGTGCTCCTCGCGCTGTACGCGCACGCCGCGGTGCAGCGTGGCGCCGGGGAGCCCGAGACCGTCGCGCTCCCTAACCTGGCCAACCCCAGCGTGTACCACGAGTCCAAGTTGCCGGCCAAGACAAAGGCCGCCGAGCTCGACGTCGCCGTGCTCTCCCAAGCGCTGGAGCCGCACGGCACCGTGCGCGCCACGCGCCGCGCCCGCATCGTCGGCGCCGTGCTAGAGCTCTACCATAGCAAGCTCGCGCTCATGCCGCTCTCCTCCAAGATGGACTTCTGCGAGTTCTGCATCGCGTGGACGGGGAAGCACAGCAAGCTGGACGACAAGGCGCGCGCCACCTCCGCCTCCGAGGGCGGCGAGGAGAAGTGGCGGAGGGTGCCGCTGCCGTGGGAGCTGTTCCAGCCGGCGCTGCGGATCGTGGGGCACTGCCTGCTTGGCCCCACGTGCTCCGACGAGCTGAGGGCGCAGGCCGCCCGCGCGGCGGAGTGCCTGTACTGGAGGGCCACCGAGACCGTGGACGCGCGCGCGGTGCTGGCCAGCAGGAGCCTCGTCCGGCTGTCGCAGATGGCGGAGGAGCCGATCCCGGAGCCGTCCTTCTCTGGCGCCGTCGAGAACACGGCGGAGCTGGAGGCCATGAGGGCCAACATCCTTGGCACGAAGAACTAACCGATCATGAGCGGGAACGAGCTTGATTAGCAGTAGTCAGGGATTTCAGACATTGCGATCGCGATTATATTATGTGTAGCATGCTTTTTTTTTTCATGATCAGATACCATACAATGCTTCTCGATCTCTTCTATGAAGAATTGGGAGATTGATCGAGTGAATAGTAACTACGCATTGCGTGTGTGCGTTTATTAATTTGAAATGGCTGATGGATTCGGGAACGGGCATGTAAGTATGTAACTAGTGCATTTCGTCGTGCATCCCTGCCATGAACTGCTTAATGCCAACGTGTGACGTGCAGCAAGGCCATTCACAGTGGGGGTTTCATTCCCATTAAATAATGTGACACATCAGCAATTTAGATGACATGGCATGATAATTATGAAGAGAGAGAAGAAATGAGTTTCATCAGGATGAAACTGGGCACGTACTATTTCCAAGACCATGAAACCTGTTGAAACTAGCACTGTGGGCTATAGAGTTTCATTTCATCCAACTTCGCCCAATCTTGTGCTTTGCAATTAAATGCGATGGTTAGCATATGAAACTGTGAAATGAAACTGTGCATTGTGACTCTTGTTTCATTCATCTACACAAATCTCTTTAGATGATATAGCAATCTTGGAAACCGTGAAATGAAACCCTCCACTGGGAATGGCCTAAGGTGGGTAGATCCTTGAAGAGAGGCATGGAGAATGCCCGCATGGTAGCAGAACACCGTTCTTATGACTCTTGAACACGCCGTGGACATAGATACCGCTAGAGTTTTTATTATTTTGAAGGTACCATCAAATTAACGTTAAATCTTTATATTTTTTGTTACATTAGTTTAGTATATCTAAGCATGGTAAAAAGCCTCCTGTATCAAACTGCCTGCCTTCGCTTATTGGTCAAGATCCATCAGGTTTCTCGTTCGCGCGAACTGCGCGACTTTTGACGAGGTTTGGTATCAAGAAGGCGAAGAATTGCATCCGTGACATCTGGAGTCTTTTCTCTCTCTCTCTCTCTCTCTCTCTCTCTCTCTCTCTCTCTCTCTCTCTCTCTGAGGAAAAACAGAGCGAGAGAGAACTAGAAGTCACTTCCCCTGTTAGCCTCCTAGGAAGAGTGGCCGTTTTCAGCGTGTAGTGGATTGGCAGTATAGGAAATGGCATTTCTGAACCTTCGCAATCGAAGAAGAACTCAAGGAACCGGATCGATCGATTGACAATAGGATAACTCAACACTTCAACAGGGATACCAGGAGGAACAGCAAACAGATCATTTACGAACTTCTCCCTTCATTTCCTTCCTACGGAAAAGGAAAACCACGAAAAGCCCTCGCAGCATTGCACTAAAATTACTCCACTGCTGGAGAAATGAGTGGTAAGTACGTGAAGGGGGATGATTTCTTCCGCGTTACTACGCTACCAGACGAGTGCAGAGAAATCGGATTTATGAAACCTCGCATTTCCTAAGAACACGATCCAATAAGTTGCACTGTCTAGTTTCGCCGAACACATCATTGGATGATGTAAATATGTGTTTGGTTAATTGAGATAAGGTTGGATGGAATGGAGTGATCCTGTACTTCCGTTGTTTTTGTTTTGGGAGAATAGAATGATGCAGCATTTATATAGAATATTCTTTAAATTTATATCCCACCATTTAGGGTGGGATGGTTCCATTCAAACAATCAAACATATATTTAGGTCCAACAGTGGAGATTGGAGACTAGAGAGCGCAAGGGGTTTTAGAGTCGGAGTAATTAATTGTTTGCCATAAAGTTAATGTGCACTTGATGATTTGCAATACTATGTCTTACTGATATTTAGGTCCAGAAGTTACATATCAATGAAATACGGCGTGGTAAATTATCAAGTGCATATCAGTTTTATGGCAAATAATCAAATCTCCCTTTAAAGTGTTAGAGACTTTGAACAAGTAAAATATTAAAGCCCACTACTTACTATATCTCTCATCCATGTCATCTAAAGTAAACACTAAAGTTAACTTGTACAATAGCTATCTCTAAAGATTTACTCTAGATGATATGCAATAACTATCTCTTCTCTCTTATACATTACTAATCTATCTATGTTTCTACGCAATGCTTGTTACTAAACAAGAGTCAACTCTCTTCTGTCTCATCTTTTCTCACTCAACCACATAGGACAAAGCTGCTATGTACATGCTAAGAGTAAGTTAGGGTGGTCTTATTGTACATTCTTGGTTGGGACGGGAAAGGCCCGATTGGTGATGTGGCACGACAAATTGGTTAATGAAATGTTTTCATTTCATTTCTTTGGAGAGGAAATGTTTCTTTTTCTCGAGTAAGATGTTTCTTTATATTCTGTTTTCATTTTCTAGGTCGTTTACACTACCTAACTTGAATTTCTTTGTTTTGTTTTATAAATCATGAATGCTACAACATTTGGCTAATTCTAACAAAAATGTAGCGCAAAAGTAGTGTATCATAAGTTCATAACAAAGTACCTAGTCCAAATCTTGTACATTGTTGCGAATATTTTTTTATAAAGACTGCTGGTTGATTTGTTTTGATCCAATAGTATAAATTAACTTTGATTCGCCCCAAAGCACCTCTCCTGACTCTGGTAACAATCACACAAGTGTGGCTATAACTTGCATATAACCCAAAAATCTGCGTGAGTTTGTGCGTGCGTACTTGATAGTATGTATGCATGCACGTCTACTTTTGTAATGTCGAAAAAAGACTTTATTGCGAACTGGTTTCTTTTTACACAAAGTTTTGTTACTAGACGATTTTTTTTTTTAAATAATACCCTTTTTGAAAGGAATTGCGGTTTTAATGCTTCAAAAATTAAAATTGCAAAATTAATATGTAATCGCCAGACCGTATGGCGAATACCCTATTTTCGCCATATGGTATAGCGAAAATATCCTAATTACCTGATTAAAGTCGATTAACCGTCGGCTGTTTGGTTAAGGCTATTTTCGCCAAACCATTTGGTGAAAATAGGGTATTCGCCGTACCATATGACGAAAATACCCTATTTTCGCCAAACCGTATGGCGAAAATAGGGTCTTCGCCATACCGTTCGGCGAAAATAGCCTTGATTCAACTGCGGATTTAGTGTATCGTCGCCACACGGTTCGGCGAAAATAGGGTATTCGCCGTAGGGTATGGCCAAAATAGGGTATTCGCCGTACGGTCTGGCGATTACATATTAATTTTGCAATTTTGATTTTTCGAGTATTAAAACCGCAATTCCTTTTAAAAAAGTATTATTTTAAAAAAAATCGTTACTAGACCAGTCTGGTGAGTGGGAGGGGTTGAGGTGGTGAATGAAAAAAACTATGCTGGTTGTATGCGTGAGGAACATGAGACATCTCTCGGCATACCATATGTAAGCATCTAGACCCTTAGGCCCCGTTTGGTACGGTTCCAGATTCTAGTAGAAACGGAAACGGTTCTAGATTCTTGATAGAAACATTTCAGGTAGAATCAGAATCACTTTCTGCAAACCGTTTGGTACGGTTTCAGATTCTAGTAGAAACTAGTAGAAACGGGGTTGAGGGTGATTCAGCCACGGCGTGAAAAAATAAGAAACATTCCGAGGAGAATCGTTCCGAGTTTTAACCCGTTTAGCTGGGTTTCTCCCAGATTCTAGTAGAAACATCTCGGTTCCAAGTTGCCAAACGGGGCCTTAGTGTGCGTTTGGTTGCTTGTACCAAGTGGTACATGTATGAGATGGTTCAAAAAAAAATCATCAATGCGTTTGGTTGCTTGAATGAAACCATCACATCCTGTATCAAGTGATATAAATTTGAGGAATATTCCCTCTAGATGCTAAACCATCTCATTCACCCAAAATAATGTAACCAAATGGTACATGCCATCCCATCCCATAAACCAAACACACACTTAATTGGTTGATTAAGTAGTTTTGGTGATTAACAACCACTAAATCATTAAGATTAACATTGGTTTGAGTGTGGTTAAGATAAATTAGATATAGTGATAGATATTGATTGTTTTTGGACTTTTATGGATCCCCATAAAGTGCAAATGATGGCAAAGAATGGCTTTCATGAAGAGTAAGGAGCTTGTGGCTAGAAATGATCCAACTAGTTGTGTATGAATCATTTTAGTTGATAGGTTTTTTGTTTGAGCAGAACTAGCTAATGGTATACCGTTGCAATGGTATACCTGAGTTTCATTAGTTTCAGTGATGAGTTTTATCTGGTTTCATGAGTTTCAGTGTTTGGTTTTATGAGTTTTATGTTTCATTAGTTTTAGTGCTAAGTTCCATGAGTTTCAGTGTAAAAATTTCACGAGTTTCATAAGTTTCAGTGCTATACCGTTGCAACGGTATACCATAGAATGGTATTTCTGTTTTGTTTTTGCTTTGATCATACTATTAGAGGTTCAAGGCTAATAGCTTAAGTTTGGTTATGTTACGTAACTAGTTGTGGTGCATACTACAGCCTTTCTAGCTCACTTTTAATCAGAGAGCACCAAAGATTAAGTTTTGGTTGCGAGGATCTCCAAATTTGGATCAAATTTCAGCTTAGTCAAAAAAATCAATAGAGACGGATTATTCGGGTTAGGCATACCATCTGTCCACAGGGGATGTTTTCAGTGTTTACAAAAAATACATAGAGGTAAATAATCCCGATCAACCTGTATCATTGGGGGCGTACTAATAGTCCGGAGAGGGTGTGTTTTGTTGTCCGTGGAATTTTACACATAAGTGTATTTTCTAGGTTGAGGCATACCATTGGGGTATATTATCTGTTTAGAGAGGTTGTTTTTGGACAAGTTAATAGAATGGATTGTAGAAATCAGATTTAGACATTAATTTGTTAAGAGAATTCTGCTACTCTACTACCAGAGGAAGTACAAATAAATAGTAGTTAATTTGATCCATTGAATCAAAAAGAATAAATAATCTATATTAAATTTAGTGTACCATAAAATACTCTTTTTTTAAGTTACTACCTCAGGAACTTAAAATCAGTTTTTTTGAGGTGCTACCTAGTACGAACTACGAAGGATTCAAATTTCATTTTCAGTGTATATCTCGGAGGTGGCCGAAATCCGAAATTTCGAACAAAATTCAGACGAAATCCAAAAATCAAATTTCAAATCCGTTTTTTTTTTCAATCGGGATTCCCGAGATTTCGGCCAAAATACCGAGATCTCGGCCTAAAGTCATTGAGGTTTCAAAAAAGAGTATTTGCGACGGTTTTTAAGAAAAAACCGTCACTGATAATATTATCAGTGACGATTTTTGGCTAGAATCGTCACTGATAATATTATCTGTGGCGGTTCTAGCAAAAAACCATCACTAATAATATTTTGATTTTTTTTATTTTTTTTTATTCAATCGAGATTTAAGATCGTGGAGAGAACCGAAATCCGAAATCTCAACCAAAATTTCGTCGAGATTTTAAGCCTAGCCTAGTACATGTTTTTACACGAATCATCAGCGAACACACCGACCTCCGTTTGGTTTTTGAATTTTTTCAATGTTATGTCGCCGCATATGCAACCAATTCATAATCAAGTCTGCCTATTCGCAATCTCTTCTACGGCACCAGCCTGCCGCCCATACGAGGATAATTGCAAGTTGGAAGGGGAAAACTCCCGAGGAAGAACCTGCTTACATTGGTCTCATCCACGGCACCTGCCTGCCGCCCACACGACACGTGTCTTCCATCTCCGGTCTCCGCAGCCCAAACGGCTAATCAACAGCCAGCCAGCCAGCCAACTACCCCGACCCCGCGGCGGCCCAAAAACTCCGTGATTTCCGCAGCCAAATCGAGATCTCCCCCGTGCCGTTCGCGTTCGTCTCCCACCCCACGCTGGCTCGGCCGCGGCTGCGCAGCGACTAAGCCGAGCGAAAAAAGATGGCCTCGGCGCTGTCCTCCCTGCGCTACGGCGACAGCCTCTCGGTGGTGGCCATCTCTGGCGCCACGGCCGTGCTCTGCGAGGCGATCTCCTGGCTCCTCATCTACCGCACCGCCACCTACAACTCCCTCCGCGCCTCCATCGAGCGCCACTCCCGCAAGCTCGACTCCATGAAATCCGGCTCAGCCGGCAACGGCGCATCCTCCAACTCCTCCTCGTCCTCCCAGCCGTCCTTGTCCTCGTCGTCGCGGGCCAAGAAGATGGACCGCGTCGAGACCAGCCTCAAGGACGCCGCGCGGGAGCTGTCGCTGGCAAAGCTCAAGTCCGGCGCCGTCGTGGCCGCCGTGCTCTTCGTCGTCTTCGGCCTGCTCAACTCGCTCTTCGAGGGCCGCGCCGTCGCCAAGCTGCCCTTCGCGCCGGTGCCGCTCGTCCAGCGCATGAGCCACCGCGGCATCCCCGGGAACGACCCCACCGACTGCTCCATGGTCTTCCTCTACTTCCTGTGCTCCATCAGCATTCGGACCAACCTCCAGAAGCTGCTCGGCTTCGCGCCGCCCCGCGCAGCCGCCGCGGCCGGTGGGGGGCTCTTCCCCATGCCCGATCCGAAAGTAAACTGAGGTAGCAATTCGATCGTTCGCTCTAGTTTTTCTACTGCTAAGCGTAATTGCTTGTGCTAAATTTCGTGCCTCTGATGTCTTACAGAGGTTAATAGATCAGGATGCTTTATTCTGAAAAAAATTGCATCCTGGATCTACTGATACAAACGGGGGCTTGGTTTTTATTCTGATTGAACTTTTGGATGCATCTGGTTGATAAGTAGGTGATGGTTTCGTTTGATTGAAATGCTTCTAGTATTCTCTTGGAATTGAGTGAGCACATATGTTTGACCCAAAACTGAAGTTGCATCCTTGGGTATTCATCTTTCTATTCTTTGGGGATTAATCTAGAATATAGATTCCTGACTGTGAATATTGGTTAGGATAATTATCTGCACATTTGGATGATTACAAGGTTCGTTTAAGGCATGTAGATCGCTTAATGAATCTGTAGCGTTAGCTCTGACTCTCATCGACTTTGGAGTGCGGAAGCGTGCTTCCACGCCATTAAGTATTTCTGTGTAACCTCGTATTTTGAAACAGTTATTACTAGACTAGGGTCCAAGAGATCACAACAGTTTTAGCAAGTTTTTCCCTTGTCTTATCCGTCTCTGAGACTGACTGTTCTGTGAGTTGACAGTTGTGGAAGCAGGCTTCTATGTATTTCTTTTTTAAAGTAGCACAAATATAAAAGTATGGATGAAGGGTAAATGATGATTACTTAGCCCTTCGTTTACTTTAATATTGATGCAACTTGCATTGGAAGGAAAAACATAGAATCACTACTCGTGAAGAAGAGAACTAGATTCCCCACGATCCAGCAGCATGCCACTTCTGTCGATTGTGTATTAGCAGTTGGGCTTCATAATTTGTTGGATCATGGGATTAAGGAGTAGAGATTAACAACACCACTTTGGAACATTGATGGATTTTACTTTTTATAAGGTTCTGGACAGTAATGTGATTGGCTTTTGCAACTTTTAATGGATATAATTTTGTGTGGATACTTTGGATAAGGATGAGCTGAGCTCTATCTCGATTAATTCATGTTAGTCTGTTGCTGTGGTTAAGGGTTTCTTAGTTCCAACGTCCAAGAAGTGGAAACTCTAGTAAAGAACCATTTAACCTAACAGTTGTCAAGAATTTTTTTCATTTTTAATCAAGGGTTTGGGCATGAATTTATTTAGACAGCAACAAATCTTTCATAAGTTCGCTTAATAGACCGTGGACATTAATTAGTGTAGTATGCAAGAAATCTACGAGAGGATTTGCTTACAGCAATGTATGTTAGGTAGATTCATCTGAGTATAGCATTGTATGAATAATAGTTGCTTCTTGAGACTTGAGAGGAACATGATTCATGGGGTAGATCATCTATAAATATCATTGTAGTAAATTCAGTAGATAAACTGTACTAAACCAATGTGTACCATTCGACTTATTGTTCATGCGATCAATATATTAGATTTCATACTATTATATTTTCTCAAACATCATGATAGACTTGCCTGGAAATTTTTCTGGTTGGGTGTTTGAGCCTCCTGTTCAACTTTTTGAGACATTCCTTCCTTGTTAGTTGTTTTAAAAAATCTTATTTTGGTGTGTACACATGTCGGCATGAGTATGCATATGTGCAAGTATTGTTGATTCTTACTTCGATATCATCAGTTTTAATATGAGTACTAAAGGGAGTTAGTGAAGGTGGTATTTTCTCTGTGAACCAGCTACTAAAGTTGATCGTTGATTAAACAAGTGGGTCCTTGCAGTGCTTGTCTTTAGAGATCTGTATTTTGGTATATTCAAGTTGTTCAGAAGCATGCATCTTTCTTTTAGATATCTGTAATTTGGCATCTGCGGCAGCAGTTCAGAAGTGTTGCAGTTGCAGCAACAGAAGTTATACAGTTACGACAGCCACATCACAAGTTCACTGACTTCAAATTACAATATTGCATGCCTGTAGATTCCCATAGTTCCTCTTCCTCCTTGGCCCAATTTTTTCATTTTTTTTTGTTTCAGCTGAACGCTTTTCTGTTTCTTTTGGTTCAAAATCAAAATAAATTTGTTTCTTCAGTTATTATAATTCATCATCTGATCTGCTAATTTTATCTCTAACTGGAGTTCTTTTCTGCAGATGCGTTTATACCACTTGTGATGGCGCTGGAGTGAGTTCGTCTCTGAGAAGAGTGGTTGTGAAGGAAGAAATAACGTAGTCGCTCAGGGGAGAAATGTTATAGACTCTGTACTGATACTTGTATCCAATTCATTTTCCAATTCACCAGTCAGTCTGGTGTTTCAACCATGATTAAACATGAAGCTAGACTTATTTATCCATAGACTAAACAATGAACATGAACCTGCCAATGAACTGTGCAGCCAGGTTTGGAACACTAGTAACCTTTTTTCTTCTTCTTATTTCATGTTAAGGATGCCATTCTCTCATTCATACCACGCTGTCTTGTGAATTGTGATGCCGTGATGGGCAAGTTTCTAGCATCAGTGACTCAATGTTACTAGTGTTTATTGGTTACAGTGCAACGCTTGCCTGTGGTCATTCACTCTGTAAATCGTCTTAGGAATTGTCAATTCGGTAAACAATTCGTCGTTTAGTCCGGAAGCCGGCGACACCATGACAATAAAGGACGCATGATAGGTGGGGGTACGAACAGGGTTCACAAAACCGTCGAAAACCGCGGTTTTCAAGCGTACCGTTTCGGTTCGAGATGTAAAACCGCTCGGTAAACCGGTCTAATTAAAAAAAATTGAAAAAAAATTAAAAATTTGAAAAAATTTGTATGTTCGGTTTTTCGCGTAAAACCGTTGAAAACCGTTTTCGAAGAGGTCGAGTTAGTTTTTCGTGAAACCCTAGCGGTTTTTCGTAAAAACCGAGCGGTTTACCGTGAAAAACCGAACGTATTTCAAATTTTTTCAATTTTTTTGGATTTTCCAACTCTTCGGTTTTTTATGGTTTTTTAGCGGTTTTTCGCGTGGTTTTTGCGAAAACCGCACCGCGAAAACCTCGCGGTACGGTTTTGTGAACCCTGGGTACGAACCACCCCTCCCTACGGCCCTACCTTTTTCAAACACATGCGTCCGCCGTTGAAGAGATAAAAATCACGCTGAGTTACTCTGCAGCTGAGAAAAAGAAACTTATTTTTACATCCGATAAGGAAAAGATACGTCGGTGTTCGTTCTTAAAAGCGAAGCTAAAATTGGTGTTGACGTAGGATATGGCCGGAGTTCCGCGACAGCTCAAGCCAAACAATGAGCACCGAAGGAACTCATCGAATCTACGCAAGCAGCTCGTGAAAGGTCCAAATGAGACGTGTTCAAGAATCAAGATGCTGGTAGAGAGTAATTACTAATTAGTTCTAACACTCTCTTTGATAGAGCAAGTGCTGTGGCAGGAGCGAGCGAGCATGCGATTGCGATGGCTCCAAAGTGAAGCACATGGCAGCCCATACACAGCCAGGCTGGCAGGCCCACAAGCTATATAACCAGACTATAAGAGTGGGTAGGCGGCATGAGGATGTGAGGTGAGGTAGGCGGCCCACCGAACAACTGCGCCCAGGAACGAAGATCTCGTCTCGTCGTCCGCTCCACACCACCGATCCGACCATGAAAGAATGCTGGGTTAGCCGCGGGCCCGAAATCATGTTTATCTAGTCTTATATACATTTTTTTGTAAATAATATATTATATTTTTGTAAATTTAGTCCTCTTCCCTATCGCAGAAAGCGCAACAGACGACACATATCTCTATCATGCTCGAGGAGTGTGGAAGATGACCAGCGCCACGGCAGGACGAGGGATCACGGGAACAGACGCTGGAGCATGGGAGGAGCGATGGCGGGCGCACGGCACAATGAGGGAGGAGGTGTTGCCGCTCCTGGTAGCTCAGAAGAGATCCTACTGCAGTGGGCTATACACTGCTCCTGCAGTCGGTCGAGTTCCTATGACTCCTCGGGCGCGGCAGGAAACATGTGTTGTTTGTTGTATTTTCCATAATGAGGACTAAATTTACAAATAAGGTCATGTTTGGTACGGTTCCAGATTCTAGCATAAAACGGAAACGGTCCAGATTCTTGGTAGAAACGTTTCAAGTAGGATTTTGTGAATCGGGTGGAACGGGGTTGAGACTGATTCGGCTACACAGTGAAAAAGAAGAAACGTTTCGAGGTTTAGCCCATTTGGTTGGTTTTTTTCTATAATCTAGTAGAAACGGTCCGGTTCCAAGTTGCCAAACGGAGCCTAAATACACAAAAGTTAGATTTGTGTGTGTATATATATATATAAAAGGCTAGATAAGCTAGAAGTTACGAAAAGTAGGAAGGGAGAGGGTCTAGATGACCAGAGCCGGCCGCACTTTCTTTCTCGAAGCCGCAGCTCGTCCTGCGCCCGCGTTGGCCGGCATGTGATGTGAGAACGTTGTCATTCCAGCGGAATTCCGCCGAGAGTTGAAGATTGCGTCGCGCGCTCGAACTGTCGTACATACGGCAGGGCTCGGCTTAGCGTTACGGCCGAGCATTGAGGAGGAGGGGCGGAGCAAGACGGTGCATCAGGTGGCCTGCACAATTGCTGACGCACACGTTCGATCGAGGTACATTCCCAAAGGACGCAGATCATTTGCACAAGGATTTCAAATGTCCATGAAATTCGTTATTTTTTTCATCGTATTGAACCAGCTCGATAAACAAAATCGATCTAATTCAAATTCAAATTTTAAAAATTTTATGCGACATAAATCGATCGAAAATTGGCAAAAACCAGTGAAAATCGGTCGAAAATGGGCTTTCAGATTTATTCCGCTTAGTTTGCCAATTTTCGATGTAAAACGGTCGAAAATTGGTAAAACCGACCGATTTTTGATTTTTTTCGCCCGTTGAGTTCAAAGAATTTAGCTTTGAATTCGTTTGGTTCCTGTCGATTTTTGACGAAAATCAATACCGCTAGGGGCGATTTGTAAACTCGATTCGATAGTATAAAACCAGACTAGACACTAGTATAGTAGTAGGCTACTAAGGGTAGTAGCTAATGCAAGATGGCATTAGCCAATCTAGGCCACTTATCTCAAGAATGTACGGATGTGCTTGTATATATGGACAGTTTTTTCCCAATAAAAAACTGCGAGGCACATCACCGAATCCCCCATCCGGCAATTCTGCTTCACTTTGTTTCTGCAGCTGCTCTCCCTCCGGTGCGCTCATTTCCAGGAGAGAACGATATGCATGAGACTGGAATCCAGGTGTCGCACAAGGATAGGTCAATGGCATCTCAGCGGATTCGTGCCACCTTGGTCACCTTCCACCATCTTGAGGGTCCATCGCAGACGCGGCCTCCATGGCTTGCGCCTGCCCGCAACAAACTCCGTTGCGAGTGGCAACATGGGAGCATATCCTATGCACATGGAGGTGTTGTGCACATATGCAAACATTAAATCTGGACCGTTCAAATCCCATCCAATGGTGGCTCATCGGGGGGTGTAATTGCAAAATGTTTGCACATGTAATTTTGAGTCACCGTTGGATGAGATTTGAACGGTCCAGATTTAATGTTTGTATATGTGCACAGCACCTCCATGTGCATAGGATATGCTCCCGTGGCAACATGTGCTCATACGTACCCACAGGGGCGGATTTAGGCCCATGGCACAGTGGGCTATAGCCCAGGGTTTGAAATTTTAACTAGTTTTTAGCCCAGGTAAGCCCAGGTTACAAGAAATTTATTAGCCCATATTATTCAACTCAATTCGGCCCATATGAGAGGAAACAACCCACGAAATGGAAAAAGCATAAAACCTAAAAACCTAATCCACACCTCCACACCACGCATCAGCCGCCACAAAGCTCGCAAGACTCGCCCGAGATCACGCTGCCTCGCGACCTTGCCCGCCCGCTCGCTTCGCCCCACGGAGTCGCGCTGCCTCACCGCCTGCTCTCGAAGTCGCTGGCCGCCATCAGCCTCGCCGGCTGCCGAGTCACACGGGCCCGCGCCACCTCGCCGAGCGGCCGCGCCGCCAAGGCCAAGACTCGGAGCAGCCTCTTGCCGGTCCGCGCCGCCCGCTTCGCCGAGCCGCTGCCGCGCTACCGCGCCGCTGGCTGATCGGGCGCCGAGCCGCCACTTGCAAAGAAGAAGATCGCTCTCTGCCTCTCTCCCTCTGTGCTCTGTGAGTGACCTCTGTAGCTCTTTCCGGTTCATATTTGCTTACCATTTGAGCTAGTAACAGAAGATGAAGAGGAATAGAGGATCAAAACATTAATATTAACATTTTTGTAGGAGATGAAGAGGACTAAATCATTAACATCTTATTTTTCCACACAAGGTTAATCTAGCCAAACCCCTTCATCTATAGAAACAAGAGCTAGTAACACACATCAAAACAATCCTCATATTGTACTTAGTTCGGATGACATTGTTGCTGATCCTGGGCTATGGAAATCAATTGATACTTAATTAGTCCGGATGATATTGTGTGAGCTAGTAACACACATGCAACATGTTTGATTTACTCTCATATGTTGTATTAATGTATTAGTAGGTTCTGGTTCTTGTCCCACTATTGATGAAGAAATGTTGGGATAGGATAGAGAGCAAATCTTTGTCCTTTTGGTACTCAAATCGTATCTCTACTATGCTACATTGTCTATGTATCACACTATCACTTATGATGTTTTATGTTGAAGAATTGAGCAAAATTTTCATATTAATGTTGTATTTGCGACGTACTTTTGTTATATTGTCGTGTAGACATAAATTAATGTTCTTAATAGAATTTTAGTTTCTTAAAGTTTAGCCTGGGGCAAGTTCAAATTCTAGATCCGCCACTGCGTACCCAATTATTCAATACAAAATATTGGTGGAGAAAATACATTAATCGTTTATTTCAATAGCATAGGTGTGAGCTAATGCCACCTCTGCATTAGCTACCACAAAGTCAGTTCAGAGGATCCCCGTACCTTCTCACGTCCAATTTGGTCAAAAATTCTAATGTCTTGCTTTATCTATGTAGGGTTCCAATATCACTTGTTAATTTGGAAAAGGTAGATTTTAAAAGTACGGCATACAAGATATAGCTTCCTCACAAAGAGAGAGAAGATAAAGCTCGCTAATACTTAGACTATCTCCAGCAGCTTCCCTTCCCCTCCAAATCCCTTCGCGAACAGATCCCAAGTGCTCTAGCAGATTCCCTTCACGATTCCCTTCAGAAGGGATTCAAACAGTAAATCCCTTTAGAAAGGGATTCTCTCTTCAATCCCTTCACAAATCCCTTAAGGGGATGCTGCTGGAGATGGTAGAAAATAAAGGGAATGAATATGGAGAAGGGAATAGGGAAGGGAATGGAATGAAGGGAAATTGCTGGAGATAGTCTTACTACCAGAAGGGGCTTAATTTTTCAGCTATTTTCCAGTACGCTAAATCGAATATGAACTGTTTATTCTTTTTAATCTAATAGATCAGATTAATTAGAGATTACTTATACTTCATCTGGTAGTAAAGTAGTAGAAACACCCTTAACAAATTAACGGTTAGATGTGATTTCTACTACACATTATATACTAACAGTATAATGCATCGTAAAATTTTTCTATTTTTTTTACTCTGTTTGACATAGCTAGCAAGGGGTTTTGCTGGGCTAGCTGGAGCCCACCCTCTGGTTGTCAGACTCTAAGTATACTCTTTAGTACATACTAACACTTAGTTTTTAGCATAGCAACAGTAAATGCACACATGCTCAGCCACGGCTAGGGAAGAAGAAGCTTTGCTATGTGGTGAGCTATTTCCTATGCCATATGGCTTGGTGGACTGCCGTTTGTTGAAGGCCTAATTTGGTAATCGGTAACTTTGCTTTTTACCTGCAAAATTGGATTCAAACTCTAGAAGCACACATAGATCATAGAGAGAGGGGGGATGGTTCGAAACTTTTCTTTTATGAGAACATGGCAACCCACCGAGTTGGGGGGCGCTTGATGTACATCGTGGGGAGTCAACAATTGCAAGGGCATAGCAAGGGCATCGAGTGGATGCCGAAAAGCTAGAGAGGGAATGGGCATGTGGCGACGAAAGCCCATTGCAGCAACGGCGAGCAGGCACGAAAGGCGACGTGTGGCGTGAGTTGGCGAGTGCCTAACCGACTGAGTGGGCTGACCATAACAGCAAATAAGCAATATGAGCCCCTCTTTTGATATGGTATTTTTTTGAATTGTAACTGTGTTAATAGATTGGATAGTTGCATAAATACTTTTTAAATAATAAAGTAATAGTAGTAGTAACTAACAAACAGATAAGAACATACACAAATTAAATAATAAAGTAATAGTAGTAACTATCGAACAGATAAGAACATGACACAAATTATATATTTAAATTTAGTCTAGTCCTTTAAATCTACCCTCCATTTTTATGGATCCAGGCTTCGCCACTGATTCGAGTCCTCGTTACCGCCGAAATTTGCAACCCATATACATATAACATACCTCACCGGGGCATCTTAGGGAAAGAAAGCAACATTCTATCCACTCATCCATTTAGGGCCTGTTTGGTTGCCTGCACGCGCGGAGCATGGCTCATGCGAGCCAGGCCCGCGGGAAACGGCCGCGCACGGCGTATCTGCGCGTGCAGGCATGCAGTGCTAAATTGGCCTTCGTTGCATGCGTTGAGCCAGGCCGCGCACATGCGATGCAGGCAACCAAACACGATCTCATGTACGGTCAATGCATGCATCGAACCAGGCCGCACGCATGCAGGCTACCAAACAGGCCCTTAGTGCTAGCTCTAAAATCATCTGCATGCTGGGAGCTAATTAAACTAAACCTACGGATCGATGTTGCCCTCTATCGTATGATGATCAAACCCGTACGTCACCGGCCCCACTATCCAAGATGCGTACGTTGCATCCGCATCGATGGATGAGACGGTCGCCGTCGACGACCACGACCACCCATCCATCCATCCCAATTGAAGCCGAAAAGGCCGCCCTAAATGCATGAAATAACGAAACGGGAAGCGACCGACTTGCCCGTGACTGCAACGGCCGCTCGCGCACCGGTGCGGGCTTCGCACAGCGGCAGCGTCACATCAGCCACCAACAACGCCGATCGATCGAAGTGGGAGCAGCGGTTGGATGGATGTATCAATCGATCGGAATCTTATTCGCGCGCGTCGTCTCTCGTCGCAACACCGCGCGCGCGCGCGCGCGCGCGGGGCGGGTGCCATGGCCCATGAATCATGATACGGATCATCACAACAGTACCGCGGAGAGCGACGCGTGCCGTCGTGCGGCGACGACGCCTCGGTGGTGCGTGCGGGCGCTTTAGGTTTCCTTGCGTGCGTATGTTACTTGGGATCAAATTAAGCTCCATCGATCGCCCCCCGGCCTCTTGCATTGCTAGCTAGTTTAGCTTGCCCTGCTGATGCCGACGTCTCTGCCAAGTACACTATAACTAACTGTTGAAGATGGCTCAGCTTAATTTATGGAATGATGAAGGCCGGCCGGCACATGTTTCGATCTGTATCAAAACTGATAAATTTGTGTACTTTGTTCTCTTATAGGGCAGCACACATGTTTCGGTGGCTCCAATATAATGTACCTCTTCCACAAACATAAGAATATATACATTATTAACTGTTTGTTTCTGGTTTATATATATTATGACGTGTACATTAATTATTAGGCTAGCTTTAGATATCTCATTTCAAATTATTTCCTTCAAATTAAATAAAGTCCCTCAAAAAAATGTCTTTCCTAGCTAGTTTGGAGAAAAGAGTGATCAATGGTCCATGGACGCGTATTTATCTGCAGGTTGGGGTAAAAGCCAGCGTGCATGCATATGCGTGCAATCCTTTTTTTTTTTTTGAAGGAATACACATGCAAAATTAGATAACACTGTATTTCATTTTTTTTCCCGTTACGAGAGCATGTACTAACAATCAGGAGCGGAACTGGGGTGCCGGGTATGTCCTGGAACCTTTAAAATTTTGAAAAGTGCTACAAGATCATCTTTTAATAGGCCAAATTTGTTGATTCAATTGGTTTCGATTTTGCTGGTTTGATATTGTTAAGACTGTAGAACCATTTATATTGTGTTTTTAGCAAATTTTAAATATACTTGTTGATTTATGTTGTTACGAAACATGCGTGAGGTGTGCATCCTGACGAGAATTTTTTAGTTCCGCCACTGCTAACAATATTTGAGTTCTTTTAGATATCATGGATACCAATACCCGGCTTCTATATCTCATTCCTGAACAAGCAGTAAAAAGATCCGTGTGATAGCTAGTGCGATATCAATAAACGATATCGATCGTCCATTTAATTTTAATTGCACACAGCAACGCCGTAAAAGTTTTTCCAGGTTGTTAAATGTCATGTCGTGCATATAGTAACAGGAGGCTTCACCGTTACACTGTCTAGGATAATGTCACTAAAAGTGATTCAACAAAGAAACGTGAATCGATCAAGTTTGTGCACCGAAAGCCGACAAATATCAACTACTACAACTGCATATTAGTTTTCCCCGTCTTCCATTTTTGTTCGAATCAAACATACCATCCTAGACTGAAGTCCAAAACAAAGCAAAGACGGGGGTTAATCGATGTGAAATAATATTATATTAAAAATTACACAAATATTAAAGCATTAATAAAAAATACATAGTAATTATTTATCTCTTCGCTTGCTTCAAGATTTATATAACTTGTACTAGGAAGGAAAACATATAGAAACACTACTCTATGTTACATATCATGCTTATCAAGAATTTTCACAAACAAAGGGTAGACGATAAAGATGGTACACAGCTGCCATCAGAGATGGCACCACCGGTTGAGTACCTAAAGGACTAATTCAAAATCACATGTCGAATTAGAACACATTTACGCATCATATTGCTGATCAGATATAGAACTCATGCCAAATTTTGTTACTGCACCTTCGTATACAGACGATATGAAAAATTCCGTTAAAAGAGGTGGTTTTATGTTTTTCTTTTTTAAAGTCGCACAAATATCAAAGCATGAATAAAAGGTAGATGATGATTACTTATCCCTTCGTTTGCTTGGAGATTTATACAACTTCTCTTGAGAGGGACAGACCACATTTACACGTCATATTGCTGATCATATATAGAACTCATGCCAAATTTTGCTACTGCACCTTCATATACGGACGATACAATTAATTCCGTTAGGAGTGGTACGTGCTTCTATGCTTTTTTATTTTAAAGTTGCACAAATATCAAAACATGAATAAAGGGTAGATGGTGATTTCTTAACTCTTCGTTTGCTTCAAGATTTTGTGCATACAACTTGTATTAAGAGGAAAATTATAAAAGCTATAATTAATAAGTACTAAAAGGGGAATCAGAAGTGCTTATATTATTAATTAAAATTTACAAATAGATGAGAGAATAATTAATTCTTCATTTATCATGAAGAATTCTGCATGGACGATCCAATGGTCGATGGAAATATAAGTGTACATCAATAAATTACATGTCATATAAATACGTTGCATTTTGCTTCCTCTATAAGTATTTCCGGTGTTAGATTTCTATATGTAGCATGCCCCTTTCACAGAGCATTACAAGCTGCTTTGGATGCATCCCCTAGTTAAATACATAGATAAATCATTGATGAGAAGTCCCAACCTCCATGAAATCTATGAGCTGCACCTGCCCTTCAGCTTGATCATACCGGTTCTCCTCTTGCTCCTCGATGCTCGAACCGCACTTGGTATCGCTCGAGCTCACGTTCACTTGGAGAAAGTCGTAGAACTCTACCGATTTGTTCGTATCTGCAAAACAAATTCCAATTGCATATATATATATATAAGCTAATTAATAAGAGCAGTACGTACGTACGTACTTTCCTACATGCACGCGCGCATCAATAATATTGGAAAATGCGTAATTCCAATGCATGCAGGAGATTCACCTTCATTAGTAGATGAACAATAACCCTCCTTGTTGTGATGGCTAATCGCAAACGGACCGGCAAATTCTCTACGGTACTGGTCGAGCATGGAGGCCATGCTATTCGTTTCAGGCCTCGTCTTCTTGGCGTTCCTAGGACTTTGAGCTTGCACATCACCAACTGCAGTGGCGGTAGCGCCGCTCCGTTTGTTCGACAGCCTCATCCGCTCCCTGCACCGCCGCGCCATGATCACATGCCAGTGGTTCTTCACGGCGTTGTCGGTCCGGCCTGGGAAGAGCCTGGCGATGACGGCCCACCGGTTACCGTGGACGCGGTGCGAGGCGAGGAGCAGCTCCTCCTCCTCGGACGAGAAGGGACTCCTGTTGATCCTTGGGTCAAGCTGATTGAACCACCGCAGCCTGCAGCTTTTCCCTGGCAATTTAATTGTCATTTTCGATCGGTTAGCTCCTTACGTTATGTGCTCGTGACGCCATGGTTTGTGCAAGAAAGAACGCAGCGCGGATAAATTAGAAAGCAAGAAAAGTTGAATTAACCGATCACTAGCTAGCTAGATAGATAGAATTGCTCTACAAGTGACAGAGATACGATATACACATCGAAGTGAACATCATCATGTATTGATCAGCTGCAGATAATTAAGCACGCACCTCTTTGACATGACACCCTAACAAATTAAAATTCTCTGAGCTAAACATGCCAAATCGATCCCAAAGTCAAATAAACTTGCTCAAAGCAATTGCGCCAGGAAGAAGATATAGGAACCAAAACATACACAGTTATCCATAGAGAAATTAATTCTTAAGCACATAGGTATATATCATCATGCACATGTCACCTGATCGGCCTTGGAGCTTCTCGGCGATGGCGTTCCAGTTGTGCGGCCCGTATCGCGCAACGAGCTCCTTGAGCTTCTCGTCCTCCGACGGCCTCCAGTGGCCCCTGGTGCACATCCTCGATCGATCGATCACCGAATTAACGAAGCAACAGCAATCGCTCCTCTATAGCTCTCTATCCCTTGCAATCTTGCGCTAGCTATCTCTCAATTAGCTTCCTAAGGTTGCACAAGCAGCAATAAAAGAATCAACTAGTTCAGGCAGGAAGAATTAAACACAGATCGATCGAGATCGTTGTGCTGTAGGGCCACTGGAGATATCAACAGAGATGCGAGAGAGGGAGGGGAGACAAGAGACAAAGATCGATAGGGTGAGAAGAGGCGAGAGAAAGATAAGGGGTGGGGGATATATAAAAAGAAGGGGTTAAGGGAAACTGGTGGGAAGCTCTCTCTCTCTCTCTTACTCTCGTTGTTAATCGTTAGTGAGGGAGAAGATAGTGAGTTAGGAGATGGTTACACCAGAGTTAGTTTGATGCTACGTGTGGGCTAACGGGTGGTTTTGTACGTTAAGCTTCACAAAAGAGAATAGAAAATGTTAGTTACATGCTATAGGTCCACAAGGTCAACTAACTATCTTGCCGGTTACAATTGTTCAACAAACAGCATACGGAAACCAAGCGCAATCTCTGCATGTAATTCCAACTACCTAACTATGGCATTTGCACGAACCTGCAGTAGCATATGTTAGTAACACTTAGGCTCTGTTTGGCAGAGCTCCAGATCCTAGCTTCATCTTAGAGCTGAAATTTGTAGGCTAAAATAAAGTGAATTCAGTTTATATTTTTACTCTAAAATGTAAACAAGATGATCCACCTAAACACTCACAGCTCCAGCTTCATAGATTTAGTGGAGCTAGGAATATCCAGCTCCACTGATTCACGAATCTGGTGAAGATGCAGATTTGCCAAACACCCCCTTAGTATGGGAGTTACAAAAGATCAACCGGATTGTACGACACTAAGGGCCTATTTGGCAACAAAGTATTTTCATAATTTCTAGGCAAAACCATGGTTTTGGAGAATACCATGGTATTTTTTGCCATAAGGTGTTTGGAAGAAGAAAAAAAAAAACTCTGTTTTGAAAACCATAGTATTGCCAATACCATGGTATTTTTGGAGTATTGAAAACTCCACTCATAGTGGAGTTTTGAGCTTTTGGCATCACTTCATCATGCAAAGGATTTTGCTTCCAAGCAGTTTCCATGCCATGGTTTTGTAATACCATGGTATTTATACCAAAACAATTTCCATGCCATGGTTTTGTAATATCATGGTATTGAAAAACTTTACTTCCAAACAGGGCCTAAACTGCCAAGAGGTGAACAAAACTATTTCAACCAATTGGTTAATTTGCTAATCCTGAAATTTTCTTCTCTCTCAGTCACCTAAAATTGCACAATACTAAACCTAAAATTGCATTGCTAAGTAATGTGCAATTTTAGTAAAACCTTACTGCAATTTTTAAATTATATTTATTTTTATATTTGTAGAGTTAACCTAGGTTTACTTTATTTTTGTTTAGGTTAGAAATTTTTTTTTGTTTTTCTACTTTGTAGGGGTTCTCCAAACATTTTTTGTGTAGGTTAAAATAATTCTTTGTTTCAATCTTTTTCCTTGAGGTGAATGGGTGGGTTATATGTAGGATGTTAGGGAAGTGATGAGAGTGGTTAGATCTTTACCTATGGGTTAAAGAAGCGACTGAAATTTAGCAAAATTTCAGTTACTTAAGGATATATGTAGACAATCCCTTCAACCAAACATACTGTTCTGTACACGCGCGTACGTCATCTTGTGTTTGCCATGTAAGCAGGCTCAATTAGCTAGGTTTGATCAGTATATGTGTACCTTTCAGAAAAGATCATTTGTTACTGTCTTCACAGGCTCGATTTTTTGTGTGCAAGGGAATTCTTCACTTGGTGCACCTAATATTTTTGAGAGTTTGGGAGAAAGGGCAAGATGCCGCTGTAGGGTTGCTTGGTTGGGGGAGTTCTGTTGTTCAGGTCTCAACATCCCTCTGATGTTTCAAACCTACAACGTCTACTTAGAACCAACCAATCACTGTCCCTCCCCAAATGTACTCGACACCTAATTATAGTAGCATGCCTTACAATAAGCTCTGCGTTATATTGGGCGATCCTAATTAATCTACACATCAGTGTTTAGATTATACGTACTTGTCCAGCGATTATTTCGACACGAGAGATAATATTTGACAAAAATTTGACAAATACTCCATAATGCAAAACTAACTCCATTCATAAACGTTATTTTTTCTCTTAATTAAAGATACGAACTCCAACATATTCCAGCTACGTACGTGAATAGTTTGCTGGTTCATGTGCGTCGGAGTTTATTAGGAGCTAGCATGCGCTTGCACTGTTCCATTGGTTGATTGAAAGGAAAACTACACGTCCGTCCTGTGCGTGCATGCACTAAAAAAACATTAGTTAAACAAATCAGCAGGCAATATTATTATCTGTACAAATTAACTGCACAGAACCGAACTTGCTCTTGTACAAGACCTTCCTCTTGTTTTTGATTCTAGAATCCTAGCTTGGAGACACGAACAGTACTAGATCATGCGCGTGCCTAATATTAATAGTATAGTACAACGTACCTTCTACTCAAAATATATAGAAAAAATGGAGCTTAATTAGTTTCTGCTCGTTGGCAACAGAGAGCCGGCAAGTTAGTTGCTACGGGTTTTCCAGTGCTGTTGGCCGCCTCAGACCTACCAGCTGGCCAGTCAATACGCTTCTCCATTCGGCTGCCTGTTTGCTCAAGTTTAATTTGGTCAACCGAGTTGCAACTATATGCTTGCTACATATATACTTCAATGGCTTGCTGTTTAATTAGTATTGCTGTTTTTAGTGTGTAAAATGTTCATGTTATCGTTTGTGTAAGTGTGGAATTAACAGCTCTGGCCACGTACTAGCTACTTGATGAGATGTGTGTCAAGATAAACAGATTTTAGTTATCGTACAATCTTTTTATGCTCAATTACTACTAGCTAATTAAGGAGTACCCACATTAATTGCGATATGTAGCATGAATGTGACTCCTCACAATGTAGAACCGAATAGGTTTAACCTGGTCTAACTATTAAACTGAATGTGGTTCCTATCTAGTAATATTATTATCCCTGAAACATTGAATATATATAACATGCAAACTGAAAGTAAATTAAACAACACTTTCCGAATGTATGAAAATAACAACTTAATTAGCATTATGGTAAAATTAATTATGAAATAAAAACGTTGTTGTTAGTTGCATATCTATATCTCTTGTTTATTTCTTTATCTTACCTATAGAAGCTAGCTAGCTGGCCATATAAAATTTTATACGATGGATTTAAAATTTAGGTGATGGGGCTTCGACAACCATAGCAGAGACATTCTTGCGATAGCGAGTGCATATCACGGTAACAGCAACTACCTATCAGAAGTTAATTAATACATATATTCGATCCTTCCTGCGTTAGATTGCTTTTGAGGTCAACAACTGAAGAGCTGCTCGGGAGCTTGTGCCTGTGCTGTGTGCTTCTATTGCAGGTAACATGCATCACAAGAGTACGTACTAAATGTCAGCTTCAACCGTTGGCCTAACTCTGTTCCGTATAGCAGATAAAAAAAAAGTCCTTCGATTTTAAGCAAACACTTAAGCTTAAAAAATAGGACAAATTCAACTTGCTGGTATACATGCAATACATATCTCCTGATCGTCGACTAGTTGCACCTGGAATTAGTTAGTATATACATTAAAGTTCCATTTCAGATTTTACATATTCCACACGGGTCAATTTTTATGCTTTTTTATTTTAACTTTCGGGTCAATTTTTATGCTTTTTTATTTTCCCAGGAACGGATGCCCAGCAACAGCGTCTGTTTCAGTTCTGAAAAACACTATCCGGAAAAAAAATGTTTCGGCTCTGAAACGTTCGCCTGAAAGTGAACATATCGGCTAAACAATGTCTCGGTTGAAAGTCCGAGCGCTATATGCAGAGAAAAACGGAAACCGAATAGCTCAGACAGAACAGAGCAATCTCTTTTTCTCTCTCTCTCAAAGCCTTAATTCTCTTCTCAACTCTTTGCTTTGTTCACGTATTTGCAGAAGCTCTTGCATGCTTTTAAAGCACGTTCTCCACTTCCGACTCGTATCCTATTTTCTACTCGGATACATACGCCGTATATAAGATTAGTTCCAACTTTCACTCCCTAATCTTGTAACACCTAATTTTAACACCGACTCTTTTACTCGACATAGGATGATGAACGCATCTCCAAGGAGTTCTATCTTCCTCTTGCTACCCATACCGCCGGTGATGCATCAAGGGTGGAGATGATCGGCAGGAACCAGTCGGGGAAGGCACAGAGGAACTTCTTCACGATGGTATGCTCCTCTATCTTGTCTCTGAGTGCTCATATCTCATTGACGATGGTGGTCAGCTTCACGGCAAAATCATTGATGGACTCCGTCTCTTTTATGTACAGGTCCTCGAAATCTCTTGTGAGGGTCTGTACTCGCGCCTCTTTGACGTGATAAGAACTGATGTGCATCTCTTCTAGGGTGTTCCAGGTCTCCTTGGACATCTTCTTCTCAGCCAAGACCATTATCATGGCCTCGAGCACAGCTTGGAATATGGTGGCAAGAGCCATCTGGTCCTTGCGCTCATCGACCAGCTCATTGCCCTCCATAGCCGCCCAAACTCCTTGTGCGCGCAAGAAAACCTTCATCTTCATGGCCCAAGACCCGTAGTTGCTCTCAGTGAGCATCGGATACTAAAGGCTTACAGTGCCTTCTCTCGCCACCACTTTTGTTGAAGACTCCCCAAGATTGTTGACTCCACTACCCAGCGAACCTTATATTATCTTAGGTATGCAAGAACAAAAACTTCAAGCCCTGATATCAATTGTTGGAAATTAACCCAGGAACTAGATGACCAGCGATAGCTTCTGTTTCAATTCTGAAAAACACTTGTCTGGAAAAAAATGCTTTGGCTCTGAAACATTCACCTCAAAGTGAACGTCTCGGCTGAACAATGTCTCAGTTGAAAGTCTGAGCTCTATATGCAAAGAAAAACAGAAACCGAACAGCTCGGACAGAACAAAGCAATCTCTTTTTTTCCTCTCAAAGACTTAATTCTCTTCTCAACTCGGTGCTTTATTCACGTGTTTACAGAAACTCCTGCATGCTTTTAAAGCACGTTCTCCACTTTCGACTCGTATCCTATTTTCTACTCGGATACATACTATGTATACAATATTAGTTCCAACATCAGCTTCATCATTATTGGTGACACTTGCTGACCTCCTTTGCTAGCGCTGGTGCCTACTCATCATAAGAAGGATCTACCTCATTGAAGTCGCTGTCATGGTCATCCTCGGTGAAGCTATCCTTGCTGCTTGCCATGAGACACAACCCCATCAAATCATGCTTGCTTGGAGTTGCATTATCCTCGCTGCTCTCTGAATCCACATCGCTCAAATTGACTTGTTCAAGAGCGAAAAGAACTCGGTGGACAACTTTGCGGTTGATAAAATTCTTCTTCTTTCTATCAATTGAAGGGAATTTCTTCTTTTCTTTTCTTCTGTCGTTGTCCTTCTCCTCTTTTGACGCTTTTCCTGCAAGCTTAGGACAATTTGAGCGCATGTGGTTGAGATCACCACACTCATAGCATCTTGGAGGACCACCTCTCTTTCTCATTCTCACATTCTGCAAAGCTTTGTTAAAGCGAGAAGAGAGTACTGCTAGATCTTCTTCAGAAAGTTCTTCAATTTACTCATCTGTTAAAGAAGACAAAGAGGACAAAGCAAAGCTAGAAGAGGAATTTGCATTAGACATGTTAGGGTTAGAGATCAAAGCAATCGATTTAGAATTACCCTTCCTGACAAGAACATCTAATTAATGAGTTTTCAGTTTAGAATAAAGAACATCTAATGTGAGTGTGCTCATGATAGTAGATTCTTGTATAGATGTTACTTTCATCTCCCACACCGACATGTCCAAAGCACTAAGCAATTGTCTAGCATTAACGGCATTAGTGTAGTTAGCTCCAACAGCACATAGATTGCTAAGAATTTTATTAAAACATGCAAAAAAAGTCATCTACAGACTCACCCGGTTTCATCTCAAAAGCATGTATTCTTTTTTGTAGATGTCTTGGCGAACCTCTTTGACGGTGTTAGAACCCTCATGGTAATCACAAAGAGATTTTCATACCTCATGTGCGGATCGAAGATGACCCACAAGATCAAAGTCGCTGCGTCCCAAGCCTTGGATGATCAAGTTTCGCGCCTTGCTATTTGCTTCAACATGTGCACGATTGGCGTCGTTAATATTGTCATTCTCGGGAACTTCGTATGACTTTTAGACCTTCTCCCAAATCGCGAAGCCCTGTGCTTGGATGAACGCCTCCATCTTAGCCTTTCAAAACAGAAAATCAACACCATCAAACACACACGGTTTTGTCGAATAGCGATCCATTAGTCTAATCATCGGTTAAGGTAGATTAGAAAAACCTTGCTCTGATACCACTTGTAGGATCGATGTATATGAATATAGCAATCAGAGGGGGGTGAATGATTGTGCGGAAGCTAAAACCAAATTCTTGATCTACTAAAAGTTCACCCCAAAACGGAACCAAATAACTTCCTCGTATTCGACAAAAACAGATTGATGTTTGGTAAAATATGAATTCCTCGAGATCCAACTGTCGGATCGATCTGAAATTTGGACACAAGAAACTAGATTCCAGTACGAATGGAACCCAAAAAGAATCATCTCGATCGGACTTACGGATCAAAAGTTATGAACCTCGCAAGCTTGCTGTGACAGAAGATGATGAGAATTAATCTAACCAAAACTTGTAGATTAATCAAGAACGACAAAAGATTAATCAACTAAACTTTGAGGAACACTAAATCAATACCCTAGAAATATTTTTGATGGATTAAATCAAAGAACAAAAAAACCAATCTAGAACCAGAACAAGCATGCAACAAGAACCAAAACAGGAAACAATGTAGCAACGCGGTTACTATAGCACGCAAGGATCTGGAAGAATTGATCTTTATTTCTTTTTGTCTAAAATACTACAAACAAAAGAGTAGAACCCTAAAACCTGCCCAAGACTTGATGCATAAACAGGAGACGCCTCTCCCTGTTTATACAGAGTAAGCACATAGAGTCCTGAATACAATTCCTACTCCTAATCCTAGAAGGAGTCTGTATTCAACACAACTCCACTTGTCCTAACCTGACCAAATACAGCTCTTACACGCATATGGCAACCCAGCCATACTCACGTGACTAACAACTCTTGCACGCGTACGGCCACCATGCCATACTCACGTGACTAACCATTCTTCATGTGCACCGTCCTCTAGCCCGAACGTCCCGCATGTCATCCTTGACCACCAAGACCTCGATTCCTCCCTGAATCTAGTCTTGAACCTCAGTTCCTCCATGAACCTAGTTCTGGTCCCGTCATCGACCACGTTGGCCCTCGAGCAACACCTGCACATGAACAAACCACAAAACGATTCCGAGCACAAGTCCACAACTTGACTCAACATTAGTCCATGCAAATATTCACACGAGCATTGCATGAATTCAAAACATGTATTGTGAAATTCAAACAAATTTCATAACCACAGATCAATCACCAAACAATTTTCAAAATCACAAAAAAAAAACTTCGAGCAAAAAACCATTCACGCTGGACCAAACTTTAGTCCAGCGCACATAGAGCAAAAACCCTAGAAAAATCCATTCACGCCGGACCAAACTTTAGTCCGATGCAACTCACAACAGACCAAAAACTTGGTATGGCGTACACTTCAAACTCTCGGTTGAATGTAGACGTTGATCCACCGAAATGTTCACGACGGACTAAAGGAAATCAGTCCGGCGTACACGTGAAATCAAACCTCAAAATGCCGTTCACGACGGACCAAAGAAATTGGTCCGGCGTACATGCAAAACTTACTGTTTTTGAAAGATTTGGTCCGGCACAAAATCATTTATACCACGTTCACGACGGACCAAAGAAAATCGGTCCGGCGTAGATGCGAAATCAGGCCTGAAAAGCACATTCACGGCGGACTAAAATTTGGTCCGGCGTAAGAGTGAAAACTTACTATTTCTTGGAATATTGGTCTGGCGCAAACGAGACATTTTCTGTTTCTTGAAAACTAGGTCAAACACATGCATCGACACATTTTGCAAATTCAATTCTTAAGCCAATTTTTCAGCACATGATTTCACACTATCCTACTCATCGTCCTCTTCCTCCTCACCACTCAATGGCGTCGCCCACCATATTGAGTTAGGCATCAGTTGAGCTGACTATCGCCCCTCCTCCTCCTCACCTCTCCTCTCTGTCTTCTCATCACCGTCTGCCATGCTACCTCTCCCCCCTTTGATTCTTCACGTGCAATCAATGATAACCACACTCGAAAGGGTCAATTGTAGTTTTTCGCCTAAGCATTCCAAGTTTTATTGAATACATGAGGAACCAACAACATTACCTTAGGGTTTTTCAATTCCAGTCATCTAACTACCCAGAGTGAAAATATTATTACATGTGATAATGATCCTATCTTCGAGCCACAGCAACGGGTGCACTATACACCATGCACCCCTATGTATCACATATATGAAATAAGAATAAGACACATCATAAATTAGCTACCGGCTGTTGCCCCTCTCTATGCACTAGTGTTGTCACCACTAGCCAAGGCGTTGACCCCAGTTTGGGTACAGATATTTCTAATGTATGCACAAGCTAAACCAGGTTGCTCTCCTGGAAAGCTCTAAATGACCTAAATGCAAAAATAGGTTGCCTCCTAAAAGCACTCTATTCAAAATCCAAAGCTAGACTCCTCTATTAAAAAATTTACATGACAATAGGTTAGTCAGGTTGAGATACTGTTGAGAACATACAATGGTGTTGCTTATCGTTTTCGACAACCTGCATCTTCTATGCCAGCTTCATCTTGGTGTGTGTCATCCAACATCTCGGAGCTTGACATACGGCATGCACTAACTTGCGTGCAAGACTTCAGTTGTCGATGGTGATGATCATCTTGCTCATCGACATGCATCTTCTTTATCATCTTCATTTGCCTGGTACACATCATCCAACGTCTTGGTGTTTCTTCATTCGGCACGTACTGCCTTGAGCATGATATTTTCATTATCGAGGTGGAGACCAGTAGAATGGCAAAACACTCGTACTAATTCTGAGCCACAACCACTATGGGTACACTATACACCACACATCCATATCTATTACATATATGAAACAAGAATAAGACACAACATAAATTAGTTGCTGGTGGTTGTCCCTCTCTATGCACTAGCGCTGTCACCATTAGCCATGGTGTTGACCTCCGTTTGGGTACGAATCTTTCTAATACGCAGTCTAAATCAAAGATAATAAACTAGCATGCAAGGTTCTACAAGATCGATCTAATCACTATGATCAAAACGACTACCTAATACAACCTACTGATATATTAGATCAGAAGAAACCATATTGCATGAACTAGGCAATCGCAAGAAATATATGAAGCAACTAGAAGTAGTTCAAATAGACTAGTACATGAAAGATTACATCGTTACATCTATCGAAGATGAAGCATGTGATTTGGAGGCGATAGCAGGGCTTCACAGCCAAGAACTAGACTAAGTCTAGCCCTATCAACTAGAAGGTGTGATTTTAGGGGTCAAAACCCATCAAAACTTTTGTAGAACGCAAGATGTGAGATTGTCCAAAACCGTGGGGTGGTGGCGCCCTTTTATAAGGGGTTCAGTACCGCATGGAGCCAGGCGGTGCCACTATGATGCTAGGTAGAGCTAGTATGGCGTTGGATGGTGTTAGGACTCTAACTCAAGTGTTCGGTGGTGGTTCAATGATTAGGATGCTTCCATGTGTGTATGACGTGCCGGCCTTATCCGGTGAGGTTGGTTCGGCTTCCAAAATTAGCACCAATTTTGAAAAATTGTGGAGAATCTATTTTCTTTATGTGCAAGTTGATCTTTTCTCGAGTTGACGCGAACTCCTTTTGAGGAACTTTCAAAAGGTTCCTAGCAAGAGAAAATATAGTTAAGATGCGGTGTGTGGGTGGCGCACCTTGAGTGACAACCAGCAGGCTGGTGCTAGGTAGTGCTGAAGCATCTAGGCTCCTAATTTTATTTGGTTTTGTTAATTAATGACAATCGAGATTAAAGGACTAACGTTTCTTTTGAGTGTGAAAAAAGGTTGGTCCTCGTTATTACACATGAAAAAAGTCAAATAGTGAACAACCATGTTCTAAAGATGACTCAAGCTTACGGCCAAGGTATAAAAAATTAAGGACCTTTTCATAGCTTTTGTCGATCTTGCTGTTTGATGGAAAGATTGAGTTGTTAGAATATGAGCCATACTATTAAGAGGGATCGATGTCTAGTAGCTTGAAAATACTTAGAAATCATGGCTCAAAGTATGCTCATGCTTAGACATGATCATTCCTTAAAAATCTTACTATTCTACTAAAGTCGGCACTACCGGTACCTAAAGGCCAGTACTACCGCTGGGTCGATAGTACCGCCCTCTAGGTGCGGTAGTTATTTTTGTAGAAAGGCTAATTTTGAGGAGTTCTGGTGGTCGGGACTACCACTGCACGGGGAGTAGTACTACCGCAGGTCTCGTAGTACCGCCCCTCTCAGGCCAGTAGTTATTTTCTAGAATGAGTGTGTGTTTTGCAAATCAGCTGGTCAACACTACCGAGGCTGAGGAGCGGTACTACCACTAACCGGCAGTACCACCCCTTAGACGGCGGTAACCTCAATGTTGGCGGTAGTTATTTTACAGTGAAGAGTTCATGAGCTTAATTTCTAAAATTCAAAGAACGGTACTACCGGGCCTTAGTTAGCGGTAGTTCCAGGGTTACTATAGCAACAGCTGCTGCTACCTACTGCATTAAATGCAAAATTCGATCGTTGCCTTGATGGCCGACACTACTGGCCCATACATGGTAGTAGTGCCAGATCTGGCAGGAATGGGGGTTTTTGACCCCAACGACTAGAAAATTTGTTGGTGGCTATAAATACCCCTTACATGTACTAAGGGAAAGGTTAGAGACTTCATTAAACATCCCTTGAGCCCTTTTATCCCTCTCATCACTCTAATGCATTAAATTTCATATTTGTGAGTAGTTGAGAGTACTCAAGTGTGTGCATTCAATTTGAGCCATTAGAACACTTGATCATCTTCAAGTAAGCGTCGTAGTCTATTCTCTTGGAGGTTGCCGCCTCCTAGATGGCTTGGAGGCATGAGAATCGGTGATCTCTTCAAGGAGATGGTGAAGAGACCCAGGATCGATGTGAAGGTCGAAGCTCACCTACCCGAAGTGGGGAAGAGCTATCACTAGTGATCTCAAGAGGCTCAATTGCTTAAAGAGCTAACTTGATTCGTTCAAGCTTCCTCAATGTAGATTAGGGAAGATCGGCAGGTCTACAGGATAAATTCTTGTGTTCATCTCTTGGTTTGCTCTCTTGTGATTTAATTTGTACAATTTACATTCCCAGTGATTGTTGTAGTTGATCATATTTCTAGGTTTGCTATTCTTGCTTAGACTCATCTTGTTGGTGCACTTAGCAAAACCTAGCTTATTTAATCTTTGATTGTTGTAGAATTGCAATTTGTGTCATACTTGCTAAACTACCGTGTTAAAGCTAACAGTTTTTAAAAACCTCCTATTCACCTCCTCTAGTCGATTATCTTTGATTCTATAGGCGCCACCCGAGCGCTAGGCCACACTAGCAAGCCCGAGGTTGGGCTATAGATGGGCTTAAGCCCATGTGGGCCCATGACATTCTTTTAGTGTTTCCCATGTTATTTTCATTGATTTCTGGAAAATAAGTTACAAAAATACAACTTTCAGTTCCTAGTTAGGGTTAGTGGCAATAATCGATGATTTTGGTATTTTCTTACCAAATTAATTTAGGATCTAAAACACACGGCACGGTAGGAGCGCTCACCAGTGGAAAGCACCATCGTCTAGAGGCTAGGGCAAAGACATAGTGGTGTTGAAGAGGTCGAGGGGGTAGGGACAACATGATAGACGAGGTCGAGGGTGCACTAGGATGGCAGATCGGCGTGCACATTATGGTGCAGACATTGCCACATCGCAACTCGTCGTGTGCTCAAATCTAAGCTTAGCAATGCTCGGTGTCGGCTCGACTGGCGATGCTTGGCGATGATAGGAGGTACGGTCCTCGGTGATGATAGGAGGTGCGGCACTCAGCGACGACGGGAGGTACGATAGTGCTCGATGATGGCAGGAGTCAAGCCCACATGGATGGGTGATGGGCTTCGTCCCCAACACCATCGGCTACGCGGCCTCGGTGAAACCCACCATCGAGGAGAGCTTCCACGCGATGGACCCGTAAGTCACACTCGAGCTAGCCAAGATGATCTTCCTCGGCGACCAGTGGGATGTTCTTGACACCGTGGGTGGTGGATATTCATGGAGCCGTGCTAGAATGGTAGGCTGAAGGTTGGGGAGTTATGGGTGAGAGGGGGGAGAGGAGAGAGCTATAGTGAGGGGTATGGTTCAAAATCTCACCGAAATTTTGGTCATTTCGATCAAAATTTTGTTCTTCGGTCCGAATAAATTTTTTTTTTAAAAAAAATTCAAATGCTATAGTAACTTTCAGAATCTCGGTGATCTCGGACATTTTTGTGGACCGGATTTGATTGGATTTGTGGTCAAGACTATCCACAAAAAAATTTAAAATTTTGTGACTATTTTTCACAAGTTCAAAAGTTGACCGAGATCTTGGTGATTTCGACCAAAATCTCGGAAATCCCGGTTGAAAAAAAAATAGATTTGAAATTTGGTTTTTGGATTTTATCCAGATTTTGTTTGAAATTTCGAGATATCGCCAAACCTTCGAGATATATATCGAAAACGAAATTTAAAACCTTGGTGATGGTAAGAAAAAGGGTAGTATTGTCTTCTTGCCGTGCACTTGACAACATACTAAAGTAAGTTGGACGAGAATAGCATGGAAGGGAAGCAATTTATGTTTCATTGGCTCAATAGGAAACACAGCCTTTTCAATGTCATACGACGAAAAGTGATAATTTTACATGACAAATAAGGAGTTGACTCTTTTTTGTGTGTGTTTGCGCAGGGAGGCACGCAAATCTTTTTCTAGTTTGAACTTTTCAAGTTGCGCAAATTTCACATCGTACTTGAACAAACGGCATATACTTTTGGACCGATTTGGCGTCAGGCCTTTACACAATAAGCACATTCTCACGTGCGCGAACGTGTAAGCTCTTTTTCTCTCATTTGGAAATCTTCTGGAAATTGTTTTTTTTTCAGGCATTTGATCGAAAAGAGCAGCAGGGATCTAGACGAGTAATATCACTCCTATTACGCGGAAAGATTTGCCGGCCTGAGAAGCCGGCCACGTCGCTCCCTGGTCGATTTGCAAAATATCCCTTCCATGTTTTCTAAATTACGGTCTGGTCCCTGTAAATTACAAGAAGGTCCTTTGTAATTTTTTGTAAGTATAAAAAAACTTTTTCGAATTGCGTTTGGGTCCCTGATTCGTTACTTTACAGCAAAGACCCCCTTTAAATACATATCACGGGTTAGCCCTTTTCTAATTTTTCGGGATAGCGAACGGGTCCAAAAAATAACAATCGGGTCCTTGTTTCTTACGTTTACGTCCTTTCTCCGTTTTCCCGAAAAAACAGTTGTCGTATGTTCGGAAACAGGACACGGAAATGAGGGCGGACGCCGGCCGTTTCACGGGCCGTCGTCCACGAGAGTAAATGTGACACGAGGATTTATACAGGTTCGGGCGCTTAAGAAAGACACCCTACTCCTGTCGGTGTGTTCCCCAGGGGGAGTAGAGGGATGTACCCTTGTCCAGACTCCCCGAGGGACACTCCAGTTGTTTGGTTTTGCATTCAATCAGAGCCCTCTCCCCACATGAGGGGGTTACAGTGAGTATTTATAGGCACTCAGCCTGATTACATAAAAGTACCATTATACCCCTACTAGACTAGCCTAAGTAGGGGCATCTTAGTCATTCTGGCGGGGAAGTAGTGGGTCCCACGGGATCGTCTCGAGGGAGTGGACCCCTGACATCCGGGCCCCACAGGGGATTTGGCGACATCACTCAAGTCTCCTGTGAGGAGACTTTCCGCGGGGTATGCCCCCGGGGAGACGTAGACCTCCCGTGGGACATGGGGAGAACCCCCCACGGGGTATGCCCCCGGGGAGGGTTGGACCTCCCGCGGGACATGGTGAGAACCCCCCGCGGGGTACGCCCCCGGGGAGACGTAGACCTCCCGTGGGACATGGGGAGAACCCCCCGCGGGGTATGCCCCCGGGGAGGGTTGGACCTCCCGCGGAACCTAGGGAGAACCTCCCGCGGGGTACGAGGAGATCCCCCGCACGCAGGCTGAGCCCTCGGGGAGGGCATAGTCTTGCCGGCCCCAGAAGGACCTCCTGTAGCACTCCCGCTAGGTCATGGGATCTCCAGGGGCGCTCTGATGACGAACCTTCATCGATGGTCGCCACCCCGCACGGAGTAAGGAGCCTCCCTCCGGGAGGTGGTGAGTTTTCCTCAACACCAGCCCCCGCACCTCCTGGAGCACCTGAGGAGAGGGCTTCGTCCCATCGGACGCCTATGCGTGCAGAGGTGGAGCAAGAGGGAGACCTGGGGGGGTCCTCCAGTGGGCTCCCCGAGTATGCCATTCCCCATACTCTAGATGCCGAGGCCATCAAGATGACCCATCTTCTCGTGACGCAGCGGGTACAGAGGTACATGGCTGACTTGGTACCCAATGACCTCGGGAAGTTCGTTGAGGCGATAGGGGAGAAGCTTGCGACCATCGTGACCCTCCAGTATCAGGTGACAAGGTTGCTCTGTTAATTTCATCATTTTGTGACCTCATACGCCTCATGTGACACCCTTTGCCTTCCCTCGCAGGCCACAGCGATTAGCCATGTACTTCACAACAAGGTCCCGGAGATGATACAAGAGATGCTGGCGGCTATGCAGCGCCGAGGATGACCCCGAGGTCCTCAAGAGGGCCTTACAGGAGGCTCAAGAGGGTCAGAGGGCCGCTAAGGCCGAGCTAGAGGGGATCAAAACTCAGCTAGAGAGGACCGAGGCCGAGCTAGAGCGGTCTCGGAGGCGGGCTAAAGACTTGGGAGGTGACTTGGACAGGACATATGCGGCACTAGAGGCAGTGAAGGCAGATCGAGATGCCAACGACCAGAGGTTGGAGGCGGACAGGAAGATTATAAGTATAACCCTTTCCGATCTCATTTGCTTTTGTCCAGGTCACTCTGCGGGACCTCGGGGCTCGAGTGGAGGACCTCCCATCCTCCGTGGAGGATTGGGAGGAGTGGATGGTCATCTTGAGGGGCCGCATCGGCCTACTCGAGAGAGCAGCAGGGGACAGGGGCAAGACCTTCGCCAAGGTCGCCTTGATTGCGGGAGTCGCTGCAATCTCTCGCCTCTCTGATGACGCGGGCAAGGAGGCAGTCCTTGCTGCACTTCGGGGGTTGTACACACCAGAGGTGCGCCGGCACGCTGCTGAGTGTAGCTCTACCTGGGGCCCACTCGCTGGGAGTTTCGTGGAGAGCCTCCCGAGGGGTCCTCGCGCGCCAGGGCCCCGGGCGCCCGGGGAAGGCCCGAGCTCGGAGAATGTATGATTTCTCCTGGAGTAACATCTTTTGCTAACTAGATGACATGACTCACTCTATGGTCATCATTTTGCTAAGTGTAGAACAATGTTTTAGGGACACATTTCGAATGGTGCCCGTGATGGTAGGCAGGGGCGGCACCCCCGTTTTGTATAAACTTAATGTTATGGAATGAATGACTTATGGGTTTTAAAATGCTTTGTTTTAGGAAATGCCCCGGAGGGCGGTTGATATTCGTTATAAGCGAAGTGCGCAAAGGGCTCGGGCGCCTTTGCGATTATGCCCGCCCAAGAAGGCTTGCCGCAGGACTGGGCGACTTCACGGGGGCATGATTGTGCCTTGGCTCCCAGAAATGGGCCAAGACACGGGCGCCCACCCGGAGGGTTTTTTGGTCGCTTTCCCCCAAGGGGGAGAGCTTGTTTTGTATCATGCTATGTACGAAGGGGGCATGTCCCCTAGGTTTATAGGAAGCGAGAGAGCATGTACTTCCTCCCACAGCGGAGAGGAAGGTTGACCCCAGTGTGGCAATATAACCTTGCCTTCGTTGAATTGCTTAGGTTCGGCGCATGAGGCCTTACTCTAAGGAGTCGAGTGTTTAGTTTGGGGCGCGGCTCCGAAGGGGAGGTTGTTGCGCCCCTTGTAATAGACTCGTGCTTACCGGGACGGGGATGTCTCCTGGGATAGAACTCACAATGTAACGAGGATGTTTTCCGCGATGTTGCGGGGTTGACCCGGAGGTCGTTCGGCTTATCGCCAGGGGACCATGGGGGACTAGTCCACGGTGCACCCAATGACTTAGGCAACATGCCTTTTAAGTCGTCGCCTGCTCCCTGGGTCCAATAGGGAGGAGGCCGCCCAAGGGGGACTAGAGATGTCCTGACCGCTCGGGGCTTTTTAGGGGTAAGCCTCGGAGGCTATGCGCCCTGAGGAGTGTTGCGCGGGCTGCGCGACTCCATGACATTCCCTAACAGCAACGCGTTAGGGGCAGTCATAACTGAAGCATGACGCGACATGTAGGGCTCAAAATCGTGACTTCATTGATCACCTTGGAAGGGTTTACATCATTACAAGCCAGGTGCCGTCACGGCTTACAAAAGAGCTTTAAATGTAAAACTTCTTCAGCTTGTCAGCATTCCATGCATGTTTGAACGGCTTGTCTTCCATGGTGGAGAGGCGGTAGGCGCCCGAGCCCAGGACCGCAGCGATGCGGTAGGGTCCTTCCCATTTGGGGTGTAGCTTCCCTTGGGCGCTGGGATCTGTGACCCTTTTCAACACCAAGTCTCCCAGAAGGAAGGCGCGCTCTCGCACCCGCTTATTGTAGAAGCGGGCAACTTCACGCTCATACGAGGCATGCTTGATGAGGGCACGGTCTCGGGTCTCCTCCACGAGGTCCACCTCGACTTGGTGGTTCTCTTCGTTCGTCGCGAAGTCAATGGGTAGAGGCCCGGAGAGCATCTCCACACGGAGGGAGCGGTGGCGTATCTCTGCTGGGAGGACCGCTTCCACTCCGTATACGAGCGAGAAAGGCGTGCGCCCTGAGGAGCGACTGGGAGTGGTGCGCATCCCCCAAAGCACTTTGAGGAGCTCTTCTGCCCATAGCCCCTTCTTGAGTGTGCTCTTTTCGAGTCTTCGACGGATACCCTGGAGGATGATGCCATTGGCCCTCTCCACGGCGCCGTTGGACTTTGGGTGAGCCACCGAGGCGAAGCAAAGTATTGTTCCAATGGAGTCACAGAAGTCCTTGAAGGAGGAGGCATCAAACTGTGTACCGTTGTCTACGGTGATTTCCCTAGGAACCCCGAAGCGACACACGATGTTTTTCCGTAAGAACTTTTGCACCGCCCGGAGGTGATTGATGCCAACGGCTCGCCTCAACCCACTTGGTGAAGTAATCCACCGCCACCACCGCATACTTGTAGCTCTTGGCCGGCGGAATGGACCGAAAGCGAGTCCATACCCCACCGGCGAAAGGCCATGTGACGGGAATTTGGTGTAGAGGTGCGGCGGGGAGTTGTGGCCGGGGCCATCCTTTGGCACCCTTCACGAGTTCTTAGCGTAGCGATAGCTGTCTTGCACCATAGTAGGCCAAGAGAAGCCTTGTCTTAACGCCTTGGACGCCGTCGCCCTAGGTGCAATGTGTGAGCCGCAGAGTCCTTCATGCACCTCTCGAAGGAGGGCAATACCTTCCTCCTCGAGAGGCATTTGAAGCAGAGCGGAGGACCCTTTCTTGTACAAGCTTCCTCGAGGATGATGTAGGACTTAGATTTGTGAAATAATCTTGGGCTTCAATATTATCCTCCGCCGACCTCTCCTTGGATGCATTTTATGATCGGTGCCATCCATGTGTCCATGGAGGTCGAGATCTCGTTAAGTTCCGGAGGCGGCTCGGGGTCTCCGCTACCAGCAACTTCTTTGACGGAGGGTGCACTGAGCACTTCCATGAAGACTTCTGGTGGGAGTGGCTCTTGGGAGCTTGCTGCCCGAGCCAAACGGTCGGCTCGGTGATTATCTCCACGGGGGATGCGCCGAGCCTCCATTCCCAAGAAGTATCGCTCCATCTTGCGCACTTCTTCGAGGTAACTTGCCATTTTGGGGTCGAGGCATTGATAGGATTTGTCCATTTGATTAACGACGAGTTGAGAGTCCCCGAGGATGAGGAGGCGACGGATCCCCATGGCTCTTGCGAGACGCAACCCAAGAAGAAGAGCCTCATATTCGGCCACATTGTTTGTGGGGTTGAAGGAGAGGTGCGCGGCGTATTCGAGTGCCTTCCCCTCCGGGCTCACCAACACGACTCCAGCTCCCCCGCCGTTTAAGCGCTTGGAACCATCAAAGTATAGGGTCCAATGGGGGTGGGGTGGACTGGTGTGCTCCTTCGCCTCCCCCTGGCCAGGTTGGGGGGTTGTCCACTCCGCCACGAAATCTGCAAGGACTTGAGACTTGATGGCGGTTCTCCCTACGAGCTTGAGGGAGAAGGGCGCCAGCTCGGCCGCCCACTTGGCTATCCTCCCGGTCGCTTCTTTGTTGCCCATCACCTCAGCTAGCGGGTAGCTAGTTGGAACAGTGATGGGGTGCCCGAGGAAGTAGTGTCGAAGTTTCCGGGACGCCATGAGGAGAGCGTAGCATATCTTCTCCACTTCTGTGTACCTTGTTTTTACACCCGCGAAGGCCTCGCTGACGTAGTAAATGGGGTGTTGAACCCCGTCCTCCTCCCGGATCAGGACAGCGCTCGCGGCGACCGGAGTCGCAGCGAGGTATAGGAGGAGGTGCTCTCCGGAACTTGGGCTTGCAAGGAGTGGTGGATGAGTCATGTACGACTTGAGGTCTTCAAAGGCCTTCTGAGCCTCGGGGGTCCAAAGGAAACCTTCGAACCCGCGAAGTATCTTGAAGAACGGTAGCCCTTTCTACGATCGCGACATGAAGCATCCCGGGACGCCATGCGCCCGTGAGGCGCTGAACCTCCTTGATAGATCGGGTGCTTCCATATCGAGGATGGCCCGAATCTTCTCCGGTTGGCTTGATCCTCGTGGGAGACTAGGAAGCCCAAGAGCTTTCCTCCTTTCACCCCAAAGGCACATTTCTCGGGTTTAGCTTGAGGCCGAACTCATGAAGTCTTAGAAGGTTTCATGAAGATCTTCAATGTGTGTTGAAGCCAAGGGGCTTTACGACGGCAGCGTCATCGACATACACCTCCACGTTTCGGCCAAGTTGGTCCTTCAGGATGAGGCACATAAGGCGCTGGAAAGTTGCCCCGCGTTCTTCAACCCGAAGGGCATGCGGAGTTAGCGAGGTGCCCACGGAGTGATGAAGCTTGTCTTCTCCTCGTCTTCTTGGGCCATATGAACCTGATGGTAGCCTCGAGTATGCGTCTAAGAAGCTCATCAATTCGCACCAAGGTGGAGTCGACCAACCGGGTCGATGCGAGGAAGCGGGTAGTCGCCCTGGGGCATGCCTTGTTGAGGTCGGTGAAGTCGACACACATACGCCACTTGCCATTCGATTTTTGACCAACACGGGGTTGGCAAGCCACTCTGGGTGCCAGACCTCCCGGATGAGACCAGCACTTAAGAGCTTGTTAATTTCTCCCTTGATGGCTTGGCATCGTTCAACAGAGAGCTTACGGAGCTTTTGCCTCACCGGGGAGCCCCCGGGCCTCACCGCGAGGCGGTGTTGGATTACTTCACGAGGTACGCCATTAATATCCGATGGTGTCCAGGCGAAGATGTCTACATTGGCCCTTAGGAACTCAAGGAGTTCCTCTCTCGCCTCCTCTGAAAGTTGAACTCCGACCCGGATGAAACGCTCATCGTTCGGGCCGAAGAGCCACAGATCGCTTAGTCCTCCTTCAGACGAGGTTTCAGGAGTGCCTCACTGCAGAGGGGCCTGCCTCTTGCCATGTTGCCTTGGGACGAGGGGGATGCAACCCCTTCTGGAGCTCCCACATCGAGGAGATTGACTTCATCAAGGCGAGTGGCCTCTTTGTGATAGAGACGTCGTGCCATGTCTTGATCGCCCCTCACGGTAATGACCCCGCGAGGTCCCGGTATCTTAAGGCACAAGTAGTTTTGATGGACGGCAGCACATAAGCGGTTAAGAGTCACCCTTCCCATGATGACGTTGAACGGTGACTCGACGTCAACGACGTCGAACCTGACCGCCTCTGTGCGATGGTTCTCCCGTGACCCGAAGGTCACGAGGAGCTCGATCCTCCCCAGGGGTTGGATAGATTTTCCCGGAATGAAGCCCGTGAGGGGGCGGTCTGACGGGAGCAGGATGCCTGGGTGGTAGCCCCCCCGTGACTCCCATAACTCCTTGAGCGCTCGAAGATAAAGTATGTCTGCGGAGCTTCCCCCGTCGACGAGTATGCGAGAGACTTCGCAATTGGATATTGTTGCAGTCACCAGGAGGGCATCATCATGGGGGAACCTCAAGTCCTTCGCGTCCTCGGCTGTGAAGCTCAGGGTGACGTCAGCCCACTTAGGAGGAACGCTTCGGGGGGCCACCCCCACCACGTTGACTTCCCGTGCATATTCCTTTCTTTGCCGCTTAGATTCATGCCCGTAGGCCGAGCCCCCCATTATGACATTCACCTGTCTTTGCGGCGCTTGGAAGGGAAGCTCCCGTCACGCCGCAAGGGGCTCCCGGGAGGTCCATCAGGCAACGCGCGCTGGATGATTTGCTTGAGAGGCATGGCCTCTGTGGCGGCAGCCGAGGCGGTGATCTGCGGCGTGGCTCAGGCCCCCTTTCAAGGAGTTTCGCCACCTCGGCGACGTATTAAGCGGCACTCGTTTGTATCGTGCCCGCCCATCTTGTGGTAGGCACACCAACGACCCTCCCTTGGTCTTGGAGGCCCTTCCTCTCAGGGACCCTTATCTCGAGCACGAGGCTCCTTGGGTTTGGGACCCTTTTTTGGTCCTTTGGAAGAACCATCCCTCGTGATGGGGCGTCGGCCACAGTGAGGACCTTGGAGTCGCGGCCCCATTGGAGCGATCCCTCAGGTCTTTGCTCCTCCCGAAGACCCTTTCGGTCCCCTTCCAGGAGCTGCCTCCGGCTTGTGGAAAGAGACCTTTTTGGCCAGTCATCCTCCTCCCTGGGCATACTTCTCCATGATCTCGAAGAGTTGTTGGGTCGTTCTTGGGGGATCTCTTCCAAGCGCCCTATTTAGCTCTCCCGGGAGTAGCCCTTCTTTGCATGCATTGATGACCGTGGAGTCCGGGGCGTCTGCCACCTGGCTACGCACTCGGGAGAAGCGCTTGAGGAAGTCCCGAGTGGACTCATCTTTCCGCTGCTTGACAGTAAAGAGTTGGTTGGGAAGCAGGGGGCGTTTGTAGCTTCCTTGAAAGTTAGCATTGAACTCTTCGCGTAGTTGAGCCCAAGAGCGGATAGAGCCCCTTTTTTGATTGAAGAACCAAGACCGTGCAGTCCCCGAGAGGAAAAGCGGGAGGCAATTGCACATTTCGGCCTCCCCGCCTCCCCCGGCGCGGATTGCCGTGGCGTAGACCTCGATGAATTGCATGGGATCTGAATCTCCATCATACGGGCCAATGTTGGGTTGGCGGAACTTGTGCCGGAACGGTGTTTCGGATATGCCTCGAGCGAGAGGATTTCCAGTCCCGTGATCGCTTCTGCGACCACGCCCACGAGGGGAAGGCGTTCTCGCGTGGCGGTGGTGGCGATATGAAGTTTCAGAACTGGAAGAGCCAGAATCCCGAGGGCGTTGATGGCGTCTGCGTTCGAGGAGAAGGGGAGTATCCTCGTCGGCGCGGCTGTCCGGGAAGGCCGCGAGTCCGGGACTCTTCCCCGGCCCCTTGGACTCGTGATCCCGTGGCCAGGAGAGAGGCGCGCCAGTGTAAGCAGTGAATACTTCCCCAACCTGGCTTATTTGGCGGGCGAGGTCCCTCGGGACTTGTGGTCGCCTCGGGAGTAGCCGTGGTAGGACTCTTTGCTCACCCGGGCGGGCCACTTGGGGCCTGCAACCTTCGGCTGGTTGGGTCTCCTTCCGCCATGGGCCACGTTGCCCCTCGAGGCTGCGAGTCCGCCCTGGCCGATGGAAGCCCATTCACCATCTCCGGGTGCAGGCGCATCTGCCCGGGAGGAGGATCTTGAAGGGGAGGTCCCGGGACCTCCGCACGCAGGGGCGCGAGATCAGGCCTTGAAGGGTGTGACGGTGGCGCGAACTGTTATGGAAAGGGAGGAATCCCCCCAAACTCCGTACTCGGCGGGCGAAGCGGCCAGAAAGGGGCCCCACTTGAGACTGCCGCGTGGGGGAGTGGGGGGAGGTTGAAAGGGTTCCCACATGCTCACTCCGTAGCGAAGGGTGCGCCTCCACGTGCCCTCGGTCGGTGGCAACTTGGACCGTGGTAGGTGGAGGGAGAGGAGATGGAAGCAGTGGCCCACCGGGAGGACGGTAAGAGGACATCATGTAATCCACCGTCTGCCTCGCGGTGGCCTCCACCAAGGCTTGCCACTGGGTGAGGTCCAACGCCTCTGGAACGAGGGTTGGCTCTGGAGCTCCCGACCCCGTGGCTGCAAGGAGGCCCCGAGCTTCCGGCCCTTGGACCATAGCTGCCAGCGCCCGAGAAGATGAGCCTTCAAGCCCTGAGACTTGGAGGACGTTCTCCCCGGGGTGGATGGCACCGATCCCATAGGACGGTGCGCGCCGGGGGTTCCGTCGGGGAGGATGATCATCCTCGTGCTCCTTGTGCTTGGGAGCCGGGGGCTTGTGTTGAGTTTTCTTGGGAGGAGCCATAGCCTTGTTCAAGTTAGCTACGCTCCCCACGGACGGCGCCAAGTGTCGTATGTTCGGAAACAGGACACGGAAATGAGGGCGGACGCCGGCCGTTTCACGGGCCGTCGTCCACGCGAGTAAATGTGACACGAGGATTTATACAGGTTCGGGCGCTTAAGAAAGACACCCTACTCCTGTCGGTGTGTTCCCCAGGGGGGGTAGAGGGATGTACCCTTGTCCAGACTCCCCGAGGGACACTCCAGTTGTTTGGTTTTGCATTCAATCAGAGCCCTCCCCCCACATGAGGGGGTTACAGTGAGTATTTATAGGCACTCAGCCTGATTACATAAAAGTACCATTATACCCCTACTAGACTAGCCTAAGTAGGGGCATCTTAGTCATTCTGGCGGGGAAGTAGTGGGTCCCACGGGATCGTCTCGAGGGAGTGGACCCCTGACATCCGGGCCCCACAGGGGATTTGGCGACATCACTCAAGTCTCCTGTGAGGAGACTTTCTGAGGTATGCCCAGGGGAGGCGAGACCTCCCGTGGGACATGGGGAGAACCCCCCACGGGGTATGCCCCCGGGGAGGGTTGGACCTCCCGCGGGACATGGTGAGAACCCCGCAAGTGCGCCCGAGGAGGCGTGAACCTCAGTGGGACATGGGGAGAACCCCTGAGGTATGCCCCGAGGAGGTTGGACCTCCCGCGGAACCTAGGGAGAACCTCCCGCGGGGTACGAGGAGATCCCCCGCACGCAGGCTGAGCCCTCGGGGAGGGCATAGTCTTGCCGGCCCCAGAAGGACCTCCTGTAGCACTCCCGCTAGGTCATGGGATCTCCAGGGGCGCTCTGATGACGAACCTTCATCGATGGTCGCCACCCCGCACGGAGTAAGGAGCCTCCCTCCGGGAGGTGGTGAGTTTTCCTCAACAACAGTATTCGTGATCCGTTTTTCCCCTAGAACCTAAAAAAAAAATTATAGTCCATTTTTCCTAAAAAAAAGGGGGCAAATTCGTTTTTCGTTCATCCTTTCTCCGTTTTTGTCAGGAAAAATGTTTTCGTGATCCGTTTTTTCTTCGGAACTTGGGAAAAATGTTTTCGTGGCTCGTTTTTTCTTCGGACCCCGGCAAAAATATTTTCGTGATCTGTTTTTTCTCCGGTGCCCGGAAAAAATGTTTTCGTGATCCTTTTTTCTCGGAAAAAAGCTTCCCTTCTCCGTTTTTGCCGAAAAAATGTTTTTGTGGTCCGTTTTTTTCTGGAACCCGAAAAAAAAGTTTTCGTGGTCCATTTTTCTCCGTTTTTGTCGGGAAAAATGTTTTCGTGGTCCGTTTTTCCTTCGGGCCCTGGGCAAAATATTTTCGTGATGCGTTTTTTCTCCGGTGCCCGGAAAAAATATTTTCGTGGTCCGTTTTTTCTCGGAAAAAAAAGACTAAACGGTGCGGCGTTAGCCGCACATTTTCCCTAGTTAAATTCATACACAGAAGACCTGACAGTGCAAAAGTGACGCGGGTATCGCAAAACGAAGCGATGATGGCGAACGAATCTTCTTCCACAAGGTTGCGCCCTGCTCCTGCGAGGCGTCCTAATCAGCCTGAAATGGGGTTCCACGGCCGGTTTTTTCCTGCCTGCCATCTTTGAACATGATCTCAGCAGGCTAAAGTGACATGTAAGTCACGGAAGATGGAGCCGGTGAATTGATCCATGCGTGATCGCGAGATCCCCTTTGCGAATTTTCGTAACACCTGATGAGTGATGGCACGGCGGCTCCTCGTAACAACACAGTCGACACACGGACTAGATCAGAGCACGTGGCTCCAGTGTCATACTGTCATGCATGTATATGTGTGTATATGAGCTCGGGAGTACAGCATCTATTTTTCGTCGTCTAATTTGATTTTCTTTGTTTACAGTGTCATCAACAGGGGTGCAACGATCTGTGCGGCTTCTATGTCATGCGTTACATGCTGATCCTTGTCGACGGCTCATACTTTTTCCCTAAAATATATGTACATGCATAATACGCTCAGCATTTTACATACTTATTTTAAAACTTAAATTAGTGCACTACTTTCTGTTTTGCAGAAATTCAATACCCCCCTCACGAGCCTAGACAACAAAGATCTCAATAAAATACGAGATCACTTATGCATATGATACTGACAGAAGTTATAGTAGAGGACGATAGGTATAGAGACACGACAGGCTCCTACTAGTCTATATGTTGTAAACAATATTATATCATGTGAATGCGATATGCTTGTGTTGTAGATGTTACATGCTATGTAAATGATATTATGTATTGTGAATATTCTGTGATATTGTGTTAGATATTATGAATGTATGTGTACTGTGAATGTGCATATATTGTAAATCCGGGTCTGTTTTTGAATGGTGTACAATTATAATACGGTCATCACAATCGATTCTGAGATCGAACCAATTGTGATGAGGGGAGTCATCACAATTAGTTCTGATCAAGAACCGATTATGATGACCCCAGAACCGATTGTGATGAGGTGATCGTATTATCACTATCGTGTAAAAACTGGCTGTGATTATTTACCGAATAGGAGGATTCTGGACAGCTTCTCTTAGAATCAGAAGCTGCCCTCTACATAGTGGATGTTTGGCAGAGCTCTAGCTTCTCCAGATTCGTGAATCTGGTAGAGCTGGATATTTCTAGCCCCACCAAATCTGTGGAGCTAGAGCTTTGTGTATATTAAGAGTGTTTAGATGGGTCATCTTGTTTACATTTTAGAATAAAAAATATAAACTAAATTCACTTTATTTTAGCCTACAAGTTTCAGATATGAGGTGGAGCTAGGACCTGGAGCTCTGCCAAGCAGGACCATAGAATCAGAATCCGGATAGAACTTGATTCTCACTTATTCTTGCTGATTCTCATCGATCCAGTCTGAAACCTAAAAATTGTAGCTAACTCGACCCAATTCTCCTATGATTAGAAGTAGCTTCTTTCATAACTAAAATTCATAATCCAGAAGCTGAAAAAAGCTGGGCCATAGTTTCAAACCAGCGGCATCGATCATAGTTACATACCTATGCATGTACATCGTCGTATCAGAAACGTCGTCGTTTGAGATCAAGCTATACCAGTCTAGCACTGTAATGGAGTGATGAGACGCAGGCATATATAGGCATAGCCAGCCACTTTTTAGCCGTCTCTCAAGTCTCAAACCCATCAGCCCAAATAGTTTCTATGCAGTAGTATGGTGTTCATGTGTTTCTACTGGTGCATATGAACTTGCAGCCTTGTTCCGCGTACGTATTCAGAGTCGTTCGGTTTGGAGTCTAGATGCCCAGTACGCGTCAGATAGGATACGATACGCCTGTCAGCTCTTGCTGAAACCAGAAGGTATATTTCAACGCATGAGAAAATGACTGTAGATTGTACAAGCAGCCAAAACTCGGTATCCCTCAAATCATGCAAAGGGCTGGTACCTAACCCACCTATACCCCCCCCCCCCCCACACACACACATGTGTACGTATTAGTGTATATTCACTGTTCAGTGCAGGCACCTGACGCTTTGCGGCTTCGCCTCTTCACAAGTTTACTTTGGTGGTAAGCATGAGCCAGATTTAAGTATGGACATGAATAAACGGTCTGCAAAATCTTGTTAGCATTTATGCTTGTATATACTTTTCACTCTTTTCATTCCTAACTAATTGAAGGTGGAGTTAGCCTACAAAAATAGGTTAGTATACTGTACGAGAAAGGGACTAGCGGACGCTATACCGTTGTAATTGATTATGACGGTATAGCTCGGCTATCTTTCCCTCCTCCTCCTTTCTCTCACACTCCTTATTTCTCTTCCCCACTTTAACTATCTTTCTCCTTCGTCGTTGTCACCGTTGAGCCAGTCTCCTCTGCTGCCCTCGTCTCGCCGTCTTGTCCTCTACCATCGTTGATCACCTGCTGCTGCGCAGTGAACCTGTCGTCGATGGCGGTGCCATCCCCGTCAACCATCGAAGCAAGAGAGCACGCGCAAGAAAAGACCCTAAGATGATATACTGTTGCAACAGTATACCTTTCCGTCGTTTTTCTCGTTGTACAAATGTGTGTGTGTTTTATGTCAAGTTTACACTGTAACCAGCATGATTTGCACATTTACATAGAGTTGGCGGTTTTTATGTCAGATGTGTATATATCTTTCTTGTCATGGTAACAATATACGAAGTACGCGTAGAGTTATAAGCGTATGCGCGCAAACCTTTGATGTGATACATGGGTAGAGATAATCCCCAAATCCCTCTCTCAAAAGAAACCCTAAAATCGAAGACACTGCTTATTATTCTTCGCACGATAATATATTTAGTTAGAGAGATGCTTCTATGCTCTTCTTTTTTAAAATTGCACAAATATTAAAGCATGAATAAAGGAAAGTATGAATAAAGGGTAGATGAGGATTACTTACCCCTTCGTTTGCTTCAAGATTTGTGCAACTTGTATTAAGAGGAAGAGCATAGAAACACCTCTCAGTTAGTTTCCCTCATCTGTATGACCTTTCTTCGAAACCCAGCGGTCCATCTAGGAAGCTAGCCAGCTCTTAATTAGCTTCTAACCGCATGCTTTACTCACAATTTCGATCATTAGGTGCGGGAAAAGGGACTAGTATCGATCGATCTGCACTGCACCCGGCTGAAAGAGATACATGCTTAGGAGATCATACTATACCTAGCCTGATGGGATTTGACACCTCTATGTGGTGCTTGGAACCGCGGAGACGTTTACATTTCCTTTCCCTCCAATCCATCGGCTCACTGTCACTTGACAATCGACCGGAGTTGATGTCTGATCCGATCCAACTGACTGACCGGTTCCTGATGAGGAGGCCCCAGCCATCTTAATAATATTCCCTCCCAGTTGCTAAAATCCTTTCCGAAGTGAGCCACCTTTTTTCATCATCCCAATTGTCCCATTCATTACTAATTTGCAACAATTTATTCTACTAGTACGTAATTAATCTGGCCCAGCTCAATAGAAGTGCCGGTGAATTGTTAACCGAAGTCAATTAAGTAAAGGCGATCACCGAAAACTAACTGAAATCTTGCAGAAAGCAACCTATATATACACGAGAGGGAATCAACTGTCTCCCCTACTAACTGCTCTCTTTTTTTGAATTTTTGTTCTTGCAATTCGTTTAAGAAGGAGTGAGCACCACGAACGAGCCGGCGCTCGAACCCGGGTGGGTGGACGGACGGAAAAGTGGATATTGCCTCAAATTTGAAACAACAAATTAGATGATAAATACAATGATTTTATATCGAACTATGCTAATTTTAAAAAACAGCTCGATAATAACTCGTAGCCTAATGTTGGAATCGGTAAGACTTGAAAAGAAGAAGAAGCGGTGGTGGACTGACGACGCACCAAGTGGACTGCACTAATTTTCGTCGTGGGTGGGGGTAAGAAGCCGTCGCCTGAGCCTCGTCGAGCAACTTTATCTGCGCACGGGGTGTTTCGTAGAAGCGAAGCGAGAGCCCCGCGCCACATGGAGGAATGCGTAGCTATCGGTCGGGGAGAAAGATGGCCATGCATGCTGGCCGCGCGCGCCCGGGATAACAAATCGGAAAAGAGGGGTGGCGCCGTGCGCTGCTGCTGTTGGCTCCGTTCCGGCGAAAGCGACCATTGAGTTGTGGTCGACAAGCTTGATGCCGTTGCTGTCCTAGAAGCACCGCCTGCCTGGACTGGATCGTTTCTTCTTTGGAACACAGTTTTGAGGCTTTCTTTGCCTTTTGACCTGTGGGGGGCGCGTGTGCCGGGGTTCTTCCTCGGATCAAAGGTTGTTTTTTTGACAGCAAGTGTACAGGTGTTCTTTTAACGAGGACATATGCGCGCTCCAGGCGTACATTGTGCGAGGTTTTGCAAAAGGGATTTGATAAACATCATCCATATGTTTTTATTGCTGAAATTACCCAAATCTAGGACCATTGGATCATTGTTGAGATTCGGGAGTATCGATTACATCCGATGCTATGATTTGATCTAACGGCCCGGTGATATCCGGATGAGGTATCCAACGGTCTAAAATCTAGATGTTAGCTAAAACAAAAACATCCGGATGGTACCTGTACACTCCCTTTACAAAAACCGATTTGCATATAAAAATCATCAGTGGTTCGGCACTGAAAATTGTCAAAAATTGTTAGAAATCGAATGAATGCCAAAGCTAAACTCTTTAAAATCGACGGTAAAACTCAAATAAAAATCTAAAAATCGATCGATTTTACCGATTTTTCTTCGAAGGGTAGTGTTCACCATCCCGAGTCCAAGGGTAGTGCGACAGTCAGAGCTAGGGATGGTGTGGTGGAGTCTGGCACGGTGGCAAGGTGGATGCGACTGGCGGGATGGTGCGGCGGTGGCACCTGACGGGATGGCTTGGTGGAGGCTGGTGAGACAGTGGTAGCTGGCAAGCGGGATGGCACGATGGCGACAATTAGTGGGATGGCGCGTCGAAGATTGGTGAGTGACGGCTAGGGTTAGGAATTTGAGGACTCGGTGGCGATTGATGCAATGTGGTGGGTGGCCACTGGGCCTGGGGCCGAGTAGTCGAGCAAAGCAGCCGAGCAAAGGGCATGAAGGTGTTCGGTCTATTTGGTTTTTGAAAGTTAAACATCGAAAATCGGATAAACCAAAACTAATCTAGATATCAAAAACTGAAATAATCAATTAATTCGGTTTCGATTTAAAAATACCTGTCCCTACTTACAAAGTCATCGGCTATGTTAGTGTAGCACGGTGTGTAAGGAGTAAGCATTCTAGGTCGGCGGTCTCTGACCCAACTGCAGTGTTCGAATACAGCATACTCTGTCTGCACAAAAAGAAAAGAAAAGAACGGCCAGCTTAGAGCATCTCCAAGAGAGATTCCTAAAAAGGAGCCCTAAACTCCAATATAGGACCCCAACTAATCAGATTTAAGGCTTCAAAGAAATATTCACTCCAGCAATTAAGCCATGAAACCCAACTACCATCTAATTAGATAGGGTCGAATCACAGAGTTGCTAAATATAGCTACTCGCCCATGGTCATAAAACAATTTACTAAATTTTAATAAAAACCCTATAATTTAAATTAAGGTCATATTTAAGGCTCTTCCTAGAGATGCTCTTAGTGGTCCGTGAAGAAAAACAGCGGGTGGTGTCGGCGGTGTTACGATGGGCCGAGCAACGAAGTTTGCCGGCCCAAGTGCCAAAGCCACGCCGTTTCCGCCTTCGGGCTGGTGCTCGCGCGGTCCGTTCACTCGGCTAACGCAGACCGGGCAGAGTTGGACGCCACCGCCACGGTCGCCGGGCTGTCGTCTCGTCCACCGGCCTGCTCAGGAGTCAGCACACGCGCGTCCGAAGCGGCGCCCTCCGATCTCGCGCGTGCTCCTGCCGATTTGCCGCGCCGCTCGTACATCTCGCCGCCGCCGCCGCCGTGCGTGGCCTTTCGTTCCCCCTCGCAAGTGACGTGATCCGTTGTAATGGTGGTATCATGCACGGCGTACAAGTACAACGAGCAGCTCTTAAAATCTCTTTTGGCAGCGTTTATATGCGATTACGCAATATATGACGATATCGAGTCATCGACTGACGAATATACAAACAGTGTTGATTCGATTGAATCGAGTGAATTAAAACACACGGATTAAGGTTCATCACCGTCACACACCAATACGCAAGTACATAGAGTACCCGTGTTTAGAACGTACAAGAATATACTCGTTACTTCGTATATGGAGGCGGAACTATTCGGTCCTCTAAAAATTAACTTGGACAGAAGCAACCTTAATACGGGAATCAAATCATAAAAACAAGATAACTTTTTACCCAGAGCGGTAGCTAGCAGGCAGCGCCCCCATGCATGCGTTGCTCAGCAGATGCCGATGGTCTTCTTCTTGGCCAGAACGGCCCTCTTCCAGAGGGAGATCACCTCGCGCTGCCTCTCCATGTCCCTCTCGCTCGCCGCGGCGTCGCCGTTCGGCGGCGAGGGGGCGCGGGCGGGGGACGCGTCGAGCTCGTGCAGCACCTTCTCGATGTCGAGCACGAGGCGCTCGGCGAGGGTGCGGCTGAAGTCCTCACGGATGACCACGCGGAGCACCGTCACGTGCTGCGCGTCGGGAGGCATGGTGTAGGCCGGCACGATCCAGCCGAAGCGGCGCAGGAAGTCGGCGATCTCGAACTCGTTGTGCCGGGTGCTGTCCTTGAGGGAGAAGGCCACCAGCGGCACGCCGTTGTCCTTGGAGACGATGTTGAAACGCCCCGAGCGCTCCAGCCCCCGCTTCAGCACCATCGCGTTCTCCTGGCAGTTCTCCATGATGTTCTTGTACCCCTGCATATATTGCACCCAAAATCCAGAACTTAGAAGGTTTGTGAAAACATGGCCTTAGAAGTCAGAAATGTTCAGACATATCGACCAGTATTACACAATGTGCTAACTTTTAACAAGTCAGTAGTAGTACGTACTCATGATTTGTCTACACAAAAAAAAAACAATGAGCTGATGCATTTTACCTCAAAACCAAGGCGGATAAGCTGGTAATATTGCGCAATAACTTGGCTGGAACCTGAAAGAGTGCATCAAGATTCAAGCAGATTAGCCAACCTGAATTATGCACAAAAATGAGCGAGAAAGTAATAAGCAAAGAAAGCTACATATGCGCGCGAAAGAATGGCACCTTTGGAGAAGTTGAGGGTGAAGGTAGGCTGGTCGGCGCCAAGGTAGTTGATGTGGAAGATGAGCTCCTCCGGCAGGTCCTCCTTGCTCCTCCAGATGCACCACCCGATCCCGGCGTAGACGAGGCCGTACTTGTGCCCACTGACGTTGATGCTCTTCACGAGCGGCAGCCGGAAGTCCCACTCCAGGTCCGGGTACAGGAACGGCGCGATGAATCCACCGCTCGCCGCGTCGACGTGAATCGGCGTGTCCCAGCTGCACATTCAATCCAATTGCATAAGAATTGTGCATCAGCATACACCGAAATGCCTGTGCGAGCACTAGATGAAGGATGAGTGGAGGAATGCTTCGTTACCCACCCTGTTTCCGCGTTCTTCTTGGTGAGGAGATCGTTGAGCATCTTGACGTCCTCGAACTCCCCGTTCAGCGTCGAGCCGAGGATGGCCGCGACGCAGATGGTGTTCTCGTCGACCAGCTCCACGGCCTTCTCGGGGTCCATGACGTAGTAGTCGTCACGCAGCTTCACTTCCTTGAGCTCCACCTCGAAGTAGCGCGCGAACTTCTCCCAGCAAACCTGCATTTTCCCGATCGATCCAGTTAAGCTGGTAAAGTAATGCACCACCTGGTTAATTATGTGTGGGTGCTGATGTGGTTACGGAGATTGTGATCTGCTAACCTGGACATTGGCGCCGGTGACAATGTTGGGCTTGTCGCAGGGCTTGCCGGCGACCTTCATCTTGTTCTGCCACCGTCTCTTGAAAGCCAGCCCGGCGAGCATGATGGCCTCGGACGAGCCGACGGTGCCGACTCCAACGGCCGTTTCCGAATCCCCGAGAGGAGCATTGAAGAGATGCGCGATCATGTTCACGCATCGGTTCTGCAAAACGTAATTCAGGCTAAAGTTTTAGAAAAGAAAAGCATAGAAGCATATCTCAAAGCATATCTCAAGTTTTATTCAATCAGCAATCATGGGATTTCTGTCAATGTGTTTATACAGTAGAACAGTGCAAATCTTGCTAGTGTTTTCTAGCTACCGTGGGCTTTAAAGTACAAATGGAACAGAATACCATACACTTTATACGGAGAAATGGCGTGCTACTTGCAGTAGTTCTGATAGATAAGCTATTGGAAGTTTGGAACCTTAACTTTGATATTTCAAATTTCAGATAATTTTTTAAAATCCAAACCTTTGCTTTTTCAGTTTTTAACTTTGTATATTTGAGTAACTTGAATGAAATTCTAACTAGCAATCTTGATACTTGATACTTCCACCCAAATATTGTTAACTGGAATGCTTAACCAACCCATATTTCACATTAGTTTTCGATTTGGAATCCAAATTTTGTTCCGTGTTACTTATTCAGGTACCTTGACATGGGGTAACATGCCAAAAGGATGGATAAGAGCAAGTACAATAAGATCATCTCAGCTTACTATTAGCCTGTACATGCCAGCTTTATCTTATGTGGAAAAGTGAGAAAAGATGAGAGAGAAGAGAGTTGCTCTTATTTAGTAGCCAGTTCTGCACGGGAACATAGGTAGATTATTTATGTACAAGAGAGAAGGGATAGTTGTTGCACAGCATTTAGAGACAAAATTTAGAGATAGTTATTGTACAATTTTTAGCTTACTCTAGATGATATGGATGAGAGTTAGAATAAGTTAGTAGTCTTTGCTATTGTAAGAGCAAGTACAATAAGGCCACGTCAGCTGTCTTTTAGTTTGTACATGTTAGCTTTGGTCTATGTGGAAGAGTGAGAAAGGAGAAGAGATAAGATAGTTGGCTCTTATTTAGTAGTCAGCTTTGCACAGATGCATAGGTAAATCATTCATGTACAAGAGAGAAGAGACCGTTATTGTACAAACTAGCTTTTAGCTTACTATTAGTCTGCGGTGGGCTTTACTCTAAAAAGAGTCATAAGACACGCTGTCGCGGGATTATTGGCGCAACCGAGCATGTTGGCGTCGCCCCCGACTGGAGGAGTCGGTAAGCAGCTGGCAGTTCTCCACGACCGCGACCTGCCAGCCATTAGCAATGGGCATTGGGCTGCAAGCCATACCTTTTGGGTTTTTTTTTGGCCTTCTGTCGCGATGTAGGACTGCAGCCATTTTTGCAAGCCAAGACAACACTAGTAGTAGTGTAGTACTACTTTGCATCCGTGATATCCTTGGTTTCAAACAAATGGAAAGAGAAAGCAGCCGACACACAACCAAAAATGCCAGGTAGACGGTACTACACCCCCTGATCTTGAGGAGATTCTTCTCCCAGACCACGTGACATTGGTCCAAATCCACAAAAAAACGATTCTCCTCCTGGACCTCCCAGGGCACAAATTTATACTCGTACATCACATGAATTTTGTCCAAATTAAAAGAATGGAATAGGCCAAAGAGTGAAAGAGATGGCTTGTTGGTTTCTCTATGTAACCTTTTTTTTTATGAAATGAACGCGTCAACGTAACTCTCACGGTGTCTTTATCTCTATCACATCACTTCGAACGCCCAATCCACACTCGCTTCGAAGGGACCAACCTATTTTTTCTTTCCGTTACGCCTACGGTTACAGAAACTTGAAAGCAATCAAAGGTACTCCCTTTGCGCCAAAGGATGAAAATAGAAGGAACGAGTCCGATGACAGTGGAAGAAAGAGTTTCTTCTTCTTTCTGTCCCATTTTTTAAAAAAAAATCTGACCTCTATATAAACGAATTTAAAAAACTAACCCCCTCTTAAACGAATTTAAAAAACTAACCCCCTCTTCGACTATGGAAACAACTACAGGTGACACGTATTAGCTATTATGCTCTCATACTGCAACACCTTGTTGGCGCCGTGACATACGACTTGTCGTGTACTCCGAACTCGAAGGCAAGTGCTGCGGGCTGGTAGCTCGGCAGGTCCCTTGGTAGGCTAGCACAAGCAATTTTAATAAAGTAGTGATTTGATAGATGTGATGCTAAGCAATGGAAGCTTGGCAGGTAAGTAGGTCCTGCTCTGCCATGCTGGTCATCCGATCTACTGAGGTGGAGGCTGTTGTCGTGCTATGACATGTCGCTGCTTTCACGATAAAAAAAATGACTAGTTTTGAAAATTTATTCGCAGGGGACTATATTTGAAAAAAAAAAAAACGGTAATGTAACGTTATTATTATCTCTAGGAGAGAGCCAAGAATCGAACGCGCATGCCATGGCTTAAGGCCTGTTTGTTTCAGCTAGGGATTGTAGAAAGCTGCTTTTAAAAACTGGAAGGTCAACAAACAGGGAGCTTTCAATCTGGAAGCCAAATTGTAGCAATCCTACAATCCACTCTGGAGGAGCTTTTCTCGGCTTTTTTTTTTTGCAAAAGACCATAATACCCATTCAACTTCAGTGAAAATTACCCACCATTGCCCCCTCACTATTCACACAGACTTTTCAACCTATAATCGAGGGTATCATAGACTTTTGCCAAGCAGAAATAGCAATCCAAACACACTATAATCTGGGTTGCCAAACAGCCATCAATTTTTCAACTTCCAGCTTTTAACAATCCAGATTTTAAAAGCTGCTTTCTCCAATCCTTAGCTAAAACAAATAGAGCCTTACTCGTATACTCGATCGTTTTGTATTCTTCCTACTCGTTTTCAAACTTCTACATAAGATCAGAGGGCAACTGGACAAGTGGGCCAATGAAAATCCGTTGAACCTACCGAGACGAGCAACCATTGAACCCATTGGTACGAACGAACCAAAAACCAGGAACTCGACATCCGAGGCAGGCAAGAAATCTAATCAAGCGCATGCCACGGCTCACGAGCCACAAAGACCTGGGATCTACAGCAACTTGGGTGACGAATAGGAGACCAGAAACAGTATGAATATCTACCACTACTATTCCCTAGGCCGGCCGGCTAATTAACTACTCCAACATAGGTAGAACTAGTTACATGTCCGTACGTCGCTACGAAAATCAAAATTAATAACAAAAAATAAAGATTAAAAAATAAAAAAAAATTATTTTACAAAATCAAACATCTATATTTAACGTTTTGTTTCTTGCGAAAGCTGGCTAATTAAAAAAACGCTTCATTTCTTACGTAGGGCAATTAAGCAGGGCAATTAACCACTGTCACCAAGTGTTGTTTTAGAATAGTAGAGATTAGTAAGATGGCGGTGCGCGTTGGTGTGTTGTTACTTGTTAATTACCTGTAGCTCGGTGGTGACGGGGTACTCGTCCATGTCGACGTAGTTCTTATTAACGGACGCCTGGATGAGCTTGTCGCACTCGGGCTCCATCCACGTGGTGACGAAGGACGCCAAGTTCAGCCGCGGGTTCCCGTCCAGCATCAGCTCGTCGCTGATGATCTGGTAGGCCGCCTCCTTGGGGATCGACTGCTCCGGCACCCGGAACCTAACCAACAAATCAAACATCCACCCATCCATCTCAACTAATCGCTACAAAGAAACAAATTGCTATTGATCGAACCGAAGAAGCCAGCCGCCACCCAAGAATCGATCGACGTGCCTGGGCAGGGGGGCGCGGACGTAGCGGGAGGCGAAGGTGGAGTGCACGGAGTCGTCGGAGCCGGACACGCCGTGGGAGAGCACCATCTTGATCGCTCGCCGAGTTGGGGACAAGGGTCGGGAGGGAGGGGAAGCTAGGCCGGATAGGTGGTAATAACCCTCTTGTGCTTGGGGAAGGAGGGGAAGACGACCCGCTTGGCTGGGATTAATTACGGAACGCGCAACACTTCCTATTATATTTATGTTGTTTGCGATGGATGCCGCGGTGGGGGACAAAGGCAGGAGCAGATTTGCGGCCTTGCGGGGGAGCCACATATGATGCAGGTGTGTATGTGCCCGTTTCCCATTCGTCTTTTATTCTTCTTCCGAGCGTTACTTCGGTGTATTACCCTTTCAATATAAATTATATAAATCTTAAAACAATTAAATAGATCAATAATTATTATCTAGCATTCATTTATATTTTAATATTTATATAGCTTTTAAATAGTCATACGTACAAACACATCTCGTTTGTTTTTTATTTTGAGACACTCATCTTTGGTTTCTTTTTTTCTCTCTTTTTCGTTCACGCGTTTTGGTGCACTAGGAGTCTGGGCTATTGTTGTTCCCCAACGAAGTTTTTTTTTTTTTTTTTTTCTTTTGAAGGTAACCAACGGAAGGTCGATTTTTTTACGGTTCTAGCCAACACAGTCACAGGCGCTGACGGAGACAGGAAATTTTGAAAACTAGCCCATCCGCCAGCTAGTCCATCGTTTTGGAAATTTGGAATTGCTCAAGGCTGAGCTAGGAAATTTGGAATTGGAGTAGTTGTTGCCAAACTAATGGTTCACACGCGCGTGAGCTAGATGGTCGGTGGCCACTTGTTAACGAACATGCAAGGAGACCCACCTAAAAGATGTTCCTACATCTAGCAATGATATGTCCAATCCGAAAAACATTTCAAAAATTCTCCATGTATCCTTTACTAGTTCAGAGAAAACTTGTACATACAATAGAAATGTTATCACAACATATCTAACGTATTTTGTTAATTAATTATTGTAGTTTACAAAACGAGTGGCACGCAGGCTGAAAAAGAAAACAATGGCAATGAAGTAAATTGAAGTAAAGCCCAATAAATTTGCCATAAGCAATCGACTGGAAGCAGCCTAGTATGTCTAGTCCTCACCATCGAATAACTCCTCATCTAAATCATCAGAGTAAGTAAGGGTGAGTACAAAAGCCCAATAAAATTAGAGGAGCTGCCGGGTGGTAGTGGTGGCCGAAAAGACAAGAATCGGCTGGGCAAAAGAAATTTTGAACCTTTGCAAAATCCGGCAAAATGTAGGCAAGGGAGTTCAAGGGGAGTGGAGGGATGTGTTGGCGACGATGAGAAGCACATTTCTAAGCATATTCCCCGAAGGTCCTAATTTCGGTTCTAAACATATTTTTAATCATGTTAATATTTGTATATATATCTTAAGATTACAACGAAATAAGGTATTTCAATTCTCAAAGTGGTTTTAATCAATTAGGATGTTAACTAATTATCTAACACTGGGATTGAACTAAGTTGCTAAAATTATGCATGCAATAATTTAAATTCAAGATATATTTTAAAATATAAAGTCAACATGCTCAAGGGTGTGCAACTTGCCTTGGTTGTAGAGTAGGTGATCAGGATCGGCGGCGGCACTCCTCTGGCTCTCCGAAATCTAAACGTGAAAACAACTAAATTTAAATATAATCCAAATAAAATACAAAACTAGCCTAAAAATAAGTTTAGAATTTTCAAAAAATTTAGAAAGAAAAACGGAGCCAATTGGAGTTCAAATGGGCGAAAACGGGCTCCAGGGATATTTAAAAAGAAAAGAAAAGTATTTTGAAATTTTGAAATTTCTTTTCTAAATAAAATTTTCAATTTTTAAAACTTAAAATTGAGATTTCAAAATTTGAATCTTTTCCTCTTTTTTTTTTTTTGAACTGATTTTCTCTTCTTCTTCTTTTTGAAATTTTTTTTTCCATTTGCAAGAGCCTTCACGGGACAGAGAGAAAGCTCTCTATCCTTGGCCATGGTGCATGAGGAGGAAGGGCCAGGGGGCGGGGCGGCCGATCGATCGGAGGCTAGGGAGGAACGACTGGGTGGCGGCGGTGATCGGAAAGACAAGAATTGGCCGGGCAAAAGAAATTTTGAACCTCTGTAAAATCCAACAAAGCAGAGGCAAGAGAATTCAAGGGGAGTGGGGGGATGGGTTGGTGACGAGGAGAGGCATATGATCCCCCTTTTTATAGTGCGGGAGGAGCACTGAGGAGTGAGATTCAGGGAGAAATTTGTGGCACTTGCAAAAGGAAATAACGCAATTTTTGCTTGGTTTTTGGGGGAAATTAATGCCATGAATGGCAAGAGGATGTCGATGGGAATTCGAACATGTATTTTTTTCGGTTTTTTTATGTAAGATTTGCGGAGATTTGAAGCTTGTACGGGAGGAGTGAGATGAAGCCCTCTCTCTGGCAGCATGCGGTCGAGGAAGAAGACGATGCTACAGTGGATAAGGCAGGTGGGGCAACCTTTCTCCTTGAATTTCAATAGTGCTGAGAAAAAAAGCGGTTAGGATAAAATAGTAAAATGCTGCCAGAATCTTGAAAAAATTATCTGAAATACTATAGAATATTTGAAACTAATAAAGTTGGTTTTAGAATTTTTTGAGTTTATTTATTTCCTACAGAAATTCTATTAATAGAACAAAAAAAATTACAAAAAGATTTTATAAAATCCATAAATATCAGAAAAATTACAAGAAAATTTTATATAATAATTAAAACAAAAATATACAAATTTTCAAGGTGTTATATGATCTTAGATTCCAGAAAAAACAAAAAACTAACTATCTCAAGATTTAATTTATACGTCATTCGGTCAGAAATAATTATCGTTTTGGATATTAACACAGTCTACAAAACACAACTTTGATCATTAATTTCTGTTATAATATATTTATAAAACCCAATAAAATTATAATACAAGTGAAGTATATTTCGAGAAAAATCTACACATAATTTTCATGCATTTAATTTAAATATTTAAAAGATATTGACAATTAAAGTTGATAATTATTTGTGTTCAGAGAGCGGGATTAATTGTCTTGCAGGAGGTTGATGTTTCATTCTTGCGGCGCTCGTATATTCAATACTTATATATTTAACTATTTCTGTAATGACGAAAAAACTAAATGTTTGAAATATCCTCTAAAGGGAAGTCAACGGTATTGTTCAGTCCTTAAAAAGTCATGAAAGGTTTGCTGAATTCTCAGCGGGAGCTACTCCATCTGTTTCGCCGTACCCATCCACACTCAACTATGCGGGCACACAAGTGTACTTCTATTACATGATATACCACAATACATTGTATACCATAGCCACTTAATCTCTTCTAAAGCTTTTAAATAGAGGTAGAGAGTGAAAATATTGTAATAAATATTGTTAAGATTCTTTTGATTTAGATTCAATTAATGAAATCATTTTGCTATCTCTCCTCGCATTTTAAGTACTCTATATGCAAACAAAAATTGAGACTCACAAACCAAAAAAACACTCGAGGCAATTCCCAAACAAATATATTGAAACAATAGTCCTAATGCAATAGATAAATATATCGAAACTAAAGTATTATGTTTTTGACCATGCTGGTGCTACTAAACAATAAATTCGCACCAAATCCCAAACAACGAGTGTCTCAGAATTAATTTATACTTCTGGAATCTACACATTCGTCTCGTATGAAAAAACAAAAAGGTGTATACACACACGGGGTATCTTAGCTACGAATCTTTCGAAGTTGAGTCATCCGGCATGGACAATTGACGAGAAGCAAAAAAAATCAAGATCACCTTATCAGCTGATAGCTACTGCTCTAGCCGGCGAGACCAAGAATCCATGATTTTTCCCTCGTCCAAAATTTTCAGTTGGATCCGTTTTTCCTCTTCATTAATTTTGTGACGCTTCCAGCTTTGAATACGAAAATATCTGCACGCCCGTCTGTTCAACGTGGCAGCTAGTAAGTAGTCGTGGTCGCTCCCGGGCTGCGATAAGACCAAGGCCCTGTTTGGGGGGGGGGGGGCTGCGCTTCAATGTGCTTCAGTTTTTGGCCTAAAGCTCTCTAAACAAAGACAAGAAATTACAAGAATGCCCACACCAAGACTTCCAAAAGCCACAAATTGCAGAGGAGTGCCACCGGCTTCACTCTATCGCCTCCTGCTTGCTCCGTCTCCCTCTTCTTCCCCGTCAGATCCCCGTCCGTCGCCTCCTTGACTCCTCTCGGCTCCAGCGCCACCTACCCGACTCCTCCTCACTTGGGCCCACACGGTTGCCCCCTAAAAACTACAGCTGCAGCTGCCAGTTTGCCAAACGATATATAAAAAAAAAGCCACATACCGCGATAAATAAGAACAAACCAAAAGTTTTTTCAAATTTCAACACAGCTCCTCCAAACAGGCCCCAAAACAATGGCGATATAATTGACCCGCAACGCGTGGCCCAGCTGACTACCTCGCGGTCGATCGAGCCGGCCTCCCTCTCACTGGTCACTCACTGGCTCGATCGTTGCCGTGTCCCCGTTGAGATCTGAGCCCCAGACGCGACGGTCTCACCGCACGCGGCACGGCTGATGTCGCCGGGTCGTCCCGCCGCAGGCGTCGCCTCCCCCGAATCCACTCGTGCGTCGTGCGGTTTTCTGCTCGTTTTCCGGGGGGCCATCTCGTCTCGCCCGGCGCTACCGTGACACCGCCCTCGGCCCTCGCGCGCCAGCGACTGACCGATGGACGGTGCCCGCCTGCGCCCATCGCCCCCGGCCTGAATTGCCGTGCCGGCCTTGCAAGGTGCACCTGCACGACTGCCGTATCGTGTGATCGTGGCATCGTTTGTTCACCAGCTCTCGGTCTTGGCGGTGTGGCAGCATTCAGTCCCCTCTTGTACACTACTACGCCCAGTGGCGATGACACCCGCGGCTGGTGAATGGCATGATAAGCAAAAACTCGTAGTTGTGCCCTAAAAAAATCATCGCTGATCGCAATTCTTCGCCGCTCTTAAGTTTTGACCCTTTTCTTTTGAGAGGAAGATTTTGGCCTTTTTTTTTTCTTTTCTGTGGGGCTCAAGAAAAATAATCCGACTTCTCCAGTTATAGGGTCCATGGGCCTGTTTGGGTCCAGTCCTGGAGAGAAATTGCCTGGCCAGGAGCATACCTGGAGGAGGCTGCCTGGAGGCCCTGGAAATCTGAGGATATAGACTAGGGCCTGGCCTGAATATGACAACCTGCCATAGGTGTCAGGCTCCGGCAACCAAAATCGAGCTTGTAGTCTACAGAGACCAGGGTTCAAAAATCCGTTGAAAACTGTTCGTACTGTTTCAGTTTAAAAAGCGAAATTGCTCGGTTTATTGATCGAGTTCAAATTTAAATTCAAAAAACTAAGAAAATTTGAAATAAAAATTATCCAAAAATTTCCTTAAATTAGTATTAATAGCTTTTATGATCTCTAGCGTGAATATTTCTTTTTTGAAAAACAAAGTTTGGAGATGTTTTTAAGCCATTCAAAACTGATAAATTAGAAAATAAAAAATAAATTAGAAGTATTTTTAGTAGCAATTTCAAGTATGTCAAGTAACAATATTTACTTCAACATATTTTAGTAACAATATTTGTTCAATTATATTTAGTAGCAATATTTGTTCAATTATATTTAGTAGCAATATTTATTGAAGTATATCTAGTAGCAATGAAAAATGTTGAAATATACATGGAGTTGAAATGTGAATGATATTGATATGTGAATGTCATTATACGAATTCCTATTTTTGCACTTGTTGGATTGACATGTGAGTAGTATTGAAATCAAAAGATTATTAGTTCACATATTATTGCTAAATACCTACTGTACAACTTGTGGTTGTTTAAAATATAGCAAAGATGATATCTAAATTTTTCCATATTTAAGAAAGATTATATCGGATTTTTTTTTCATGTTTTTCCATATTTTTCAATATATTTCTTATGTTTTCTATTTTTTAGGTCTTTAATGGCTTTACTTTGTATTCTTTACGTACATACATTAAATATAGTATTTAGAGATAGATAATTAAAATTATTTTAAGTACGTATTGGTCTACGTGTAAAACAAAATAAGGCGTACATTTGGACGGATGGTGTACTGTTGTATACTTGTATACACGTCCCGGTGCAGCGACTCACAGGAACACGGGTTCCGTCCTCCTCTCCGCCGTGGCCCCGTCCTCTACTCGCTATCGCAAAACGAGAAAAGAAAACATCAATAGCGGCGGCCGGCGGGTGCTAGTGCCCCCTTCACTCGTTGGGCCCCACATATCCAGATCTACAAGCTTCCTCCATGACTCCATCCATAAGTACTTCTCCAAAGATTCCCACATTGGAACTGCCGTTCTTGCACCGATCGGATCGGGCCAGAGATTCGGCGCGCGTTTGATCCGCCCTGCTCCGCTCTCGAGTTGATTCGTGCTTCGGTGGGGGTTTGCCGGGGGCAGAGGCGTCCATGGGCCGCGCGGAGGGCGAGCAGGAGCCAACCCTGGAGCAGGGGCTTCTCGCTAGTCCGGAGGTGAGTCGATTTTTTCCCAGTTTGATCGTCCGTGCGGCTAATCTTTTTCTTTCTTTCGATTCTTGATAGATGGACCTGGTGTTTGTAGACTTGTGTACTTCCCGTGAGATTGGAGGTGTCGTGTTTGGTTGCATCTGAGGCTTAATTAGGATATTTTGGTGGAACTGGTAATTTAGTTTACTAAAGATCCTACCGAGTGTGTTCGTAGATCATGTCTTACAAAACGTTGAGTGGGATTAATAGCTCAATTAGCAAAGAACAATAAATATGTAAGGATAGCTGGATACACCTCCGACAGTGTCGAAATTGGAAGGAAATATTCGCCTTTCAGTTGAGTGACTTCGTCTCAGTTTTGGTGTTAGATTTTATTTAGGGAGTAAAAGGAGGACGCACACCCCGCTCATGCCTCACGCGCACGCGTTGTGTGCGCATCCGAGGAGTTATGGGTGGAATTTTGGGACTCCAACTGTAGAGTTGAATTCCAGAAGTTCCTACTCGTATTATCAGTGTATCTTCGATTAATATGTTAATTTTGTTCAATGTTTGCTTGATTTATACATAACCGAGCCTAACAACAATGGCTTGTCGGTTACTCAACTCCTCTACTGGGCAGCATTGGAAAAGACATATCTATCCCGGTCAGGTTTTCTGGTCATTTTGGTCGCCCATTTTCCTTAAGCTGATGGAGCTGTGAGCCTATGATATACCAGCGTAATGGTACACTTGCTTCTTTCGGATATGATGAATTATGAATGTTAAAACCCAACGTTTACTCTGGATTTTGGTCTTGCTGAATCATTACGTAGAAAGTCAGTGACGCTTTATTCCCTTAAAATTAAGTGATTCAAATTTATGCATCAATGTACATTGATTCCTAATTAGAGTCAAAGTACTCTATGGTCATTATTACTATTTTTTAATGGCATGTCACAGTCAAAACTCTTGGTTTTAGGAACCCAACCAACTAACATACACTGGAGATGGATCCGTTGATTTTTCCGGAAATCCTGTCGTGAAGGAGAGAACTGGTAGATGGAAGGCATGCCCATTCATCTTAGGTAATTTTCTGCACTAATCAATTAAGTCCATTCTTTGTTTACATCCGCACAATGTGTGATTAACTATTGTATACAACCTATAGGCAATGAATGCTGCGAACGGTTGGCCTATTATGGCATCTCTACGAACCTTGTCACTTACTTGACAAAAAAACTACATGATGGTAATGTGTCTGCTGCTAGCAATGTGACTACATGGCAAGGAACTTGTTATCTGACTCCCCTTATTGGTGCTATTCTGGCTGATGCATACTGGGGGAGGTATTGGACGATTGCAACATTCTCCACCATATACTTCGTTGTAAGTCACCTTTTCGCTGACGTTTTATGGTAAATCTTGTGTCAATGCTTGTATAGATAGACCCCTCAAATTGAGAGAAGATACGTGTAGGAGCTATAGGAATAGAAATGCTCATCCTCTTCAACAGAGTTAAAGCAATAGCATATGCCTTGTAAATATGGTATATGCACTCACGTTAGTTATGCCTGTAAATGTAATACATCCTTATCAACTACGTTGCCTGGATACTCCAATACAGGTATGGATATGCCGATAACGTGATACGCCATTTTCCCAAAAACACCGATATAGCGATACGTGTGAATAATAATAATAATAATAATAGTAATAATAATAATAATAATAATAATAATAATAATAATAGAAAAAAGAAACTAATGAATTCTTTTAAGGAAATGAGAAATTGAGAATATCTTAATATTGATGTAGCCAAGTCACGGTTATTAGAACGTCGTGTAAACGACGTTTACACGTCGTGTAAACGGTAGAACGTGGCGAGAGCTCGAAACGTCCGGCGTTCGCAACGGCGACTAGAACCCTAAGCGTTATCGCGCCGCGCCGCCTTGCCGTCATCGCGCCGCCGCTGGATCCGCACCGCCGCTGAGCGCCGTGTCGCAGCGCCAGCGCCGCCGCTGCGAGCGCCACGTCGCAGCGCCGCTGTCGCTGCCGTCGAGATCCGGATCCGCCGCCAGCGCCAGCGTCGTCGCCGCCGCGCACTGCCGAGATCTGGATCCGCGTCGTCTTCACGCCATCGCCCGCCGGGTTGGGATCTCGATCCTCTCTGCTCCCCCTCTCAGTATCTCTTCGCGCCGCCTCCCCGGTCCGGCGTCGCCCCTCGCACCCCCTCTGTCCTCTCTGCTCCCCCTCTCTCTCTCTCTGTTATTCCTGTGAAGGATGGCTACGAGAGGATGGCTGCGAGAGGATGTAGATGGGTGAGAGAAGAAGATAGAGGGTTTTCTTTTCTAATTTTTGGTGGGTCCCACTGAGATACACTACACACTGAAGCATTTTGTGTTGACTTGGTACCCTTATGTGATATATCTTTGCTCTCATATTCGTTATACCATGGTGTCTAAAACTACGTTTCAACGTCCGTTTAAACGTTTAAAAGTTAAAAAGGGGGTGGGTCGTTTCGTTGTCGTTTTACGTTTTAATAACCTTGAGCCAAGTACTTTCTTCTCCGGTTCTCCCTCCTAGTTGTTTGCCTTATACAAGTTCATGAAACCAATATAATGAACCAACTGCCAAGAAACTAGAGAATAAATGAGTACATATATACAAACAAATAACAGAATCACAGATAGATACATGATGCATACAGTATAACTTCTAACTTCTAAGTGTAGCTCGAACACTCTAATATTCCATTCCATTTCTCCGAACTCCAAAGTTCAAACAGAAGATGAGAAGAATAGAAAAGCAAATAAGCAGTGCATAGATTAGTAGTAGCGCATATTCTGATAATAGTTCAACCATTTAGTACATAATAATTCAACAACTTAGTACATAATCTGATAATCATAGAGACATAGACCATACAAAGTCCAATAGATCACAAATGTCAAGTCTAATTGTTGCTGCCATCCACTGGAGTTGTCTCTGTTTGTGTTGGAGGTCCAAAGTCACCGTGGTAGGGGAGGGAAGGGAAGCGGCGGCAACATGGGGGGCAAAGGCTAAGAGGTGGCCGAAGGAGAGCCGAAGAGGAGCGGCGGCGGACTGGGAGAGGAAGGGGAGCGGCGTCGCCGGACCGAGGAAGGGAAGGAGAGCGGCGGTGGACTGGGAGAGGAAGGGGAGCGGTGGCGGCATGGGTGGATCGGGTGAGGGAGGGGGGGGTGACGGCGTATGGGGATCGAGGGAGGGAAGGTGGCCATCGGCTGACTGGGGGAGGAAAGGGGAGAAGCGGGCCGACGGCGGCGTGGGGGGATTGGGGGAGGGGAGCGGCAGTGTCGACAGGGGCAGGCGAGTGTTGCGAGTGGCAGCGTGGGTTGGGAAACAGGGCAGAGAGGCTTCTTACGGAACGACTTGTTAAGGGTTCAACAGCATCGGGAAAGTATCCGAGAAGTATTTGAGAATAATCGGTTTTTTTTTTGAAAAATTGGAATTGAGGGGATACTTGCAGGATACGTATCGGAGAGTATCGATGCCGTATCCGTATCCGATACATATCGGATACAGATATGCCGATTTTGGGAAGTATCGGTGCAACGTAGCTTATCATACTAGAGATGTCTTGTTGTAATCTTTCTCAAATACTTTATGAATTATTTGGAAATATACATGTGGGTAGGTCTGTTCTCTTTGTTAATCATTGAATAGGCCTATAATTTGTGTGTGCCAGCTCTTTCTTAGTTCATAGTTATCCATATCTGAATCCTGAACCGCTAAACTCAACTGATTCTGGTTAATTTGCTATCTTGACATCATCTTTTAATTGTAGGGGATGTCAATACTGACTCTTTCAGCATCAGTTCCTGCTCTCATGCCTCCATCCTGTGAAGGATCATTTTGCCCACCAGCAAATCCTTTTCAGTATACCGTCTTTTTTCTTGGTCTTTACCTAATTGCACTCGGCACTGGTGGAATTAAGCCATGTGTATCATCATTTGGAGCAGATCAATTTGATGATACAGATCCAGCTGAGCGAATCCAGAAGGGGTCTTTCTTTAATTGGTTCTATTTTTCAATAAACATTGGTGCTCTTATATCAAGCAGTTTTCTGGTTTGGGTGCAAGACAACTTAGGATGGGGACTAGGTTTTGCCATTCCAACAATATTCATGGGTCTGGCCATCATAAGCTTCTTCTCTGGCACATCGCTTTATAGATTCCAAAAACCAGGTGGTAGTCCTATTACACGAGTATGCCAGGTGGTTGTTGCCTCTTTGCGCAAGTGGAATGCGCATGTCCCAGAGGACAGCTCTCTCTTGTATGAGCTACCTGATGGGGTTTCAGCAATTGAAGGGAGTCGTCAATTGGAGCACACCGATGAACTGAGGTGCATCTCTTTCCAAGCTGAAATTCCACTGCAGAGCGTAGCACAACATCACAAACCCAAGCATTTCTTTGCCCTGTAAAGAGCTAGGCTAGATGTTCTGAATTTATTAGTTGCTGATTCTTCTTTGCTGGTTAACATTAGTTTTAACAAATTGCAACTTAAAAAACTTGCCTTTGTGCCTTAGCTAAATAGATGGATATTTTATGTATTTACTCTTGATATCAGCCCCCTCTCTTTGTCCATATTTGTGGAAAAGCTAAGAGTATAACATATTCTAACTGACATTTATTTCAGATGTCTGGACAAGGCTGCTACAATTACCGATCTTGATGTGAAAACAGATAGCTTCAGCAATCCATGGCAAGTATGCACTGTCACCCAGGTGGAAGAACTGAAGATATTGGTAAGGATGTTCCCTGTCTGGGCGACGACTATTGTATTTTCTGCTGTGTATGCTCAGATGTCCACCATGTTTGTGGAACAAGGGATGGTGCTTGACCCATCGCTCGGCTCATTTAAGATTCCTCCAGCATCTCTATCCACATTTGACGTGGTAAGCGTCATTATATGGGTCCCTATCTACGATAGCATCTTGGTTCCAATAGCCAGGAGGTTGACTGGGAACGAGAGGGGCTTTACGGAGTTGCAGAGGATGGGCATTGGCTTGGTAATCTCCATCTTATCAATGTCAGCAGCTGCGGTCCTTGAGATTAAAAGGTTGGCAATTGCGAGGGATAATCATTTGGTGGATCAAAATGTCCCAGTTCCATTGAGCATCTTCTGGCAAATTCCTCAATATTTCTTAGTTGGTGCCTCTGAGGTATTCACATTCATCGGGGCACTCGAGTTCTTCTATGATCAGTCACCGGATGCCATGAGGAGCCTCTGCAGTGCGCTACAGCTCCTCACCACAGCGCTCGGAAATTATCTCAGTACATTCATTTTGACAATGGTTGCATACTTCACAACAAGAGGGGGAAACACTGGATGGATTCCTGATAACTTGAATGAAGGACATCTTGATTATTTCTTCTGGCTGCTTGCTGGGCTCAGTTTTCTGAACTTTGTGGTATATATCTTCTGTGCAAACAAATACAGAAGCAAGAAAGCAGCTTGATATTTAAGGGTCAGGAGTTAGATGGTGTCATCATGGACATTGCATTCAAAATCTGTAAATATGTTCCCCAATACATGAACTCTTGTTGGAAGCGCAGACCCTTAATAAGCAAAAATTAAACTGTAATTTTCATTGTATTTGATGCCAATGTGGATTATGCATTTATACATTTTTTGTATGTATTTTACTTACTGGAAGTTGTGAAATGTAGCCCATCTCCGAGGCGTATACTTTCCTATTTAGGATTTGGTTTCTATTTGCTCCTAATATGTGCGGTGATATGTTTCACTTTTCAGTGCATTCATAATGCTAAGCATCAAGTTACTCTTATTTGGTCTCATAAGAGGCATTGCGTTCTGTAATGGAGCGTAGGGAGTCTGGAGGACTTTGAGTTGGAACGGACAGCTGACCGTGGTGTGGCCCCTTTTAAAGTAGGCAACATATCCGGTGCAATTAAAGTTTTTGTGTAACCATCGTGCAATCATACTAAAAAAGTTTTAAAATTTTTTGAAAAAAATCATGGATGTACATCTCAACTTACCCCATCTACGTATAAAATTTTATGATCAAATCTGTTAAGAGCATAGGGTTAGGAGTTAGATGGTGTCATACGATAGAAGTTACAAAAAAGACAAATTTTTGACAAATTTGAATAGATCAAATGCACCCCAACATTGGATCGATCTACATGTGGTAGAGGGGTGGAAGTGGTGGGGGTTTGATGCAGGAGAAGTTGGTACTAGATGGTTCCTGTTTCTATCTCCAAGCTGGGGAGTAGGGACATGGTTATTTAATTTTAGAGAGGGGCTATCAGATTGTTTGAACTACCGCTATGCTCTTAACAGAAAGCCTCCACTCCCTCTGGACCGAATACGATGTGCGAAATACAAAATATCCAACAGCATTTTGCAAAAGTCCAAAAGCTGCTTCGGCCTATCCATTTAGGGTGTGTTTGGTTGCCTTCTCATCTCAGACTGGCTCGTATGAGTGAGTCAGGCTGATGGGAACCAGGCTGGTGGGATGCAGAGATGGTGTTTGGTTAGCGTTTGATTGACACATATTTGGAAATTAAATTTTTTTGAAATTTATATGGCAAGTGTGATCTAGTTTTGTTCGAAAAAATATCAGAAACCTAGTTTTGAAATCGATTCAGTAATTGAATATGTTGATCAAAAGTTATAAGCAAAAATAGAAAAGAAAAAAACTTCCCTGTCCACCACCCCTTCCATGGCATGAGACTGCATGTGGTCCCAGACACACAACGCGAGGCTGCATCTCAGGAAACGCCCAATTTGCTCGTTTCGTGGATCCTGGCTGAGTTGATGCAATTGCATCTAATGGGCCTGGCTCAGAAGACAAAACAGGCAACCAAACATGGTGAGGTTGCATCCCACGAGCCGAGCCACCCTAGATGCAGACAACCAAACGCACCTTAGCTCTCTCTCTCTCTCTCTCTCTCTCTCTCTCTCTCTCTCTCTCTCTCTCTCTCGGGAGGCAATCCATTAGCTATCTAATCATTTTATAAGATAAGAACGTACATGCTGGCTGTAACCTAGAGAAGCGTATGCGCGTGTCGTAACGGGCTGACTAGTAAATCTGTTCAACACATTCACGTATATCCAACGTATTATAAAATATGTTTAAACAGGAGAACTGAGCCTAGCTCAGTTGGTTGGGGGCGCGGTTGTACGTCCCGCCCACCCGGGTTCGAGTCCCACTCGGCCCGCGTGCTCGTTAGAGCCGGATGCAGGCGTGTGTGTGTGGTGGTGGTGTGTGTGGGTGTGTGTGCGTTTGTAATCCGGTTGTTGTTCTCTTCTTCTTTAATGACTGCCAGTCCTCCTGGCCAATTTTTTAAAAAATATGTTTAAACAGTGCGTCTATACTTATTCTCTCAATATAAATTATCTAAATCTTAAAGCAAACGAATGAGTAAGTAATCACCATCTATCTGTCATTCATACTTTAATATTTGTACAACTTTTAAAAAGAAAAGTATAGAAACACCTCACAATATATTTTCATAGTTTATACATGAATCTTGTTATCTTTTATTTAGCCAAATATTTTTATTGGCAGCTCTGATTTACAATCGGTTTACACCATTAGCTTGCTGACAACGACATCAACCTAATGATATAAGTCTCGCTACTAAACGCCATATGAATTGATAGTAAAAACTATTACTATAGATTGTAAATGTTACTGAAACAAATGGTAAAATCAAATGAAAACAATTCTTAAAATATTATGTGTTAGTTCAGTAGTAAAATCCCGCACACATAAGTAATTTGGTGTTCATTTGACAGTAAATCATCATTATCGTGTAAACTCCGTGAAAACTACATGTACATATTTTGAAAAATTCTCAAAAATTACCACATGTAGGGGAGGTAATCCTCTACAACACTGCAAATTTAAAGACCAAACTCAATAGTATATAAGAGATATAAAATTGACAAGCAACAGATAAATAGTGCTAAACTGCAATAAAATCACTATTTAGCAAAATTTATTTTTTCATATCTTTCAAATGAAATTGATTGTGGTCTTAAAATTTTACAGAGTTGTAAAATAGCACTTTCCCTATGTATTGTATTTTTTTGATAATTTTTAAAAACTTGTACATGTTAATTTGGTGTTCATTTGGCAGTAAACCACTATTATCGTGTAAACTCCTCGAAAATCTTATGTACATATTTTGAAAAATTCTAAAAAAACATTACCAAATGTAGGGTAGGTAATCTTATACAATGATGCAAAATTTGAAGATCAAACTCAATAGCATTTGAAAGATATAAAATTAACAAGCAATGGATAAATATTGCTAAACTGCAATAAAATCACTATTTAATCAAAAAAAAATTAAAAAAACTTTCAAATTAAATTAATTTTGGTATTAAAATTTTACAAGGTTGTAAAATACCACCTTTCCTATGTATGGTGATTTTTTGAAATTTTTTTGAAAATTTGTACATGTTAATTTGGTGTCCATTTGAAAGTAAATCATCTTTATTGTGTAAACTCTGTGAAAACCATATGTACATGTTTTGAAAAATTCTTAAAAATAACCACACATAAGGAAGATAAGCTTCTACAACTTAGTAAAATTTGAATACCAAACTTAATAGCATTGAGAGATATGAAAATAACAAGCATAGGATGAATAGTACTAAACTGAGACAAAAATACTATTTAGCCAAAATGTTCTTTTTTATATCTTTCAAATAAAATTGGTTTTGGTCTTCAAATTTTCTCAGGTAGTAGAATCTCACCTCCCCTATAGTATGAATTTTTTTGAAAAGTTATACATATGATTCATAGATTTTATACGATAAGAATGATTTACACATGATTTGTTGTCTTTTACTATCCAATAAATAACAATTTATTATGTATTACACAAGATATTACTATATCGAAACGAAGTGAACTATCAGAACACGAATTTAGTTATGTTTATCGACTCCGGAGTAAAATATTTGAAAAATTCTAAAAAAATTTACCGTATGTAGGGAAGGTGAGCTCCTATAACTATGTAAAATTTGAGGACTAAACTCAATTGCATTTAAAAGATATGAAGTTGAAAAAACGCTAAATTGTGAAAAATCAGTATTTTCTAAATTTGTCTTTTTATATATTCCAGCTGAGATTTATTCTGGTCTTTAAATTTTATAGTGTTGTAGAATCTTACATCCTCTATGTATGGTAATTTTTTGAGAATTTTTGAAAACTTTTACGTGTAGTTTTTATGAATAAGAATATAGTTTTGTTTGTCGATTCTGTAGTAAAATATTTGAAAATTTCTTAAAAAATTACCATATATAGGGAACAAGAGATTCTGTAGTTCTGTAAAATTTGAAGACCAAATTCAATCGTATTTGAAACATATAAATTTGAGAAAGAGCTAAACAGTGAAAAATGACTATTTAGTTGAATTTGTCTTTTTTATATCTTTCAGCTGATACTGATTTTGATCTTCAAATTTTACAAGGTTGTAGAATCTCACCTCCCCTATGTGTAGTAATTTTTTGATAATTTTTTAAAACTTGTGCATGTGGTTTACACGATAGAAGTGGTTTATACAAGATATGTCACCTTTTACTCTCCAGAAAATAACATGTTACTCGCTATTACACAAGATGGTACTATACTGCACTTTGTTTCAGTATAGTACCATCTTGTGTAATAGCTAGTAACATGTTATTTGTTTAAATAGTAAAAGGCAACATATCCGGTGTTTTCAAAACTCCATGAAAGATATGTTCATGTTTTAAAAAAATCTAAAAAAATTACCATACATAAAGGATGTGAGTTTCTACAACTGTGTAAATTTTGAAGACAAAAATCAATCTCATTTGAAACTTATGGCTAAATAAAAGAAAGAAATATTCATGTAGCATTTATTAGTCATTTACTAGTTGAGTTGCCACAGAGTCAACTGTTCCGTAGCGTGGAGTGGTTTTTGTGTTAAATGACTGGGGAGTAATATAACCTATTGTTCTACACGCAGTTGTAGAATGGCATATATATACCTTTCACTCCGGGTGTAGTTACTTTCATATCTTATGTACACCCCTAAAGAACTTGAAATACTCTTTTATCACTTTAGGTATACTCATACATTAATTATAAGATACTTCAATGTACACCATAAAAAAACTATGAAAAATTCATAGTTTTTTAGTGTATTTTATAAATACCTCCATATGCGTATATAAAAAATATTATGTCCATATATATATATATATATATATATATATATATATATATATATATATAGTACAATTACCTGGGACACCAAGGTGCCTGGGCACCATGATCCAAAACGGGTATTTTCCATAAGTATTTGTATGCGAAATTTTTTGAAATTTTTAGGATGTTGAGTTCAACTAGTTTACTAACTAGTTCAAACAAGTTTGAGCTGAAATTCAAATTAAAGTTTCCTTTTTTTGATCATAGTTTGATTGTAGGTATGTGTTGATCATACATATAAATCAGCAAAGTATGTAATCTAAATTCATTCAAATCTTCAAATTTGAGTATATTTTTTTAAAGGTATGTGTTTCATTTGAATTCTTATAGATGGGTATATACCCTAAAACTGAAAGTTATAAAAAATATATCCGAATTTGACTTGAATTAACGCATTTAAAATTATGGTGCCCAGGCACCATAGTGTCTCATTCCGTTATCCTATATATATATACATGTATATATATATATATATATATATATATATATATATATATATATATATATATATATATATATATAGTCCCCGTATTACATATGTATACTCTTTGTTACGCGAGATACACTTTACATTATGAGATACATATAGAGAGTAACTAAAAGTAGAAAAATAGTGATTCTAAGCACTACCTTCTCATAAAAATTGAATAAATATCCAAGCCAACAATGGTAAGAGACTCTTTATTCGTAGTTTACTATTTGGGCATCTTTAAAAAATTGATGCACATAGGCCCTATTCTGCGTACATACTTGTCAGAATATTCCCAGTTTCCCACGTTGAACTGCCGTTCTTTCACGGATCAGATCGGGCCCACCGCGAGTTTGATCCGGCCTGCTCTCGAGTTGACTAGATGTGCATGCGCGGCACCACCACAAGGGTAATGGAGACATGCGTTTGCCCCCGACCCCGCGATCGGACGGCCGGAGAACGATGTCGCAAGGCCGCCGCCGATTAACCGGTGGGCAGTCGGTCGAGGAGCAAGCCCCCAGGTCAAATATACGGAGTATTCGTCCTTGGGTGGGGGTTTGCCGGGGGCAGGGCCGTCCATGGGCGGCGCGGAGGGCGAACAGGAGTCCACCCTGGAGCAGGGGCTTCTCGCTAGTCCGGATGTGAGTCGATTTTTCCCAGTTTGATCGTCCGTGCGGCTAATCTTTTTCTTTCTTTTGATTCTTGATGGATGGACCTGGTGTTTGTAGACTTGTATGCTTCCCGTGAGATTGGAGGTGTCGTGTTTGGTTGCATCTGAGGCTTAATTAGGATATTTTGGTGGAACTGGTAATTTAAGTTTACTAAAGATCCTACCGAGTGTGTTTGTAGATCATGTTTACAAAACGTTGAGTGGGATTAGTAGCTCAATTAGCAAAGAACAAGAAATATGTAAGGATAGCTGGATACACCTACGACAGTGTCGAAATTGGAAGGAAATATTGGAATATTTCAGAATTTAACACTCAATTCGCAAGCCTTTCGGCTCATTTGGATGACATATGGGACCGTCTGTGTGTATGACAGTGGGCCAGAGTGTCAAATTCCGAAATGCGAATTTTAAAGAGTGTCAAATTCTGAAAACTCCCGGAAATATTCGCCTTTCAGTTGAGTGACTTGGTCACAGTTTTGATGTTAGATTTTATTTAGGGAGTAAAAGGAGGACGCACACCCCAGAAGTGCGCATCCGAGGAGTTATGGGTGGAATTTTGGGACTCCAACTGTAGAGTTGAATCCCAGAAGTTCCTACTCGTATTATTTCAGTGTATCTTCGATTAATATGTTAAATTTGCTCAATTTTGTGGTTACTCGACTCCTCTACTGGGCAACATTGGAAAAGACATACTTGTCCCCGTTCTGGTCATTCTGGCCACCCATTTTCCTGAAGCTGATGGAGCTGTGAGCATGCAATATACCAGCATGATGCTATACTTGCTTCCCTTGCATATGATGAATTATGAATGTTAAAACCCAACATTTACTCTGGATTTTGGTCTTGTTGATTCAATACGTAGAAAGCCAGCGATGCTTTACTCTCTTAAAACTAAGTGATTCAAGAGAGGTGCTTCTATGCTTTTCCTCCTAATACAAGTTGCACAAATCTTAAAGCAAACGAAGGGGTAAGTAATCTCCATCTACCCTTTATTCATGCTTTAATATTTGTGCAACTTTAAAAAGGAAGAGCATAGAAGCGCATCTCGTGATTCAAATGCATCAATGTACATTGATTCCTAATTTGAGTCACAGTACTATATGGTCATTGTTACTATTTTTTATGGCATGTCACAGTAAAAATTCTTGGTTTCAGGAACCCAACCGACTAACACACACTGGAGATGGATCTGTTGACTTTTCCGGAAATCCTGTCGCGAAGGAGAGAACTGGTGGATGGAAGGCATGCAAATTTATCTTAGGTGATTTTCTGCTGTGATCTGTTAAGTCCATTCTTTGTTTACATCCGCTACAATGTGTAATTAACTATTGTATACAACCTGTAGGCAATGAATGCTGCGAACGGTTGGCCTATTGTGGCATCTCTACAAACCTTGTTACTTACTTGACAAAAAAACTACATCATGGTAATGCGTCTGCTGCTAGCAATGTGACTACATGGCAGGGAACTTGCTATCTGACTCCCCTTATTGGTGCTATTCTGGCTGATGCATACTGGGGGAGGTATTGGACGATTGCAACATTCTCCACCATTTACTTCGTTGTAAGTCTCCTTTTCTCTGAAGTTTTATGGTAAATCTTGTGTCAATGCTTGTATAGATAGACCTCCCAAATTGAGAGAAGATACATGTAGGAGCTACAGGAATAGAAATTCTCATCCTCTTCAACAGAGGTAAATCAATACCATGTGCCCTGCAAATATGGTCTATGCACTCTCACGTTAGTTCTGCCTGTAAATGTACTGCATCCTTATCAAACTAGAGATGTCTTGTTGTACTCTTTCTCAGTTACTTTATGAATTGTTTGGAAATATACATGTGAGTAGGTCTGTTCTCTTTGTTAATCACTGAATAGGCCTATAATTCGTGTGCCAGCTCTTTCTTAGTTCATAGTTACCCATATATGAATTCTGAACTGATAAACTCAAGCGATTCTAGTTAATTTGCTATCTTGACATCATCTTTTAATTGTAGGGGATGGCAATATTGACTCTCTCAGCATCAGTTCCAGCTCTCATGCCTCCATCCTGTGAAGGATCGTTTTGCCCACCAGCAAATCAGTTTCAGTATACTTTCTTTTTTTTTGGTCTTTACCTAATTGCGCTTAGCACTGGTGGAATTAAGCCATGTGTCTCATCATTTGGAGCGGATCAATTCGATGATACAGATCCAGCTGAGCGAATTCAGAAGGGGTCTTTCTTTAATTGGTTCTATTTTTCAATAGACATTGGTGCTCTTATATCAAGCTGTTTTCTGGTTTGGGTGCAAGACAACTTAGGATGGGGACTAGGCTTTGGCATTCCAACCGTATTCATGTGTCTGGCCATCATAAACTTCTTCTCTGGCACATCGCTTTATAGATTCCAAAACCCAGGTGGTAGTCCTATTACACGAGTATGTCAGGTGGTGGTTGCCTCTTTGCGCAAGTGGAATGCGCAGGTCCCAGAGGACAGCTCTCTCTTGTATGAGCTACCTGATGGGGTTTCAGCAATTGAAGGGAGTCGTCAATTGGAGCACACCGATGAACTGAGGTGCATCTCTTTCCAAGCTGAAATTCCACCGTAGAGCGTAGCACAACATCACAAACCTAAGCATTTCTTTGCCCTGTAAAGAGCTAGGCTAGATGTTCTGAATTTATTAGTTGCTGATTCTTCTATGCTGGTTAACATTAGTTTTAACAAATTGCAACTTAAAAAACTTGCCTTTGTATTTACTCTTGATATCAGCCCCCTCTCTTTGTCCATATTTGTGGAAAAGCTAAGAGCCCAACATATTCTAACTGACATTTATTTCAGATGCCTGGACAAGGCTGCTACAGTTACTGATCTTGATGTGAAAACAGATAGCTTCAGCAATCCATGGCAAGTATGCACTGTCACCCAGGTGGGAGAACTGAAGATATTGGTAAGAATGTTCCCTGTCTGGGCGACGACTATTGTATTTTCTGCTGCCTATGCTCAGATGTCCACCATGTTTGTGGAACAAGGGATGGTGCTTGACCCATCGCTCGGCTCGTTTAAGATTCCTCCAGCATCTCTATCCACATTTAACGTGGTAAGCGTCATTATATGGATCCCTATCTACGATAGCATCTTGGTTCCAATAGCCAGAAGGTTCACTGGCAATGAGAGGGGCTTGACGGAGTTGCAGAGGATGGGCATTGGCTTGGTAATCTCCATCTTATCAATGTCAGCAGCTGCGGTCCTTGAGATTAAAAGGTTGACGATTGTGAGGGATGATCATTTGGTGGATCAAAGTGTCCCAGTTCCATTGAGCATCTTCTGGCAAATTCCTCAATATTTCTTGGTTGGTGCCTCAGAGGTATGCACATTCATCGGGGCAATCGAGTTCTTCTATGATCAATCACCGGATGCCATGAGGAGCCTCTGCAGTGCGCTACAGCTCCTCACCATAGCGCTTGGGAATTATCTCAGTACATTCATTTTGACAATGGTTGCATACTTCACAACAAGAGGTGGAAACCCTGGATGGATTCCTGATAACTTGAATGAAGGACATCTTGATTATTTCTTCTGGCTGCTTGGTGGGCTCAGTTTTCTGAACTTTGTGATATATACCTTCTGTGCAAACAAATATAGAGGCAAGAAAGCAGCTTGATATGTAAAGGTTAGGAGTTAGATGGTGTCATCATGGACGTTGCATTCAAAATCTGTAAATATGTTTCCCAATACATGAATTCTTGTCGGAAGCGCAGACTCTTAGTAAGTAAAAGTTAACAATCTGTAATTTGTTTGTATTTGATGTCAATGTGGATTATGCATTTACACATTTTTTTTTTGTATATATTTTACTTACTGGAAGTTATGAAATGTAGCCCATCTCCGAGGCGTATAATTTCCTACTTAGGATTCGGTTTCAATTTGTTATTAATATGCGCGGTGATATGTTTAACTTTTCAGTGCACTCATAAAGATCGGCATCAAGTTACTGATTGAACATGAGTGCTTAAAAGAGAGCTCTTATTTGGTCTCTAGATAAGAGGCATTGCGTTCTGTAATGGAGCATTGGGAATCTGGAGGATTTGTGAGTTGGAACGGACAGTTGACCGTGGTGTGGTCCCTTTTAAACTAATGTTGCTGCTGTAGCAAACAAACATATTTGCTTGCAGTTTCGTTTCTCTGCACTTGATACCTTACACGCTGTATGGAAATTCAAAACTAGGTCACTATCTACAGTGTATCTTCTGCAGCCACTTCCTTTCTTTGTTTACCAGCAAACTCACCAGGTTGATTGAATCAATTCAGTACGTCGACACCTATCCGGTTGCAACTAGCAAATACATCCCAAGCCGAATAACTTGGGCACCTTGTAGTTGTAGATACGCCGTTGCCTGCATTGCTGCATCTGCATGGTCTGAAACCTGAACAAGGCTGCATAGCCCCTAGCCTAAAAAGCCAGTCAGAAACTACAACAAAAGAACTTCCCTTAGCCCATTAATTTCTGCCGAATTCGCTGCGCAATGGCGAACACGATGGTAGAGAAGCAGACCTTGGAAACGAAGACGAGCTTCTGAGCTGGCAGTTGTCTGCTTGTGTAAGAGTATATATTGCACAGTGCAGCTAGCGGGGCCGAAAACGTGGAGGTCAAGGCGTTGCTGTTGAAACGTGAAGGTTGCAGGGGAGCACGTCGTCGTCGGATCGGTTTGACCATCTTTGTGCAGTTTATCAAACTGAACTGGTAGAAATAGCAAATCATTGTTCAACTGAGCGATGACTACAGCTAAGCAATCCTTAGCCCCAGGAAATCATTGGATGTGCCTGCCAGTCACGCTGATCATTTCATTCGTTATCGTACGTGACATGCTACATGCATGGCACAAAATTGCCGTCGATGTCTCGATGATCCGGATCAATAGGAAAGTGAGCGCAACCCACCAGCAAAACACCAACCGCGCAGGTCGCACGTAGCCGGCCGGACGAATAAATTTGCAACGCCGCCCGCCGGGAATCGCGCCGATCGGCCGCGCGCTAGCCCTCAAGTCGTCGTCGATTCCCCTAAACTACTACTACGTTAATTCGACAGCGGCCGCCATTGCCTTCCACGCTTCACCTCCCCGGCCCTCTCCTTCCTCAAGATCAGATCGATCGATCTTGTCGCGCGTACTTGGCATATATCGATCGATCTTGCTGCACTTGGGAGCTGCTCGTAGATCGACTGTTGTTCAGCTAGCTGGCTAAGCTAGAATAGAATACCAGCTCGACATCCAGGCCTGTTGAATTAATTCTTCTTGCAGAGGTTGCCGTGTGCTAGCTTCTTGGATTAAGGTAGCTTGGGCCGATCGGTCAATCGGGATTCGAGGATGTGGTGCTGTGCTGGCGCGGACGAGGAGCTCCACGGCACGCCGGCCGGCAACCCGGCCACACCGCCGCCGCGAGCGCCAGGTACATTCTCTCCTAGCTTTTCTTGCATTTCCATGCGACGTTGGTCGTCTTTTTGGTCATTCTGGTTCTTTTTGTTGGCCACTGCGATTGGATTAACCAAATTAATTAATCATATTCCGTCGCGATCGGCATATATGCATGGTCTGAATCCAGCTCCGAGAGGGCCGAACGCTCCAAGAACCGGCGGCGCGCCAGCGAAGGTGCTTCCCATCGACGTCCCGGCGGTCGCGCTGTCGGAGCTCAACCGGCTCACCGGGAACTTCGGCGACAGGTCGCTGGTCGGGGAAGGCTCCTACGGCCGCGTCTACCGCGCCACGCTGCGCACCGGGGAGGCCGCGGCGGTCAAGATGTTCGACAACGGTGGCTCCGGCCAGTCAGAGGCGGACTTTTGCGCACAGGTAACACGGGAACCTTTCCTAATTGGGCCTAACCCAGTAGCCCCGGCCAGCCCTCAGCAATCCAGCATGCATGTACCCTTTCTTACTACTCCGAAACGAATACAGAGGCCCAAAATCTTTAGTATATAGCTTGCTTCTTCCCCAGTACTCGCCCATCTTATTTGAGCATCCCGAGAAATTTTCTCTTCTACTTTTTTTAAAAAAAAAGGTGGATTCTACAAACCAGAATACAGGAACCGAGTAGCTAGGTAGAGGACGACCTCAAAGACGTCTAAGAATTGAAAGCTGAAACTGCCCCTTCGGCTTTGCTAGCTATTCCTGCCACGGTTTTATCTGAAAATTTTAGTGGAGTTGTTCGTTTCGAGGAATGGAATTTCCAGTCAAGTGAGACAAGGATTACATGCTATCAGATCAGACTTGCACATTATTTCTGGCACGCACATCGGCATACGCGCGCATCGAAGTTCAGTCAGAGCGCAGTTCGCGAAAGAAAGCCTAAAAAAATGCATCCAACTCTAAAAGCTAACGCGTGTTGGTTCTTGTCTTCGCCGCCGGCCGGTGACTGCACGGCACGCAGCTGTCCGTGGTGTCGAGACTCAAGAGCGAGCACTTCACCCAGCTGCTGGGCTACTGCCTGGAACTCAACAACCGGATCGTGCTCTACGAGTTCGCGACCAAGGGCTCCCTCTACGACATACTGCACGGTACAAATTAATTAACAAACGCCTAATCTTACATTCTTACGCCTGCATGAATCAAATTATGGAACCACACGTACGTTTAACTTTCTATTTCAAACGGGCACGCAACGCGCAGGGAAGAAGGGGGTGCAGGGCGCGGAGCCCGGGCCGGCGCTGACGTGGAGCCAGCGGGCCTGGATCGCGTACGGCGCGGCGAGGGGCCTCGAGCACCTGCACGAGAAGGCGCAGCCGCCCATCATCCACCGCGACGTCCGCTCCAGCAACGTCCTCGTCTTCGACGCCCACGACGCCAAGATCGGCGACTTCAACCTCACCAACCAGTCGCCCGACTCCGCCGCGCGCCTCCACTCCACCAAGGTCCTTGGCACCTTCGGCTACCACGCGCCAGAGTAAGCATCATCACACAGCCCATATCTCAGCGCTACCTATCGACGGCTCATGTTGACCGTCCGTCCCATCAGATACGTACTTCGACAGTCCATACGATCCCTCCAAATATCGTAAAGCTTATCCGGGTATTATCTATCTATTTTGCAATAAGTCCATTTTACAACATTTAACTTTTTAAAAAGTCTATTTAACATTTAGGACACCAAATTTATAAAATTGAGTCAATTTACACCTTTAACCGGTTTTGCTGGCAGGGATCCAACTAAGAGTGAATTTTATAGTTTTTGCTATGTTAACAACCACATCATCGATTTTGCTGATCCAAAATAATGACGAGGAAAAGAAAGATAATGTATATAGAGAGACAAGGATATAAAATGGTTGATGATGCTGATGTCAATACCCTTGATTGGATCTTCATTGCAGAAACTCCACAATGTAGCTGCCAATATGACGAAAACCATCTTGAGTGAGATCCAAATCATCAAAACCGCCATTCAAAACCGCAATAGGCTGAAAATTGATCTGGTTTTGTAAGTTTAGAGGTTAAATACCCAGTTTTATTGTTGATGGTGTTATATGGATTTTTTAGAAAGTTAAGGGACTTATTCCATCTATCTATCTATTATTAAAGCAATAAAAAGGCACCACATTCGCTTTAATGGGCTAAAAAATTTCACGTTACTAGGTGAAACGGAGAAAGATCTACACCACTTATTGTGATGAGTTTAGATTATAAAATTGTAGATTAAAAGAAATAGTCCATATCAAGTACAATTCAAATATAACTAAAATTCATAATATAAATAAAATATAACTAGCAATAATTTTCATACAAGTTTCAAAGTAAACATCAAAAAATAAATATAATTCAAAACAAAATTTAAAAAATTAGCAATCCGATTTGTGTACAAATTCCAACAAAGAATAAAAGAAATTCACAATAAAAACAAAATAAAATGAGCAATTAATTTTGGTTTATAAAAATAATTTTTTTGTAATTCGGTTTCCATATAAATTTTTGTACGTGTATACGTGTTGATGTCGGAATGGGTTTGTGTTAAGCAATAATTGAAGAGAGTATAACATAACTATGTGGCAGAGTATTATATTGGAAGGGGCAGTAGCTGAGAGGGATCGATTAAAGAATTGGACTTGCTGTTAGAGATTGAAGCAGAAAAGCTATGGCAGCGAGAAGAGATAGAAGTCACACGGTTAGGTGGCGCAACCAGCTTGTGAGGGAACATAAGATCAATGTAGGTCGCTCATGGTGTATCGGTGTATGCATAAGTAAGGTACTATAATATCATGTAAACTAATAAGATAATTTGTCGAACACATAATCAAGTATTGCTTGAGCTTAAATAGAGGTGCATGTACATGTATATATTTTTTTAAAAAGAGTAACTAATGAAGAACTAATAGGGGCTATAGCCTACATGATCCATGCATGACAGAGAGTGGTTATGTTATAATAACCCAACAACTTATTATGCTCAATTATTTTCTTCCATCAAAGCTCATTATTCCATTACGTTAGTCAAGTTGTATTTTCTTTTAAGCTTCTATTGTCATTTTTAATATTTATGATGTCTTAAAAATCCAAACAGCCTATAAGATACGTAAATATATTCCCAATCATCTACTCCCTCCGTGCAATTTTATAAGGTGTATTTCTTTTTGACACATAGACCAAAATGATATTGAAAATAACTAGAATACCCCTAATTAGTATTACTGAGTATTATATTCAAAACATGCACGTAAGAATATATAGTAAACATAAATATTTATTATGGGTATAAAAGAAAAATCACACTAATTCTGCATTAGAATATGAATATATTCTATATTTATGGACAAGACAATTTTAAAAAAGAAATATCTTATACATTTGAGCGGAAGGAGTAAATTATATATTATGATGCTACAAACTTTAAAACAAATTTCGCGACCACCTTGCCATTTTTGTCCGTGCTAAAAAAAAAGTGTTGATTGTAGCTGTATCCTTGTATTTGTCAGGTATGCTATGACAGGTCAGCTAACGCAGAAGAGCGATGTCTACAGCTTCGGAGTTGTACTCTTGGAGCTTTTGACAGGGAGGAAACCTGTGGATCACACCATGCCCAAGGGGCAGCAGAGCCTGGTGACCTGGGTATGTTCCACTGATCCCATGGTTCCTCTTGAACCCGTATCCAATCTCCTGTATGCACTGTCTCTGATTAAACTGTGACCGATCCAGGCCACTCCAAGGTTAAGCGAGGATAAGGTCAAGCAGTGCGTGGATCCCAAGCTGAACAACGAGTACCCACCAAAAGCAGTGGCCAAGGTACAAAACGCAGCATTTGAATAACGAACTCTCGTTGATCAACTCCATTGCTTTTCTGCAGAGCAATTCGTTTGTGTTAGCTTTTAATACACTTGTTCCTAATGTTCTGTCCATAACTTGTTCCTAATGTTCTGTTCATCTGTCGAACTGTGTCAGCTCGCCGCGGTGGCGGCGCTGTGCGTTCAGTACGAAGCTGATTTCAGGCCAAACATGACGATTGTTGTCAAGGCTCTCCAGCCCCTTGTCAATGCTCGGCCAGGAGGCGATCACTAGCTAGAGAGAGAGAGAGAGAGAGAGAGAGAGAGAGAGAGAGACTCCAATGTGCCTTCGCCTGCTGCTTCTTCGATCTAGTATTTATTTATTTGGTTGATTGTCCCATACACTAGCCGTCAGCTAAGCAAGTTGTTGAGCATATATGCTACCTCCTTGTTTGTGACGCTCTTGTCAAGTTGTTGTGATTAATTAGAAGATCGATCTACTTAATGTACGTAAGTGTGTGTAAGTGGATAGTGGGAATTGGACACTACTTGTAAAACTTTTCATAACACAATAAGGTATTATTGCCAAGCGTAGGACAGCCTAGCACTGAGTGAGACACCCTATCTCTCTGGCAAATAACCACAAGTTGGATGAGCTATTTGTGAATTTTTCACTATAATTTTCAGGAATCCAATCCTATATATTAAAGTTGGAAGCTTTGGAGCTCAACCCTTACTTATGTATTGAAGTTGGGAGCTTTGAAGCTCAACCCCCTACTTTATATATTAAAGTTGGGAGCTTTGGAGCTCACCCCCCTATGCCACGTGTCAATCAACGCGAAAAAGTCCTTCGGAGATTTGTAATTTACGTCTTGGTTTATTTTTTTGTTTCAGTCCATTTTTTCTAAAAAAAAACACGAGAAGACCCTAGAAAAATCCTATATATTACGTCTTGGTCTATTTTTTCACCCTGGTCTATTTTAAAAAAAAAGTATTAAAAAATGGCACTCCGAAAGACCCTCCGAAAATTTTAAAAATATATCGCGGTCAATTTTTTTCTTCGAAAAAAGATACGAATTCGTTTTTCATTCACGCTCACGACGTGCGCCCGCTTAGTGGCCTAATTTGAATCCATGACCTATATAGGTTGTGAGCCTTCCGTTGATAGCACCTCTCACCATTAAAAAAAGTTATCATCGTTAGGATGAAAAGCAACTACATCACAACACTATTGAACTACACCTGCGCTATACCTAGGGCTTGTTGGATGGGTCCCATTCTATCCACGCTAAAGTTGAGCTAGCTTCCACGTGGATTGGCCGGATCTTGGTCCATCTTGGCCCATCAAAATGAGCTATCATATAGTAAACTAGATGCGTAGTAGACCATCTCTTCCCTTCATTCTCTTTCCTTCCCTGTTCTCTTTCATTCCCTTCCCTTCCCTGTTTTCTTTCATCATTCCTATTTACTTTATTTCCCCTCATCTCCAACAGATTTTCTTTAAAAAGAATTGTATAGGGAAAGGAGAGAGAATCTCTTGCTAGAGGGAATGAGAGAGAGAATCTCTTGCTAGAGGGAATGCTGAAGGGAATCCGTTGGAGCGCTGAAGGAAATGGGAATCCCTTCGCGGAGGGAAAAGGAGAGGGAAAGGGACACGGTTGGAGATGGTCTTACGACGTGTAAAAGGGGAATACCTCGAATAGTTGTTTCAAATATTTCTTTATTTTTTTAAAAATATTCATTGAAAAAAGTTTTAACAGTTTAAAAAATATTAAAAAAAACTTTTTTTAGGAGTACCTCCAAAAAAGAAACAAAAAAATGCTGATATCCTTTTAAAAACAATTGTTTGTATTATTTCTTTAAAAATTTTAAAAATTTTCATGTAAACAGCTTCAAAAGTTTAAAGAAATATAACTTTTTTTAGAAAATAGGGCCTTTAAAAAAGTTTTTGTCATACAAATTTAATTTTTTAAAGATGTTTTAAAAAATACAGTACCTTCTGTAGCTAGGCACTATAAAATGGTTTCATACTCCTAGGAGTATGTACTTCCACTCCCAATATACTGCTTAAATGATGTTATTATACTTTTTTATCATTTTTGAGTATACTCTAATACTGATGATAAGATACTCCAAAGTGAGTTTCACAAAACTTTTTTTATCAAATCCCACCATTTATAACATAATTTGTTTTACACTCTTTTTACATATGGAAAAGGAGTATATGGCAAAAAATAAAGGGCTCCGATGAATTTTTTTTAACAATATCGCATTGTAGTATTTTAAAATTATTATTGAAGTGTATTGAAAGTGATAAAGGAGTATTACACATTCATTCAAGTGGTGTGTGTGTGTGTATGGTTTCTATAAATTTGTAAAGAAATCAAACAAGCTATTGCCAGAAACAGGTATGGCCAGGGTTAATAATATCGATACCGAAAAAAGCGCTCAAAAATCAAAACTAAAAAAATATCGAGTCGAAAATCGCTAAAAAATTGTTAGAAGCCGAATGGTTAAAAATTCAAAATTTTTGAAAACAATTCAAAAAAGTAAAAAAATTGACTGATTTTGACTAGCTGCTGACCCCGCGGCACTGCCAGTGCCACGCGATTTTGATCAAAAGCCGATCAATAAAATCTAGTGATTTTTTATCGTATAATTTTTTTTTAAAAAAAGTAACTGGCTTTACCGTCGACCCGGCTCAATACGATGGACGGTCAGTGAGCCCTGAGTATGGCTCTTTCGAACCGTTCGAAACTCCGTATCGATTTCAGTGCCCTTTAAAAGGGTTTGCTGCCATCATTTTTGTTTGCTATTCACTTGCTTAGATTGTCGATCTACTAGTACATGAGATACCACTTGAATAACTGAACAGGTCTAATGGGGGTGTTTCCTATCATTGCAGAGATAAACCCCGCGACGAACCCCAGAAGCCCCATAGATTTTAGAGAGTGACTAGGGAACGGTATACCGTTGCAACGGTATAGCCATGAAATTTATGAAACTTATCAGTTTCAGTGCTGGTTTCATGAGTTTCAGTGTTTAGTTTTATCAGTTTCATGTTTTATCAGTTTTTAGTGCTAAGTTTCATGAGTTTCAGTGCAAAAAATCATAAGTTTCATGAGTTTCAGAGGTATACCGTTGCAACGGTATACCGTTTTTTAGTTTTTCTGTAGATTTTATACAAGTTGGTTTTAAACACGGCATTACTGTATGGGAATAAGTACGAGCTCTTCGGTGAGTGCTGACAGAGAGTCCCACGTGCCAGGACCCCATCTGTCAGTGACGCTCGACCGCGAGTGCCCACGCGATCAATCCCTACGATGGCAGTAGCAAGCTAGCGGCAGCGCTGTTGCAGCTGTAGATAAAAGCGGCCTCGATTCGAAGGCCCAGCCAGGATGGGCGCCCACGTGCTGGTCACATGCCCATGTCCGCAAGTGGAAACCCCCAATGCTTCCGCAACCCCGAGGGACGCCATTGGCCGCTGCTCCCTGCAGCCCGGCACTGAGCTGCAGCTACTACCGCACAACGTAAACCGTACCAAAAGTATTTATTAGATTTATAGATATCTACGTCAAGGAAACGGGAGGGAGTAGTAAGTACTACTACTGACACTACCAAAAGTATTTTATGTGCTGCAGTGTCCAAATCAGTCCCTTGCAGGTTCGAAATCGCGTTGAGCGAGCGAGCGAGAGAGAAGAAACAAACGAAGCCGTATCGTGCTGCGTGTGTAATTCGACGGGCTGAAGCCAGTGAAGTGCAGCGGGTTAATCGCGCCGCTAATCAGCTCGAGACTGTGAGAAATCGCCGTGGAATCAAGTGTCGACAGCTCCCATTGCACTGCCATCAGCGCCGGTCATGGGCGCGGAACAGGCCGGTGCGCGCCCCACTCCACGCGACGAGTATTTATTTGTTTAATCGCCAAAGAAGATGGGCTCCCAGAGGGGACTAGAGCTCAGCTCACTTCACCCTCCTGCTTGCTCCTCCACGGCTCCAATACTAGCAGTGGCACTGGCAGGTACCCTCCACTTCCCTTCCCAGCTTGCCGTGTTCTTCGGTCCCTTCCTGCTGCTTGTATGTAGGCATCCATAGATGTATCTGTGCCTTCTCATCTTATTTTCCATTTCTTGGAAACGGATTCTAGTGTTTTGTAGTGATGGTGATACCAGAGGCTAATTTTCTCCGCTGATAATTTTGGGAGAGATAAGAGCAGCATAGGTTGGAGAAAGTGGGGTTCTTTGTTTCGTGTTTGTGATCAGGCTTATCATGGCGCATGAATTTGTGGCACTCGGTGTAGTAAACGGCCTTTTCAGTGAATCAGACCGTAAGTTTGATGGTTCAGAATCCCCTTTCTGGTGTATCGGGTGAATAGTAAAAGGAGGGTATCTGTCTCTGTTAAGCGGATTTAGGATCGAGGGAGGTGGTGTAGGTGGTCGATTTCTTGACTTTTGGAGTCATGGTGGTTCTTGGTTCTATCCATGTGCCATGCCAATGTCACCCAAATCTCATACAGAAAGACGATAGGAGCAGAAGGAAGGGAGAGAACAGGGGGCTACAGTTTCTTGATCCTGGAGGGCGCTTTGTAGAAATCGAGACCCTTCGAAGCTTCATCTGCCTTCTTGGTTGTTTTGGGGTGATTGATTGATGAGCTATCACGGTGATTGTTGTTGTTTCTAGCATCGTGTTATTCTAATTTTCATGTAGGTTCTTCACGTCCTCATGTATTGTAGCGTTGGCTGCATTTCTGAGGTTTGCCTTTTCCTTTCTTGAACTGTGCTGTAGCTAGAAAATTAGGAGCTTTTCTAATGTCACAAAAGCGAAAACCCAAAATGCCCATCTGTTGGGGAACATAATATGAAATGGAATATTGGTTCACAAAAACATACTACTGGAAGTCCCAAACGGTGTTGGCCGTCCTTTTTATAAAAGGGTTTTCTTCCAAATTCTGACTGGCAAAGAAGTAATGTTATATACTGCTTTCTGAGCCCTCTCTCCTCTTTTTGTTGCAAATAATAAAAGTGTACAACAGAAGAGTAGAAGAGCCTAATTTTGTTATGAATAGCACTTATATTCATCATGAGACCAATAAGCTAGAATATATAGATGTACAAGCGGTACAAAAGGAGAGCCTATATAAGGCACTATATAAATAAGGCAATAGGAAGGTACTCTTGGGAGTATGTACTCCCATACCTCCCTTTCAACCGAATGATTTAATTAAAACATTTTTTCATTCCGGCTGCATGCCAATTAAAAAAAAAATTGACGTGTTTTGACCTTTTTTCAGTCAAAACAATTTGACCAAAATCTCGTTGATTTCGGCCGAAATCTCGGATTTCCTGATTGAAAAAAAAAACGGATTTAAAATTTGGTTTTTAGATTTTGTCTGAATTTTGTTTGAAATTCCGAGATCTCGTCGAGTTTTCGGATTTCGGTCACCTCCGAGATTTCTACCAAGACGAAATTTTGAACCTTGCAGCTAACTCACCTCCAACTCATGCCTACGAAAATCTAGAAGTCTGGCCATGTGATAAAAAATGGAAATAGGATGCATGGCACATACAAAGTAGTGAATTTCTTATAATCGATTAACAAGGGAAGTGCCTTTAGAATCTTTTGGCTTTGCAGGAGATGTGTTGCTCATTACTTGCTTTCTCTATCAATAGAGCTTATGATTGTATTTGCTGACATTTCAGCTTTTCATCATATTGTACCTTTGTACTGTCTTTAGTCTTCTAATGCCCAATTTGTCTCTAAAGTCAAATTTGTTTACCTTACTGAAAAAAATGGGAAAGAAACAACATCTTTAACAACACTTCATCATATTAATAAGATATACTAGGCCATTCTTACTTCCTCTATGGAGCTATAGTGAGAGTTGTTATGAATATGACTTGTATTGAATATGAGGGCCAAAGGCCACAATATATAGAGTACATGAGGGAAAGGAATAGGAATAGGACTCTATCTATAACAGAGAACTTATCTATAATTATAAGAGATAATATATCCTTAACACCCCCCACAAATGCAAGGCGTATGCAATAGCATTGCACTTGGAAGAGATGAACTAAAAAGGGAAAATCCAAAGTCATAGTCTTGAAGTAGCCGTCGTAGCATGTAACTCCTGAAGAATCGAGCTGACGAAGATAGCCAACGAAGAACCGAGTCGGTGAAGAAAAGTCGACGAAGAAACCAATTCGACGAAGAAAAGTCGAATGTATGGCAGAGTCGACGAAGAAGAGCCGACGGGACGAGTCGACGAAGAAGAACCGGGTCGATGGAGAAAAATCGACGAAGAAGCCAAATCGACGAAGAAAAGTCGAATGTATGGCAGAGTCGACGAAGAAGAGCCGACGGGACGAGTCGACGAAAAAGAACCGGGTCAATGGAGAAAAGTCGACGAAGAAGCCAAATCGACGAAGAAAAGTCGAATGTATGGCAGAGTCGACGAAGAAGAGCCGACGGGACGAGTCGACGAAAAAGAACCGACGAGGCCGACAAAATAAGCCAAGCCGAGGTATAAGAGTTGACAAAAAAGAGTCGAGCCGATAGAAGAGCCGAGCGACGACGGAAGACAAACAAGATGCTAAAGACTTGGATGGACGCAACGGAAGACTAAAGAAAAAAAATTTAAAAGAAATAAAAGCCGCAACACTAAAAAGCAGTAGCCCGAAAGCCAAGATGACCGAGCCGAGCCGAGTCAGAGAAGAACCGAAGCCGAGCCGACTGAACTAGTGCCAAGCCAGCCATGTAGAGCCGAAACCTTTGCTCTTGCAGACGGACTTGAAGTCTTGTCACGTGAATGAGGCCAGTACCACTTCCTCCACGTGAATGAACAGGATTCACAGCACAAGGCAGACTCTTCAATTGCGTGATTTCACGGGAGAACAGCCTAGCATCTTCACGGGAGAAAACAAAGAAGCTTTCTCTCTCTCCGAACTTCAATCCGAAGGGAACTTCGATTAGGACATCAAGTCCGATTGAAGGCGGCTGAAGCGGTGGCGAGGCGAACGAGTCCAGCGAAAGGCCAGGACCGGCCGGAGGAAGACGACGGCAGCGTCTTGGCGCTCGGCTCCGGCTCCGGCAGCAGACCGGCGGCAGCGGACCCGGCGGCTCCGGCGGCAGACCAGTGGCAGCGGACCCGGCGACTCCGGCGGCAGAGGAAAGCGGCCTGGCTCCGGCGGCAGACCAGTGGCACGCGTGATGTCGGCACCGGAGATGGAGTCTGCAGATCTCGTGAGGAGCAGCTGAGGCCTGGAGGCGAGCAGCCGGTTGGAGGAGACCGACGGCGTCGCAGAAGCCGTCAGCTCTGGTTGCACGAAAACAGAGGAGCGCCCGAGCGAGGCGACGTCGGCCAGAGACGATGTCGGCCAGAGGCGACACCAAGTGAGGCGTAGCGGGCTGAAGGCGACCCGAGGCGAGGTCACGCCAAGACGAGGCGATGCCCTCAGGCCAGAACCCACGCGAGAAGCTACGGCTGCTCGGCGGCCGATGCGGGAGCCGCCCCGGGAGTCTCCTCCTCCCGGGGCAGCGGATTAGATCTAAAACAGCGGAAGGATAAGCTAAAAAGAAAAACCTAGAGCTCTGATACCATGTTATGAATATGACTTGTATTGAATATGAGGGCCAAATGCCACAATATATAGAGTACATGAGGGAAAGGAATAGGAATAGGACTCTATCTATAACAGAGAACTTATCTATAATTATAAGAGATAATATATCCTTAACAAGAGTTATTTTTTGACATTTCCTCAAGCTCTGGTACGACCCAAAAAAAATATTTCTCTTTTTCTGATCTACCCTGCAACAGGTCAATATAATCATGTGGCATTAGGCATAGAGTGTATTTGACGGTCTACATTCATCCACTATATTGTGTATTTTTTTTTCATGTCATTAGTGGTTTACATTTCTGTTTTGCTGATTGGTGTTTTCCACCCCTCATTTATCTGTCCAGGAGGAGTTATACACAACAGATAAGACTGTTGATTGGTTTGAGTACTTGAAGCAGGAGATGTCTTCCTCAAGACCTACTCAATGTCCCAGTTCTTCCAGCAGGACCCGCCAGAGCTCCCGTGCAAGAATATTAGCACAAACGACCCTTGATGCTGAACTCAATGCTGAGTATGAAGAATCTGGTGACTCATTCGACTACTCCAAGTTGGTTGAATCACAGCGGACCACTCCACCTGAGCAAGTGCGTTCGGAGAAGGTCATAGCCTACTTGCAGCACATTCAGAGAGGAAAGCTAATCCAACCGTTTGGTTGCTTGTTGGTCATTGATGAGAAGAGCTTCAAGGTCATTGCTTTCAGTGAGAACGCACCGGAAATGCTTACAACAGTCAGCCATGCGGTGCCGAGTGTTGATGATCCCCGAAAGCTCGGCATTGGCATCAGTGTACGGTCTCTTTTCACTGACCCAGGTGCCACAGCGCTGCAGAACGCACTAGGATTTGCTGATGTTTCTTTACTGAATCCTATCCTAGTTCAATGCAAGACCTCAGGCAAGCCTTTCTATGCCATTGTTCATCGGGTGACTGGTTGTTTGGTGATAGATTTTGAGCCTGTGAAGCCTACAGAATTTCCTGCCACTGCCGCTGGGGCTTTGCAGTCTTACAAGCTTGCTGCCAAGGCAATCTCCAAGATCCAGTCACTGCCAGGTGGAAGCATGGAAGTGCTATGCAATACTGTTGTCAAGGAAGTCTTTGAACTTACTGGGTATGATAGGGTTATGGCTTACAAGTTTCATGAAGATGACCATGGTGAGGTCTTTGCTGAGATCACAAAGCCTGGTCTTGAGCCTTATCTTGGCCTGCACTATCCAGCCACTGATATCCCTCAGGCAGCCAGGTTTCTTTTCATGAAGAACAAAGTCCGGATGATATGTGATTGTCGTGCAAGATCTGTGAAGATTATCGAAGATGAGGCCCTCCCCTTCAATATTAGCTTGTGTGGTTCAACACTGAGGGCACCACACTGTTGTCACCTTCAGTATATGGAGAACATGAACTCAATCGCATCCCTTGTCATGGCTGTTGTGGTTAATGAGAATGAAGAGGATGATGACGTCGAGGCTGAACAACCAGCACAACAGCAGAAGAGGAAAAAGCTATGGGGCCTTATTGTTTGCCACCATGAGAGCCCTAGATATGTACCTTTTCCACTGCGGTATGCTTGTGAGTTCATGGCACAAGTGTTTGCCGTCCACGTCAACAAGGAGTTTGAATTAGAGAAGCAGTTACGTGAGAAGAGCATACTGAGGATGCAAACAATGCTCTCTGACATGCTGTTCAGAGAAGCCTCTCCCCTGACTATCATATCAGGAACTCCTAATATCATGGACCTAGTCAAATGTGATGGTGCTGCTCTTCTGTATGGGGACAAAGTATGGCGTCTAAGTAATGCTCCAACTGAGTCTCAGATACGTGATATTGCCTTTTGGCTATCAGATGTTCATAGGGATTCCACTGGCCTGAGTACCGAGAGCCTCCATGATGCTGGGTATCCAGGAGCTGCTGCTCTTGGTGATATGATTTGTGGAATGGCAGTGGCTAAGATCAATTCTAAGGATATTCTTTTCTGGTTCAGGTCACATACAGCTGCTGAAATCAGATGGGGAGGTGCAAAGCATGATCCATCCGACAAGGATGACAGCAGAAGGATGCACCCTAGGTTGTCCTTCAAGGCATTCCTTGAGGTTGTCAAGATGAAGAGCTTTCCTTGGAATGACTATGAGATGGATGCTATTCACTCATTGCAACTTATACTTAGAGGAACGCTGAATGATGCCGTCAAGCCAGCCAGGGCAGGTAGTTTAGATGACCAGATTGGTGATCTAAAACTCGATGGGCTTGCCGAATTGCAGGCGGTGACAAGTGAAATGGTTCGTCTAATGGAAACAGCAACTGTTCCAATCTTGGCAGTAGATGGCAATGGTTTGGTCAACGGGTGGAATCAGAAAGTAGCAGAGTTGACTGGGTTGAGAGTAGATGAGGCTATAGGAAGACACATACTTACCCTTGTGGAGGAATCTTCTGTACCAGTCGTCCAGAGGATGCTATATTTAGCTTTGCAGGGTGAGTGAATTTGTTCTAGTTGCTTTTGTCTATTTCCCCCCTGCCTTTCATTTTAGCTTTCTTAGTAGTTAGTAACTTTCTTTTTTTTTCCAAAAAGAAAAAAAGATGTACATTGATCCCAACTTGTTATCTGCTACATTTGATCTTCATGCTTACACAATTTATACTTGATAACATAGTAGTATTGTACATGAATTTCTAAATATTTCATTGATTGAGCAGGCAAAGAAGAGAAAGAAGTTCGATTTGAGGTGAAAACTCACGGCCCCAAGAGGGATGATGGTCCTGTTATCTTGGTGGTGAATGCTTGTGCCAGCCGGGACCTTCATGACCATGTTGTTGGGGTGTGTTTTGTAGCTCAAGATATGACTGTTCATAAATTGGTTATGGATAAGTTTACTCGGATTGAGGGAGACTACAAGGCAATCATACACAACCTGAACCCACTCATTCCTCCTATATTTGGTGCTGACGAATTCGGATGGTGCTCTGAATGGAATGCTGCCATGACCAAGCTGACTGGGTGGCACAGAGATGAGGTGCTCAATAAGATTCTTCTTGGTGAAGTGTTTGATAGTAGCAATGCCTCCTGCCTTGTGAAGAATAAAGATGCATTTGTAAGTTTTTGCATTCTTATTAACAGTGCATTAGCCGGTGAAGAAACAGAAAAGGCTCCATTCGGCTTCTTCGACCGAAACGGAAAGTACATTGAGTGTCTTCTTTCAGTGAACAGAAAAGAAAATGTGGATGGAATCATCACTGGAGTATTCTGTTTTATTCATGTTCCTAGTCATGAGCTGCAACATGCACTACATGTGCAGCAAGCCTCAGAGCAGACGACACTAAAAAAGTTGAAGGCTTTCTCCTACATGAGACATGCAATCAGCAGCCCTCTGTCAGGTATGCTTTACTCTAGGAAAGCACTGAAGAGCACAGGCTTGAATGAAGAGCAGATGAAGCAGGTCCATGCTGCAGATAATTGTCACTGCCAGCTAAACAAGATACTTACCGACTTGGATCAAGATAACATCACCGACAAGTACTCTTCTTGCCAAATTTTCTGAATTGTTTTATTTGGTTCTTGTATTTACTTTCAGCTACCGTTGCTTTATATCAGTTCTTAGACCTAGTAGGTTGATGTTGTTACCTTCTCTTATAATTTCACTCACTATCATGTGTATATATTATCTTCTTATGTGGTTAAATTCGAACAAAGAATATGGTTACATTTGCAACAACTTTGTCGCACTGAGCCAGTATGGTTTCACTCACTACTCAAGCTTGCATTTATATTATGAGTTACTATCTGCATAGTAATTCATTATTTTTCCGTCGTTGTGTCCACAGATCTAGTTGTTTGGATTTGGATATGGTTGAATTTGAGTTGCAAGATGTGCTGGTGACTGCTGTAAGTCAAGTACTGATAGCTTGCGAGGTAAAAGGGATCAGAGTCTCTTGCAACATACCAGAGAGATTTATGAAGCAAACAGTCTACGGGGATGGTATTCGATTACAGCAGATCCTCTCTGACTTCCTATTTGTTTCGGTGAAGTTCTCTCCTGTTGGAGGTTCTGTTGAGATTTCTTCCAACCTGACCAAGAACAGCATTGGGGAAAATCTTCATCTTATAGACCTAGAACTTAGGTACGTTGGTCGTGCAATTTTGCATGTTCACACTTGTTTCTGGTAAGGAAACCTTGGAGCATGACTGCTTAATGGTAGTTTACTCTTGTCTTCATGGGTTTTCAGAATCAAGCACCAGGGATTAGGAGTCCCAGCAGAGCTGTTGTCGCAAATGTATGGGGAGGACAACAAGGAGCAGTCAGAGGTGGGCTTGAGCCTTGTAGTTTCTAGAAACCTGCTGAGGCTCATGAATGGTGATGTTCGTCATCTGAGGGAAGCTGGCATGTCAACCTTCATCCTCACAATTGAACTTGCTTCCGCACCAGCAGCCATTAGACAATGATGAAGCCAGTGCAGCATATGGTTATCAAATGGTATGTGAAAGAACTCATATAAACAGGCTAACATGCCCTGCTGTGTTTATTTTGTTACACTCAACTGCTGGCTGTGTAACTTCCCTTTTCTTGATTTTCACATGCTCTGTTGACATGACAAACGGGTGCTTGCGAAACCCGCTGCTAAAACCTGCACCCTTTCATTGTTTATTATATGGATAGAATTTCTTCTACTATTTCCCGAACACATTGGGTATGGATACGACACTAAATGAAGGTTTATGGATGGGATATACTTCATGTACCCTGTTCGTATTAATAGCCACATTCTCCTTGGCTGGTAGTGTCGATGGCAAAGGCTTATCGTTGAAACTGAAGAAACGTCCTGGATTTCGCTGTACTGTTTTTTTTGGTGCAATGTCTGTATACTTAGTGAATACTGAAGAGTAGCAATTAAGATATATTATACTCGAATTCGTTTCATGTATTTGTCTTTAAAACAATTTCTAATTTCAGAAGTACCAATGTGACCTTTTGCTAAAGAGTAGTGTTTTCTGCTCTTCATGCAGCTCTCTTTTGGTTTCATTCGGATAGCCACAGTGGTGACATCTTGTGGGGAGGATGGGATGCACTGCAGCCTGTAGAGTCACTGACTGCAGAAACAAGGATGGCTGGTAGGGTTTGTCAGGGAGAAGGTTGTATGGCAGGGTTGTTCATGTACTTCTGTTTTGTTGTCTTTTTTATCATCCTACTGTGTAAGCTTCATGTTTTAAATTTCACGAATAAAGTGTGCAAATCTACCTGCGGTTTGGTTTCCCTCCTTGTGCGATCCCGTTGTGCTCTACTGGTGTAGGTTCTATAGTTTAGCCACCAGTGGCGAATCCAGAATGAAAATAGAGGTGGGGCTTCTATGTCAAAATTTTAACTCAAGACAAACATACTAATGGTACATCTACCGGTCTATTGTCAACCAAATTTCAAATTCATACATAAATAGAAAGGAAACAAAGTGAATAATCAAAATATAACAAGTGTGGTACCTTGCTAATGGATAGAATGACATAAATATGTGAGGACAGATCATCGACCATTCGATCTATAGATAAAAATATAAAACTTAGTAAAGCAATTTCAATTTGTCAATACTTACAAAAAATTGAAATAAAACTTACGAAGGCACTAGTACTGAGTATGACGCAATTTCACTCTACGATTTTTCATCTTTGAAAGTGTTAAATGATTCCTTTATTATCGAGGTTTCTAAATCTCTTTCTCAGTGTAACATATACGCCCTCCTCAGTTGATCTCTAATCTCTTTAGGATAAACTTACGAAGGCACTTTACCTCGTCAAAAAAAATTGTGTAACATTTTGTTCTCCATTTTTACGACTTGGTTTAATGTAATCAAACAAATTGAATCACACAGATAGAAAACAATCAGACAATGAGTGGTGAATCAATACTCAATAGAATAATAGATTATCAGCGATGAATCAATAGAATAATAGATTATCAGTGAGAGATGAATCAATAGAATAATTCTGGATTCGCCACCGGTGGACTGGTGGGGATTGGATTGGGGAAATTTATACCGAGTGGTGGGGATTGGATTGGGGAAACTGAACTGCTGAAAGCCTGAAGGCTCCTCGCCTCCTCTAGTCCTCCTCCTCGGTCCTTCCGTCGGTGTCGGTCACTCTAGTCCTCAACGCAGCCAGTCAGGCGAGTGGTGATCCAGCCGATTCTAGTCCGAGCGATGAGCCGCCAAACGCCAAGGACCGAGATTGGCGGCGCCCGCCAACGTTCCCCACACGGCGCCCACGCCACGCATCGACGCGAAGCGCGACCTCGACCTCCACTCCGGCCTCGGTCCTCCCGGCGCGGCTCCGCGACCTCGACCCCGCTCGTGCATCTTCCGCCTGAGAGAGACGGCACTGTTCGTCTTCCCAGTGCTGCGCTACAGTAAGATGCCGAGGCCGAGTGTTGTACAGGTGAAAGCTCGAGACTAATCACTAAGCCCATGTCTAATTTCTGGCCCACTAGCCCAATATGGCACTATTGTTTTCTTTTTCTTCTTCCTAAACGTGACTGCTCTGTATCTCTTGCTCACTGCTCTGCTCGTCTCGCGGCGGGGGGGGGGGGGGGGGGGGGTTGCACCAGCCGGAGGTGGGGCTGGAGCCCCAACCAGCCCCAACACTAAATTCGCCCCTGTTAGCCATCGATTTGCTCCGGTGCTTAGTTCGGCCATGGTTTGGATTCTGGAATGGCAGTCAGATGTCTCAAGATAGATTTGGAGCTGGCTAAAATCTGTACATGTTTCTCTTAGCATGAGGTGCATAGAAGAAGTGCACCTGAACCGTGGTGGTTTCTTGTGCTGTTCGTATATTCGAAGGATGTGTTATAGATCATGCTACTGTTGCCGATATTTTATGTCAAAAGGACTAGAACTGCACCACTGTAACGTCCGAAAACTTTGTTAACTTAATAAAGTTTCATTTCAAGCATGTTCAGCTAAGCTTTTCCAATCAGTGTATTGCACTATCTTTTTTAGCACTGAATGTTGTTCCCAGGGCGTCGCTTCCAAACCTTCTAGCTCCAAGTTTCCTCATCATCTTTGGCCAATCCGGTACTTGCAAATCGACAACTCCTTGTGGCAATTCAATTCTGCATTGTCTGAACCCTGTTGTCTGGACAGGTGATTATCTCTGGCAATTCTAATCGGTGCTTTGCTTCACCAATTTGAGAGGTGAAAGACTACTTCCAGAACTCCACTTCCATGCCTTTAGCTCAAAGTTTACCATAGCATGTTTGGGCTAATCCAGTGCAAGAACTTGACAGTTCAAGTACCTGAACCAACCGATATTACTGTTCTTGTCTGAACCAGTATTGTTGCTTATCTCGGCAACTCTCTGAACCAACTGCTTTCGCTGCATTGTCTTAATCGCGGCGCAACGCATTGAGCAGTGGATGATTAATTCCAGGACTTCACTCCCAAATCCTTTTGCTCAAGATTGTCATGGCATGTTGGGCCAATTAAGTGTGCAAACTTGAGAAAACCTAATGCCTGAAGCATCAACTCTCTGAACCCAACATTATTCTTGGACCGTATCTGATTTTGTCTGAGCTTGGAACAGTGCTCATGGTTGTCTGAAGAAACGACCAGGCTCTATCCGTGGACGCCGTCCCCGACCGTTGCACGCCGTACGTCGCCGTTTCCCCCCTCGCTCCCTCCGCCCGTACCGTACGCTGCAGCAATGATCGGCTCGCGCGCCGTCTTCCCCAGCTCACGGCGTCGCTCTCCCTCTCCTTCTCTCTCCCTCTCGGCCATGCCGCATGCAGAGGAGTCACGCCACGCGGCCGCAACACCTGAGCTTCGACCGCATCGTCCCCCTGCCCATACCGCACGTCGCCGACTCCGCTCTCTCGCATTTAAGCCACCCCGGTCATTCCTCAGTGCTTGCTCACCATTTTTCTTCGCTCCATTGCTGAAGCTCAGAAGCAAGCCCGAAGAGCGCCTCGCCGAGCAAATCGCCCGTAGGTGAGCTCGACATTCCAATTCACTCTGCCTATAGCTACACCTCGGTTCGCTGATCGCATACCTCCGTTCGGTTGCAGACCATTCCACCCGAGCCGCCGCTAGGACGCCTTCGCCTTCCCCGCCTCCGGCCACTCGGCGCTGGCCCGTTCCGCACCACCTCCGATGGAATCAACCACTCCAAGAGGTTCCCCTCACCTCCCTCATCGTTTTCCCCTCCTCACCCGAGTCTAATTCTTCCTCTCCTTCCCTGCCGGCAGTTCCCTCCGCCGAGCGCCGCCGCCCTTCGCCGCGAGCTCCCCTCGCCACCAATCTTCGCCGGCCAACTCCTCCCCGAGGTCCCATCCGGTACCCTGCTGCTCCTCAAACGCTCTCCCGGACCCCGCCGGCGGCCACGCTCCCGCACGGCCCTGCCCTGGGCAACCGACAAGTGGGGCCCCATGGTCAGGCCGGCTGAGAGTTTAGGTCACGCGCGATTTCCAGAATACGTTTTGCCTGCTTGAAAGCGTATTTCTCATTTTTTTTTTCCAGAGGATTTACTTGGCCGCATCAAATTCAAATGGGTATATCTTTTGCTACACAACTCCAAATGAGATGAAACCACTTCCTAAATTTTTGTAAAATCATGGAGATTATGAATATGCAAAAATATTTCATGTTGGACTTTTGTACTGAAAATGAGCTCAATTATATGCTTTAGGTTAGTATTTGCTTGATGTACAACTTTGGCATTTCAACTCCAAATTGAATGAAACCAACTTTATTTTAATCCTTGGTTTGTAAGCTTGCTGAATTATTGATCATATTTGAATTTGGACTTGAATTGTATTGATTGAAATCATAGTTGTGTTGCAATGCTTAGAATTGTTGAGATGGTGTTAAATTGTGCAACTTAAATTCAAATGCATGTAAACTTGTTTCTAGGACTTTGAAATATCATGATCATGCTGTTGTATGACTTTACTTAAGGTTGCTCACTGTTTTTACATGCTCAAGAACTTGATTTCACATTCATGCTTATTAAGAGAAATGGAATTTCTAGGTCATTCTTGCTTATGTAAGCTACTAGCCTTGCAAATGGGTCAAGAGGTAGTTAAACCAACCCTAGGTTACCTTCATATGTATTCCTTGACAATTCATGAAATTGGGTAGACAAGCTTATTATGTTACCATCTCAATTTAAAGATGCAAGTTGACTTTATACTTGTGCATTTGTGATCTTTTAGGCCTTTTCGGTCATCCATAGAACTACTCGTCTAAATGCAGAAATTAGGGAGGATAGCTCCAAATCACTGTACATTCTGTGTACTACCATGTTTAGGAAAAACATTTCATTAATATCTTGCTTTGCATTTGAATCCTATTAGCACAAGAGGCCTAAGTTTTATGATTAGAAAGTGCATTGCTTAAGTAACTAGTCTCAAATTCCTTTAAATCCAAACAATCTTAGCTTCCTGAATTCGATTGTTTAAACACTAAGATACGTGTAATTAACCTGTTGTGTGTGGAACTAGTATGCTAGCATTTAATTGAATCCTTCCTGTAACTACTTGTTCTTTTGTTGAGTTTTAAGTTATTATTTTGCATCTGATTTCCTTTTGCCCCCATTTTGATTCGTGGTTATTTGTTTTTGTTGCGGGTTTCTACCGTTCGAACGCGTAGCTGACGACGTGTCGGAGTCCGTTGCCAACGACCCCGACTACCTTCCCGAAAACGATCCCGAAGAAGAGCAAACAGGCAAGCACCATCCTTTGAGCATGTTGATCCCATAATTTACAAAGTCTATATTGTTTTAATCAAACTATTATGCATGCGTTTAATTTCTGTAAAGTTGCTATATTGTGGGTCATGGTAGTTATGCTCCTAACTTGTGGGATTACCTTAATCACATTGGCATGAGAACCTTGTTAAAACCTAGCCTGGGATTATTCATGCTATTAAATGAAAGTTGGTTATAATCGTTATATAATGCCTTGCTTAGCCATGCTTAGTATGGGTAGAATGTTAGACTTAATTCTTTATGAAACTTTACAAATGTTGAAAATGGCAGTAAAGGATACTGGTATAGTGGTATGTGGTTAAAAATGAAAATAAAAGTATGTTTTAGACACGGGCGAGTTATGTTTAATTGAAAGTGCAATGGGTTGCCTTGCACCGTACAAGCGGCCACTTGTACGGTACAAGGGAATGAATTGGTGTTGTATGGAATTGGTAATTGCACGTAGATAGGGGGAGATACTCGCCTAAGTCAACCTAAGGACCGAACTTGATACTATTAACTGAGTTAATTGGTGCAACCACATGTGCTAGTATGGGATAGCCTTAACTTAGTAAGCTAGATGAAGTTTTAATCTTGCACGTCGGTAGGCAGAAGAGTATGGATGAACCAAGTGAGTGGTGTCGTTCGAGGGCACTCCCTTCACCGAGGCGTTGGGAGTAAGTGACCCGATACAACGAGTATACCTTGCTATGGGGAGAACAAGGGCGATGACTAGCGGGACCATCGTCACTGTTGAAATTCTACCGCCATAGCAAGGGCAGATCATACTCGGGCTAGTGCAAGGTTAGGCTTTAGCTAGTCGAAAAGTTTCGTCATAGTCTAGCAAAACGGATACTTGTGTATCGTGTGGCATGGTTGACATGATTGATAGAATATGTCATGTGGGTAAAGTGTACACTCTCTGCAGAGATTTAAATCTAATCGATTAGCCGTGCTCACGGTCACGAGCGGCTTGAAAACATAATGTCAAGTATAGAGTTTTGGTTTTGGTTTTACAAAATAACTTGGAAAATAGTGGTAGCATGTTGGTGCTAGACATTGGTGGGTTGGTTATGTTGCGAGTGTTATTTATGACCATGGAGGATCATGAATAGCTGTTCAAATACTTTACTTATCGTATGTAGTTTCTAATCAAATGCTCATTTCAAATGTTATCGATGTTTAACAATTGCATGGTTACAAATAAAAGTTGCTTTATGCTGAAATTTGAACTTAGATTAGAAGCTTTCATCCATTGAATAGCCTAGCATGTATAATTACTTCCATACACTAAAGTCTTGCGAGTACATACGTGTACTCACTGTTTGCTCTACTTAAAAATGCTTAGAGGAAGGTAATGACGACGTTCCTGATGGCGTATACCTCGAACCGGGTTCCAGCGAGTTCGTTGATGGTTGAACTGGGACTTTCCCCAGTCGGATGCCTTTTTGGGTTATGGGTGGCATTCCGAAGCCTTTCTTTTGGACTTATACTATTTTCGCTGAACTTACTCTCTTTTGTTGTATATTTGGCCGATCGGCCCTGAACTTGTAACCTAAGCGCTTGTAATAACTGTCAGACTACTTTAAGTTATGTTCATATGTGTATGTGTGATGAAACATCTCGATGTGCTAAGTATGTGTGTGCTAGGCGTTGATCTTGGGAACTAGCACTGAACACATATGCGGAAAGCTTAGATTGATTCCAACCGGTTGGCAAGAGCACGAGCGTTGTGCCGATTGGTTGATCTCAATCCAAGTACGGTTTCAGATAAGCGATCGGATTTCTTTCGGGTTGCATCATTATCCAGTCCGATGCAACAGTAAGAGTCTTATCGCTAATCTAAGACTGGAGCCCCCACAACTACGAAAGCAAAAAATTGTGTAAAGGTCATCTCAGGAGTCTGCTTTTCCCGTCTTATTTGTATACGTAGGGTCCGTTCGGTAGGGCTCCAGCTCCAGCTCCTTTCTGATTCTGGTCTGATTCCTCCTGATTCTGATCTCCTGAAGAATCATGAGCAAGAAATTAAGAACCACAATTATACACAAACTACTACAAATGTCTGAACTAATTCTCCGCTGGAGCTACCTATTGGATGATTCTTGCTCCCAGTGGAAAAACGAGAATCACTCGAAGGTGATTCTGCTTCTTGTATGGGGGAGCTGAAGGCGTTCCGGTAGAGCTCTGGCTCCTCTAGACGAGAATCTAGGAGCTGGAGCTCTACCGAACGGGCCCGTGGTATGGCCTAAGAAGGTGAAGCAATGAAGCCCAACTGCCAGCCCAAGCAACTACAAGTTTAAGAAGCCTTTTCTTGAGTCGATAGAACAACTAGCACAGCTGCGCAGGCACAGCAACTCCTAACGTTTCTTTGACTACTTATACGTAGGGGTGAAAATAGATTATATACAGACACATAATAATAGCTCCAGCATATTTATTTTTATATTTTTTTGGATGCGGAAATAAATATGGATAACTATGATACGAATACGAATAATGTTAAATATAAATACGGAGCGAATATGAATCGAAACAAATATGTTCACGGAGATTTGTCGAACATAAAAACCCTTTAAATTGTATACACAAGATGAACAAAAAGTATAACTGATTTATTTGACCCAAACATTCGTAAAGAACATGTAATGACCCAAGATTTGTATTCTTTATTTAATTATGTTTAAAATAATAAATTATGTATTTATGAGTTTTTATGCATTTTTAGCTACATATTTAAAATATTTTTCTATTAATGACGGTGGTATTTTTGTTTTAGAGAAAATTTAAAATCTGGTAAAATCTTGAAAATAATTTTGTTAAATGACAGACAATGTCATGAATGTCCCCCAAAAATCATAATTTTTGGGGCTAGTTTGCCGATTTTAATAATTAAAACTTGATTTCTGGAATAACTAAATTAGGAAATAATTATGAAATTCGGGGGAAAATTGAGCCAAAGAGTAGCCTTGGCCCAGCATGTGCGCCTGAATATTTGGATAATCCAAATTCGTATCCATATTCAACGGATAGTGAACTACTTAATTCGTATTCATATCCAGCAGAAAAAAAATCCGTATTCACTTCTGACCCGATACTATCTGACAAATATCTGAGCTAACAGAATCCATATTCAAAAAATTATTCAAATCGATCGGAAACTATCCGATTCGTTTTCATCCCTACTCGTCCGTCTACTCGAGAGGCGCTACATGCCCGTGACGCACCAACTGTCACTACCTAGCAAAGCAAGACTACAAGGGCAAAGAACTGGTTACAACAACAAAGTTATGTGTACATCTTCTTATATGAAATTGGATTTTACCAAATTTTAGGAGGAAAAATGGGTTTTGGGCCAACTAGGCCGACAAGGCCCATTAGGCCGAGCTAGCCCAGCCGGTCTAGGTGGCTGAGGCTAAAGTACCACGGTTCGGTGCCCTACCCCCATATCGCATCAAGGGGAGAGAGAGGAAGGTGGTGATGGCGACCGCGTCGCGCGGCGCGGCATCCATGCATGCGACAACGAGATGGCGGTGCCCTCGGTGGCCATTGCTCCTTCTCCTTCTCGTCCTCCTCCCATGCCCCTTTAAATACAGGTCCGTGTTCCTCTGTTAAGTGAGAGCTACGATGTGATTTTCCCCCAATTGGTCAAAACCCTAATATTCTTCCTATTTGTGTGTTCTCCGGCTACATTCTTGCCTACCCGGCATTCTTGTGTAGTCTTCGGCCTCGATCTGTGCTCATTCACCTCGTTGTAAGTTCAAGCTCCATTGGTTTTAGTGATTGGTTTTAGATTAACGCTTAGACATTGCTTAATGATAAATCTAATCATTATAAGACTAACATGATTATATAGCTTTATTCTTATTAGTCTCAAATTTGGATGGAAAATAGAAACCCCAGGGTATGCACTAGTATTCACTCTATTATCTTAATGCATACTTAGGATTCAAGTTAAATGATGAACTCCTCAATTGCTTATACATTAAAGAATGTGTGTTATGTTTTAAATTCTATACATTACATGAATGCACACATCTAGGGGGAGTTCATATTTTAACTTGAAGTTTCAATAGTATTGATTCATTTCTTTTTGCTAAATATATTAAGATTTATTACCGTTGAAACAACCCTTTGAGTATATATAACTTTTGTAGTTGTGATATATTCATGCCAATGTAGGATAAACTCAAATGCTATCTAAGATTGATTATGTGTATATTGATTCCAAGTTCAATTACTTATATGCACATATGTAATGGAGTTTATTCTACAAACTCCATTACATATGTCCACGCTATCTAAGCTATACAAGGATTGCTAATGATGTTCACTAAGGAGTACAATATGACCAACCGAGTGTACATTCAACGATACTACCCATAATCCTGAAGGTAACGTTTCATTTGTATATTTTATTTCATTGCAACTTTATTCTTTTACTAACATTGAGTTCATATAGATCCAACAAGATATTTTTGTGATAATGGAAGGATGACGAAACTATGCCAAGTGCGAACATTGAGATGTGGACTTCTTGAATTCATTTGTGAATAGTATTAACATGAAATGTTTTGTACATTAATATTCATTTTCATTTCAAATGTTACATGTCATGTGCATTTAGATGCAGACTTCTGGGATTCATTTCTGAATGGTATTAAAATGATTTGTTGAGATATTATTGCTAAATGCCTACTTTACAACTTGTGACTGTCTAAAATATAGTAAAGGTCATGTTGAAAAATTTTCGTATATTTTCTATATTTTTCCATCGATGTGCTATTCATTTTCTCCTAATTTTCATCTTTTTAATATATCTTTAACATTTATTATGATTTTTTTGGTATTGATTGTGCTTTTAAAAATTATGAAGCATTTCCCCCCAAATTTCCACAATTTTTTTTAAAAAAATTACATCTGTCGATTTCCACCGCTCCCTATCGATAATCGATAAATTTTTATCAAAAAATGCCAAGTTTCATCGATAATCGCAGCTATTTCATCGAAAATCGCTGGAAAGTTTAAAAATTGTCTGAGTTTGGTTTTTGTACAATTTTTAATGAATTTCATTTAAAAATTATCGATTTTCAATACTAGCCGGTCTACGATTTTCTATTGATGATGGGTAAGGTGAATCCTGCCATCGACCATGGTTAGCGATTTCGACGGTTTTCAATCGAAAATCACAAAATTCGTACATATCGAGCAAGGTGGAGAATGCAAACCAGTGAAAAATCGGGCAAATTCAAATTAAAACAAATTCAAAAATTTGGAAAAAATTTATCCAAAAACTCCCTAAAATAAGTATTAATTGTTTTGTAACCTATGGGATGAAAATTTGTTGAAAAATCAATTTTTTTTAGAAAGTTTTGCACCGCAATGTAGAAAAACGAAAAAAACAGTACCTAGGCTGGTCCACAATGCCCAGCCCCAATAGCTCAACCGACCCACGAAGATTTTTTTTTTCAAATTTATAGCCGTCACTAATGCGTCTCCGACAGCATTATTGCCCTGGTCGCTTTGCCCTCCAACATCTCAAGCTTTCCCCTCCAGCTCTGGTCAGTTCCCCTCGGCGTCGAAGGTGAAATCGCCCAACACACTAAAAAATCGAGTGATTAGCTTTGGAAATCGCTAGTGGAGCAACGAAAATCGAAGGCCGTAAAGGTCGTCTGTAGTTGCGTCAAATTTCTACAGAAATCGAGCGATTTGCGAAAGGATCCAAGCGATTTTCGGTGAGTTCATTCGGTTTTCGTTGCTGTGCTCATGTAGCAGGTTCTAGCGCTTGTATTAGTGCACTAGTGCAGCTGTATTAGATACACATATGTATTAGATACATAGCTGGATTAAAGTTTCAGTAGCAGTGTATGTGTTGTTATGAGCGTCGTACATGACTGGTCAACCTGAATACAAGGGGTATTTTCTTTAGCTGGGAGTGTTCATGGTTATTTTATGTTAATTAGATAGAAGATTATATATATGTAGTTGAGTCTTAGGAGTTAAGACTAACCTCCTGTGAGGAAATCCACCTGCTCTGTTGCATGTGCCAAACTACTAGTGTTCTGTTATTTTGTTTATTGCAAGGAGGCAGATGACACTAGTATTGTTGAGCATTATATCTCCAGGGTTTCATGCAGTAAGATGTGATCCTTTGGCTTCTTGTGATGTAAGATTTGTAGATGGCAGACCATGACGATGTTGTATGGGAGCACGGCGATAGGATGGGTGCTGAATTTCGATACAAATACTGTCACCAAGAGAAGAAGGAGGTGGTGCAACCCGACTGAAGCACCACTTGGCAGGGTATGGTACAAATATCGTCCATTACAATCAAGTTCCTAAGGAGATTCGCGAGAACTTTCAGCGCAACCTAGTCAGGATGAAGGATAGGAAGAATGGAATGAGGGAAGAGAGGCTCAGAAAAGAAGTAGCAGCCGGGGATTCCCTGTGCGAGAAGAAGTGTATATTCAGAGCACACAGGTGGTGCTGATGAGGAGGACCAACTGCAGCATGCCATGGCTTTCTCTAGGGCGGAGGCATAACTTATCAGTTAATCAGGTGGCAGGTATGAGCAGTTCGTGACTACTTTTGCTGAGCGGATGGCATATGATCCCAACAACTTCTGGTATGTTTTTATGTCTTAAATGTAATGCACTTGTGTATTTTTACCCTGTATTTAATGTTCTCTTTGTTAACTTGCAGCACATTGGTGGGGTGTTTGGTTCAGACACACCCACACTCTAAAAGTTTGCTCAACGGCTCATTTTGCATTGCGCCTTTTCTAGCGGATGCGAGCGTAATTGGAGCACATTCACCTTCATCCATACTAAAGTTTGCAATCGTTTGTCCTAAAAGAAGCTCCATAAGTTAGTGCATGTTAACTACAATCTGCGGCTCAGAATTCAAGCTGAAGAAAGTCAAAGGTCCACAGATGCAGATGATCCATTCCAGCGTCTTATGGAGCTTACATTATGTGATAATGATAATCCTATCCAACAGTGGATAAAGAAAGGGAAGTCCAATGTTGACCCCTTACTTCATGAGGACGAAACTAAGAGTGACACCCCCCTCCCATCATACCTTGTGACAACCATTTGACCCTATGCATTGCGAAAGAACACTAGAGCTGCAAGCACCGTCGAATGGGTAGACAATATTGTAGGTGCTAGTTACACAGGAAAAAAGAAGCACCAAACTATGGCAACAAGAGATCAAGCAAAAAGGAGAGCTCCCTTCAAAGGAAAGGGATGATTTCCATAGAGGACGCACATTATGTTGAGAGTGATGACTCGACTGATAGCAGTCTCGGCGATGGTCGGAGCCCCCGTACCAAGAGTCGAATGACAGTAGCTCTAAGACAAACAACCATGGCGGTGAGTCTGGTGATGGCGTTCTAGAACAACAACGTCTCGTAGAATTTACAGGGAATCCCATCACACTCATGCCACATAGGACAAAGACCATGTCGCTCTACAGTCGCAGAAGACGACTACTTTAGGGAAGGGAATGGAGCATCGACATAACCATGATGCCCGGGTATAGCTCTAGCTCATACAGTGTCGCCGAGATGTAAAAGGGTTATGGCTCATATGGCCAATATAACTACGTCATCCCAAATTCTCATCCACAACCTCCCACCAAATGGGTTTACGAGTGGCAAGATCCATAATTTTATACCATATTATACTAACAGTGGGAAACAATTAGCCTATGGATGGGGCAAACTTGGTATGAATACAAGGCGAAGTTGCTAGCTACACAAGGATTAACACTTATGTCCACAAAAGAGTATGACCAACCAAATGTACATCCAACAATACTACCCGTAGTTTTGATGAAGCTATGCCAAATGTGAACATTCATTTTCAGTGAGAAATATTGATTTGAAATGTCATATACCATGGTATTGAAATATGGATTTGTTGTATTGAGTTTTGAACGGTATTGAAATGAAATGTTTTTATTGTTGACATATTGTTGCAACTTGAGATTATCTAAAATATAGCAAATATTATGCCAAAATTTTTCATATTCTTCAATAGTTGTATTATTATAATTTTCCATAATTTTTATAATTTTTCATATCTTTTCCCATTTTTTCTTGCTTTTTTCTCCATTCTTCCATTCGATCCACGATTTTCCATCCAAACCGGTCGAATTTCGCAAATATCAATCGAATTTCGAGCATATCGAGCGGTTTTTGAATTTTTCGAGCTAGATTTGACCGACTGCTTTGTCTTCGCAAACTGTTCTATTCTTATCAAATTTCAATCCATTTTCGCGAAAAAATTTTACAGACAAGATTTCGAAATCCCAGTGTAAAACGACAATATTAACCCTGCCATCGACTCGATCCCCCGTTCTCCGGTCGATTTCCGCGAGCCCGGCCCCCGAGCGAAAAAGTGTTAGGAAACTGATTCCGTATCCTATATGGACTCTTCCTTATCTCTAGCAGAACCGCTATATATAGGAGGCAGGGGCTACCCCTTTGTACAGAAGCATCTGAGAATAATAAGCCAGGGCCGTTCCTCCTCATATTGTGTCTCTTTTTCTCCTGTCTATTCTCAGTTTAGATCTATTGAAGCAACCGGACTATTCGATGGCGAGGTTGTCTAACCGCGATGCTCGACGAAGCTCTAGGAGAAAGATTGAAAGGTGAGAAAGACAAAGCGAAGGATCATCGGCGGCGGCCGAGCGTCTACTACCGGCGATTGATCGCCCGTCGATCTGCAATCAACTTCGCCATCAAGCGGCATCCACTTTCGGATTGCGAAATAAAGATCTGGCGACTCTATCCTCGCGATAGTCACGGAAGGCAATTGAAAAAGTGAGAAAGGTGAGAATTGGATCTAATCGATCGTTTGTATCTTGCATCTAATATTCGTAAATCTTGTATTAAATCACGTGTACGGCTACTGGCCGGCGATTTTACGCTTGTGATCTACTTTGCCTGAAGCAAAGTGCGTAAGCCGCCGAGAACCTGCCGTAGCGCTCTAGCGCGCCGACGTCAGCTGCCAGCGTGGCGCCATGAAAGCCAAATCTGCCCGCGTCGCCCGCCCGCCATGATCGCGCCCTAAACCACGACGCGGCGACAACTTGCCGATCTTCTTTGCTGGCGACCAGCTGCCGCCAACTACCAAAGCGCCCGCCCGGCTTTGTCGGCGACAACTGCGCTTGGTACCTTTGAAGTGACGTCGCCAAACGGTGTACCACGCTGAAAGCACGCCCTCTCAGCGTGCGCCCTTGCGGCCGTGCAACATGTCAGCGTTAGGTCGGCCAGCTTGCGGCCGGCCCGTTACTCACGAGCTCTTGGCCGTAGCGTCAAGCGTAAGCCTTGCGCCCAACGCCATGCTGGTTTCGGCCCGGCTCCGTCGTCGTTGCTCCGGCCATGGATCTATTCGATGCGGACTTTAAGTCCAATGACTTCGTGGACTTGAAGCTTCATGATTCAATTTGGCTCACGAAACCAAGCGGACATGATCAATTTCCAAACCAAATTGGATCGGTTGAGTAATTGTGCAGGGTGGGGAGCAAGAAATTACCCCTTTGCCCTTTTTATCATTTTCTTTTAATTGTTTTTCTTTTGAAATCAATTAGAAATTCAGAAAAATCAATTACAAATTTGCGAAAATTCTGAAAATTACGAGGAAAATATGAAAAATATCGAGAAAAATCCTAGAAAATTGCGAGAAAATTCTATGGCTTTGTTTTAATTTATCTTAGCCTTATTTTACGCATTAAGTGAATATTTGCATTTATTTTTGCAATAATTGCCATGCATAGAATATCGGAAATTCACGAGAATTTATTTTCGAATTTATGAATTTATAAATTATGTCATATTGATATTTCTTTGAAATTCAATTTCTGTTGTAAAGTAGTGCGAAAATTGCTTGAAATTAAGCGAAATTATGAAAAGTGCTAGGAAAATTCGAATATTTCATCACGGCATTTTATGAGAAAGCGGTGGTTGGGATTTGATTTTGGTAATGAATAGCGGACATGAGACAATTGGTGTCTAGGAAAACACACATGAGGCTTGGTTCTTTAATTGGCACCGGAAGCGGGAAGTGCTCCCTCCCTCATGTATGAGCCCTAGGGGCGAGGTTGACCTGGCCAAAGTCAGTGTGAGAGATATTCGTTACTGTTTCGCTCCCAACTTGAGGAGTTACATAAACATTACATAGCATTTAATTTATGTGGGATTCTTTTTCCGTATTTATGAATATTTATGAATATGTGTATATATGAATTTTGCGATTATGAATCTGTATTTATGAATCACGCATTTATGAATCTCGCACTTATGAATTTTGCATTTATGAATTAAGTATTTATGAATCTCGCACTTATGAATTTTGCATTTATGAATTCGTACTTATGAATCTTGTACTTATGAATTTTGCATTTATCTTTGTATATATGAATCTTGATATTATTGCTTTCTTTTAGTTTCTTTGGAAACTCATGAAAATTCAATTATGCATTTTATTGAATCTATGACCATTTCCTATTAGATTGCGTAGTAATCTAATGGAAGAACATATGAATGTGCAAAGGTGTGGCATTATCTAATGTAAGTTTTTGAAGCCCGACATGAATTGTCGAAATTATCTCACATAGACATCAGTTGCATAATGAATAGTAAGCTCTCCCGAAGAGCATACTTTTCTCATGAATAAATTGCAATTTATTCTTTATTCCGGTATTCTTCATTTACAAGCAATTTTTTGAATTACTTAGCCCTTTGTATGATTAGAATTATTTTCTTTTCATCTAGAAATCGTGTAAGCGCCCAATGGAGGAAATATGCATTGTTGATAGTGGCACAACAAATACCATCTTAAGAGAGTCGAAATACTTCAGACGATCACGAAGCAGCATTTGGAAGGATTACGACTATCGCGAGGAAGCGATCTTGCATATAATAGGCTCGAGGAAGAGCCACAATTATATTGCCAATGGGTACAACTTTGGTAATTGAAGAAGCCCTCTTGTACCACTGAATCAGCCGCGCTCTCTTAAGTTTCAAAGATATCGCGTAATGGGTTTCACGTAGAAAACCAATGAAGAAAATAACAAAGAACACTTGTGCATTGTGAAGCAGCGGAATATGGAAAGATGGTACTAGAAAAATGTCCCTCATATGAATGGAGGTTGTACTACCACGAAAATCAATGCACCGCAGCGATGCTATACTTCTTTGAATTGTCTTTAGAAGCTACGAATTATTTGCTTTATGGCATTGTAGATTAGGTCATCTGGTCTTAGATTGATGAGAAATATAGTTAACAACTCACAAGGTCATGGCATTAATGTTAAAATTTCCCGAATCACGAAGATTTTGTGTGCCATGCATGTGCCACCGGAAATTAATAACTAGACCCTCTGTTATGAAAGTGCAACATGAAATCCCTGCATTCTGGAGCATTCGAGGGGATATTTGCGGTCGATTCAGCCCTTGTCGGTAGTTCGATACTTTATGGTGCTCATTGATGCTTCCTCGAAAGTAATTCGCATACATGTTTCTTTGTCAACAAGGAATCATGCATAGCGATCTCGAGATCATCGAATTAGAATGCTTTTCACGATCATCGCGTGAAGTCCATTCGAATGGACAATGCGGTGAATTCACTTCAAGGCATTTGATGATTGTGCCTGACAGGGAATAAGCTGGTGAGCACTCTGTACATGCCGCGTCCATCGCCAAAATGGGTTAGGTGAAGCACTAATAAAAGGATTAAGTTCATTGCGGACCGCTCTTGCGAGTTGTAACTTGCCCAACACTTGTTGAGGACCCCTTGATCTGCCTGCAATGACACTCATCAATTATAGACCATCGGCCTACAACATCCATTCACCTATGCAACTAGTGCAAGGGGTCATCAGAAGATTTCCCATCTTAGAAAATTTGGTTGTATGGTATATGTACCTATACCACCCCACGAATTTGCAATGGGCCCTCTCATGAAATCACAGGATATCGTTAGGTTATGAGAGTGCATCCATAATCAGGTATTTGGAACCCATATTTGGAGACTTGCACCAAACTGGTTATTTGATTGCATCTTTGTGAGGACCATTTCCGTCATTAGGGGAGAAGAATCAACCATTGGATGAAAAATCTTAGGAAATAGTATGGCATTCCAACTGGGATCCCAGCGCATGACCCTCGCACTAATGAAGCAAATCAAGAAGTCGAGAAGATAATTGATTTGCGAGAATTTAGCAAATATTGCTGATCATTTTGTGATCTGAAGGCGTGGATTAAAGTCATGTACGACAAGAAATGCACGAGAGAGGTGGAAATACCAAAGCGAAGGTATCCCTCATCACGTTCGGAGGCCTCAAGAAAAAAAGAGCGAGGAGATCGGCTTCTCAAACCCAAAGTACCGGGAGGCGTCTGGGAAAGCGGGCGGAAGGATTTACCTGACCAATCACAAAAAGTGCCCCAAAGCAAGAAGGAGCAGGTTGAGACACAGCCTTTGGAAAGAAGCACAATGGAAAAGGCAATTCCAGGTCTGAACCTTCCATTGGAAGAAGCGCCCGAAAAATAATGTGTGCGCACACATTAGGCGGAGAAAAAACTAAAGGAACTTGCTCTGGAATGGGAAATAGCAATGAAGAGCAAGTAGAAGTGCCTGAAAGCACCCCATGATGAAATGGCCATAAACTTTGTAATAGCAGGAGAATCAATGAATAGAGCAACGGCCAATGTCGATGCATACTTTGCAAAGAAGATTGCCCACGATCATTAATCATGATCCAGAGCCGCATCTCTCGCGAGTGCAAGAAAAGGCTCGATTGGGAAGATTGGAAGAAGGCAATCACCCTTGAGTTAGTCTCTACGAACAAAGAGAGGTGTTTGGGCACATTGTGCATACGCCTCCCCCATATAAACCCGTAGGAGTCACAAATGGGTTTTGTTACTTAAGAGAAAGCGAAAACAATGAAGTTGTAAGGTACAAGGCAAGGCTTGTCGCTCAAGGTTTCACTCAGCGTCACTGGGGTTGATTATGAAGAAACCTATTCTCCGGTCATGGAGTGGAATTACCTTTAGATACTTGATCTCAATGGCGATCAACTTGAAGTTGAAAATGAAGCTAATGGATGTTGTCACAGCATATTTGTATGGAAACTTGGATTAGGAGATATACATGAAAATCTGGGAAGGTATCCTATCCCAGAACCAAGGCGAGCAAGCAGAAACCTATCGATTAATGAAATTGGAGAAATCCTTTGTATGGGCTAAAAACGATCGAGGAAGAATGTGGAGTACAATCGTTTGAGTGACTTTCTCTGCAGAAAGGCTACGAGCAATGAAGATTGTCCATGTGTATTTATACAACGATCCACGAATGGATTTTGTATAATCTCGTCTATGTAGATGACTTGAACATCATTAGGACGGATGAAGAAATTAAAAGCATGCACATACTTGAAATCTGAATTTGAAATGAAAGACTTAGGTAAAACCAAGTTACTGTTTAGGCTTGCGGCTTGAACATGTCAAGGCGGAATCTTGGTACACCAAGCATCCTGAAAGTGTTGGAGAGATTTGGCTTTGAAAAGGCATACCCGCAAAGACCCCAATGGTGGGAAGGTCACTCCAAGCGGAACCTAGACCGTCTGAGGCCTAAAGAAGAGGGGAGGAAGTCACGGGCGGAATTCCCATACTTGAGTGCAATTGGAGCGCTCATGTACCTTCTTGCGAATAGCACTAGGCGGGACATTCGTTAAGCGTCAGTGAATTTGCTAGCCTTGATGCAGTGCGAGAACCCACCAAAAGGCATTGGAAAGGGGTGAAGGACATCTTCCGTTACCTTCAAGGAAGCAAAGACCTCGGCTTGTTTTACAAAAACAATGAATTGAATTTAGTTAGCTACGCCCCCGATCTTTGAGTACCTGCTCGGACCCTTATCTTGGCAAGTCTGCCAGGTATGTTTTCGCTTTGCGGAGGAGCGGCAATTTCTTGGAAATCGTCTAAGCGGACTCTTGTCTCGGCGTCGACAAACCACTCGAGAAATAATTGCCTTATATGAAGCATCTCGGGAATGTGCATGGCTTGAAGAATGGTTCACCACATCCGAGAAGTCATGTGGTTTGAACATGGAACAAACCCATTTATTATCTATGAAGATAATGCGGCTTTGTGTTGCTCAAAGTGCAAATGGGATATGTGAAAAGCAATCTTCTGAAGCATATCAACCCCAAGTTCTTTTATGCCCATGAAATGCATAAGATGAGCGAGATAAAGATCTTGCATACTAAGTGGTGTGAAAATCTCATGATTTATTCACTAAGTCACTCCGGCATCTTCCTTTGAAAGATGTATTAGAGGAATCGGGATGATGAGACTTGAAAGTCACGATTTAGGGAGAATTTTCACATGCTACATAAATCTCGAACATGAAGTTTGAGTACCCAACGTGAATCTAGAAGATTAACATTGAAGTTTGGGTGGATTGTACTCTTTTCCTTAAGTAAGTTTTTTTCATTGAAGTTTTTTCTTACATAAGGTTTTTGATGAGAGCAATCAGTGCAACAACAGCGTGTGCTATGTACTCTTTCTCCAATTATTTTTCCCCTTTGGGTTTTATGGAGTTTTAATGAGGCATATAAATCGTCAGCGGTGAAGAATCAAGAAGTGTTAGGAAGCTGATTAAAGTATCTATATGGACTTACTTATCTCTGTGAGCCTTATATATAGGAGGCGAGGCTACCCCTTTGTCTGAAGCGTCTGAGAATAATAAAAGCGAGACCGTTCCTCCTCATATTGTGTCTCTTTTTATACTTGTCTATTAGGTTTAGATCACATTAAGCGGCCAGGATTCGATAGCGAGGTTGTCTAACAAAAAGCACCAAGCCGAACGAGCCGAAACGAAAGAGAGAAAGAAAGGAAAAAACCATTTCTTTTCTCGCTCTTTCCGCTCTTACCACACCACCACCGCTCCGAATATGCTGTCCCCAGCCACGCCGGCCGCGCCCTGATCCCACCCCACCCCCAACCCAATGCCTCCCCGCCCCCGCCGCGCCGCCGCCGCCGGATCCGCACGGCCGCCCCCCGCTCTCGACCTGTCGCGCCCCGCCCCCCGCTGACCGCGGGGCCTCCTCCCGCTTACCTCCTCCGCCCTGCCCCTCATCTCCTCTCGCGCCGGGCTGGGGTGGGCGGCGGCTAGGGTTTCAGCAATTCGAGTGGGGCTCCGTGGATTCGTGCCTGCTTGCCGGCGCGGTGACCTGCGCCGTGGAGCGTCTGCGGTTCTGTTTCGCCCTTGGGGTTGGTTCTTGTCCCTGCTGCGGCCGCGCGATTTAGAGGAGCTCCCGGGCTCGATTCGTGGGGGTTTTCGAGGGGGACGCGCCGCGCTCCGCCGATCTGCGGCTGGCAGCGCCGCGGCATTGGGCGGCCTCGCAAGTCCCGGAGGGGCTGAAGCTTCGTTTCGGCTGGCTTGGGGCTCCAAGAAGGCGCCGCCTTTAGCTCGTCTGCAGTCTTGGTAAGCGTTTTGGTGGGTTCTGCTTCCGGGTCAGCTGATATTTGAGGGAACCATGTCGGAGAACATCGATCTGGTTCTGGAGTTCCTGCAGAAAAACCGGTTCGCCAAGGCCGAGGCCGCTCTCCGCGGGGAGCTCAATGGCCGGGGTGATTTAAATGGACCAATGACGCAGAGGCGTGTAGCTGAGTTCAAGGAGGATGATGAGCAGGAGGACTCCGAGGCAGGTTCCAATGCAGGGCCAAGAGGTGCTGCATCAGTGAGGAGCGGAGACTCGTCGAGGGAATTTATTGTGAAGGAGATTGATGTCGGAGGCCTGCAAAACGGGTGGGATGGGAGGAAGGGGTTGGGGATTGGCATGCCTCAGGAAAACAATACAGGAGATCTGTATCCTTGGAACTTTAGCATTGCCAACAGCACTGTGGAGCAATTGGCGGGGCTGCTGGTCTCGGAGGAGATGCCAAGACATCGCCGTGCTGCATTGTTAACCGAGAAGAGGGATCGTGGTGTTGGAACTGAGCAGCCTGGTCCTGTGCTGGAGCAAAGAGTCTCTTTTGGAAGGGGAAAGGGAAAAATTGATGTTGCAGGGAGAAGTGAAATCAATGAAACAGGTCATTCCAGGGATAAAAATCTGGTACCAGAAAAGGAGGAGCTCTTGAATGGCTGTGCAGTTAAGACAGTGCTTCCATTCCCTGCAGAAAATCCATCATCTAGTTACCATAGTACACACCATGATGGAAATGAGAGGAAATACAATCAGAAGAGCATAGATGCGGATGGTGTTGGAAACGCAGCAAAGGGGCAGCTTGATGAGGGGAATAGGCAGTATTACTCGGGAAAGTCCCAGGATAATGCAGATCAGATTGCTGACCGATGCTTGGATCTGCAGCTTATGGGAGATAACCAACGTGAGGAGCTTCCTAAGTTGCCTCCTGTGAGGCTCAAGTCCGAGGACAAGCTAGTTAATATGAACTGGGAGGAAAAGATCAATCATCATGGATCTGGAACCAAGCATTCTATTTCGAGCGCAGACCACGCCTTTATGATTGGGTCTTATCTTGATGTTCCTGTTGGGCAAGAAATAACATCATCAGGTATGTTGGTTACGAGTTTAACAGTGACACGGCAACATGCTAATCTTTTAGTTAGAACACAAATTGAAAGATATATATTGTAGCTTACCCTCAATGAGCACAGCACGTTGCTCTGCAGAAGTAGCCTGTTCGGTTTTTACATTCTCATCTTGCATCAAAATTTTCTAAGAAACCTGCCACTGCGTTTCCCTTACCTGCCCCGTGGAATTGGCAAATATTAATCAATGAATCAAACTACAGATGCATGACTGAAGCAAGAAGGTTAGTGCTAGTGAGAACACTAACTGTTGAGTGTCCAATAGGATTTATTACTTCTGTTCTGTGGAAAAAGAAGATGAATACAACTTTTTATAGGAGCTAGTTCAAGACATCTATTTATTTCTAGATGTGTGAACATTACAAAAAGCTGTAGAAATTGGTAGAAATTGTGTTTTCTGATGTGCGAACTGCGAACATTACAAAAAGCTGCAGAAATTGTGTTTTCTAATTGTGAACACTACAAATTGTCTTTCCAAATTCCAACTGTAGTGTGTCCAATAGGATTTATTACTCTCGAATATGTTTTCTAACAGGAACATTTAGCAATGGCTTCCCACGTTTCTCCGATTGATTTCTTGTTAATCTTATGTTTGAAAATTTTCTTTCAAAATTCATATGTTACAATTGCACCTTTTGATAATACTAATAATCTGGTATGCAAAATTTTAATAGTGAAGCTATATCAAGTGTTTTTCCATGCTTCAGAGACTATAAGGATTGGTGCCGCTTAATCTTAGCTTGGCTAATTGTTTGGCACTTAATTTTTGACCTATATGTAAAACAAATCCAGGTGGAAGACGCAAAATTGGCGGTTGTTGGTTGTCTGTCAGTCAAGGTATTGTAGAGGATACTTCTGACTTGGTATCTGGTTTTACAACAATTGGTGATGATTCGCTTGAATATCCAAATGAGTATTGGGATTCTGATGAGTATGATGATGACGATGATGTTGGCTACACCCGACAACCAATTGAGGATGAAACCTGGTTTCTAGCACATGAGATTGACTATCCTAGTGATAATGAGAAAGCAACTGGCCACACAAGTGGGCCTGATCGACATGGTCGTCCTACAAAGGATGATGATGATGATGATGACCAGTCATTTGTGGAAGAGGATTCCTACATATCTGGTGAGCAATATTTTCATGGGAAGAACATTGCACAGGTAGTTACTTCGGATGGGCCAATGGGACATGGGATTCCTGATAATGATATGATAGCTCAATATGATGGCCAACTTTTGGATCCAGAAGAACTAAATTTGATGCACTCTGAACCAGTTTGGCAGGGTTTCGTTTCACAAAATAGTGAATTAGGCATGTTAGGAAATGGAAAATTCCTTAATGGTTCTGAACGACCTCATCCTGATGACCCTTTTGTGGAGGATGATCAGCATGGTTCGGTTAGGTCAATTGGTGTTGGTATAAGCAGTGATGCTGCTGACATTGGCAGTGAGGTTCGTGAAAGCCTAATTGGAGGAAGCAGTGAAGGAGACATAGAATACTTCAACGAAAGTAATCAGAGCATTGGTGGAAAAAGACATCCTCAGCAGGAAAACGAAAAGAAAAGAGTAAACGCAAAAGGAGCAAAACAGGACCAAATGAATTATGTTGTTGATATCCAGAAGAGCACTGATGGTGGATTTTCTTTTCCACCGCCGCTGCATACTGGAAAAAATGTTGAATCTGATGTTAAATATTTGTGGTCAAAGAAGGGTGATATATATTCGGTTAACGATCCTGATGACTGCCAAATTGGCACGGTATCAGATGATATGCTTGCCACATGGAGGAAAAAGAATAGCGAGTCTTCTCTAAGGAGCTCCCGAGATGAAATGACTTCTGATGTTGTTAGGTCAAGAAATTCAAGTGCATCATCTGCTTTGAATAATGCTTATGATGAAGCAGATGGCACAATGAATGCTCGGCATCACAAACTAGATGATGCACAAGAAGAGGACACTGGAACCACCTTAGATGATGAGGAAGCAGCAGCATTGCAAGAACAAGTAAGGCAGATAAAGGCCCAAGAGGAAGAATTTGAAACTTTTAATCTGAAGATTGTGCATAGAAAAAACAGGTACCTTTTCCTTCTCCTTAATTACTATTTTATTTCTTAATTTGGGCTAAATCATAAAAGCAAATAGCTGTGCCCAGCCCAGTACTCTATTCATGCTTCTTGATGTTTGTGTTTACAGTGGAACAGCAATAATTCATTTATCTGAAAAGATTGTTTTTTGTTCTGACATTCTCTCCTGTTAACAATATAACAGAACTGGCTTTGAAGAAGACAAAAATTTCCATGTTGTTCTCAATTCTGTTATTGCTGGACGTTACCATGTCACGGAGTATCTAGGGTCAGCAGCATTCAGCAAAGCTATCCAGGCACATGATTTACACACGGGAATGGATGTGTGCGTTAAAATCATAAAGAACAACAAAGATTTTTTCGACCAGAGCCTGGATGAGATCAAGCTTCTGAAGTATGTTAACAAGCATGATCCTGCTGACAAGTACCACCTTTTGCGTCTGTATGATTACTTCTACTATCGGGTAAATTAGAGCTTTTACTTTCCGTCAATCCCTTTTTAGTGTTATTCCCATGGAGCTTTGAATTTTTCACAACTTTTCTACTTAAGTGTTGACATATATAATCTCATTCAGTTTACTGAAGCAGCAGACATCCACATTGCATTATGGATTAATGGTATATTTAAGATTTTGATGTATCTATGGTTCTATACATGAGGATTTCTTATAAACATATTTTTGACATTTAGTGTATATGTTGATCTACCTTTAATGTTAGTGTTGTTTATGGAATATAGATTATTTTCATTTGTTGGACAATTTAAGTTGTCCTATTTCTTACATAAACCTGTCTTATCCAGTTATCTTGTCATTAATTCCATGCCTTGTTATGTAGACTGACAATTCATATTGTCATAGTTTATAGACATTAAGACAATTGGAGATTCTTCTACAAATTGATCCATTAGAATGACTGCATTTCTTGGTGTTTCCAACTTCCAAGAATTGCTGTTTGAAAAATCTAAATTACTCTTGTAACAAAGTCTGTCATGTTTGGCGTAGAACTTATTTCAAGCACTATTTATTCGCTGACAGTGTGTGAAGTTCTGCAAGTTTAGCTTATTTGGTATTAAAGGAAATGCTTTGAGATTCTTCTTCTAGTTGATCCATTAGAATGGCCGGGATTACTAGTTCTAGGCATTTTCAAATATGAATTTGTCAAAATTAGGTCATGGCATTGTATAACATGCGGTTGTGTTTTCTGTAGTACTTATTTCAAGTATTTGTTTGCAGGAACATTTGCTGATAGTCTGTGAACTTCTAAAGGCAAATCTGTATGAGTTTCAAAAGTTTAATAGAGAATCAGGAGGCGAGGTTTACTTCACGATGCCAAGACTGCAGGTATTCCTAAGCTATGAGATCCACTAATGGTGATTTATGTTTTACTTTTAGTAATTGTACATGATGTTTCAAATTTTTATGTCGGTATTTGATCTTTCCTTTTTGTGTACCCCTTGTGCAGTCAATAGCCATTCAGTGTCTGGAGGCACTGCAGTTTCTGCATGGACTTGGTCTTATTCATTGTGATCTCAAGCCAGAGAACATATTGGTAAAGAGCTACAGCAGATGCGAAGTAAAGGTCATTGACCTTGGCAGTAGCTGTTTTGAGACAGATCATCTATGTTCGTACGTGCAATCACGATCTTACCGTGCACCTGAGGTTATATTGGGCCTGCCTTATGACAAAAAGATAGATATATGGTCACTTGGATGTATACTAGCAGAACTTTGCACTGGAAATGTAAGTGGCTACTGCATACTGATTATTACAGTTCTTAACTGTGTACATCTGTGTTCATTCTGGTCATTTCGGTTATGCTTCTTTGTTTCATAATATTCTGGCAATAAGGAAGTCTGTAATACAGAAAACATTTTTGTTCAAGTTCCAAACAAGCAACGTATTTCACAACTAGTTTGACAGCCATTGCGTGTTAGCGCCTCTGTTTTCCTGCTGGGCTGAGCACCAAGAAAAAATAGAGCATCAACACGAGGAAATGAATCCTAACCGGGATGTGATAGAAGAACCTCTGATTGCAGAGCCAACCATGGGAATCAGAAGAGGAGTTTACTAAAAAAATGTGTCATTCATCTTTTGCTACGTTTCTCTCTCTTTGTTATATGTTCTTTATCATAGTAAGATACATTTAATATTCATTGGTCCATGCTGATAACAACAGGAATGAGTTTGTCTAGAGAAAAGAGATTAAAAAATTATGTAACTCATTAATAAGTATATCTATGGTTTTCTTTCTCTTCTTTTTTTGTTTGTAGAAGATTTTATATTCATTTATTTCTTGTTACACTTATAGAATATGTTAGCTAATCTTTGTATGCTATGTGCTCTTCAGGTCCTTTTCCAAAACGATTCTCCTGCAACATTACTTGCACGGGTGATGGGCATCATGGGCTCTATAGAACAAGCTATGCTTGCGCAGGGACGTGATACTTACAAGTACTTCACAAAGAATCACATGTTATATGAAAAAAATCAGGTTTGAACCCTTCAATATGTTTTTTTTTTTTACTTTCCCTGTCACAGACATATCTGATTTTTAGCAAATGCCTGCAGCCTCCTTAAAATTATCCGTTCTGTAATAAGTTTGCAATTCATTGTTTCAGGAAAGTAACAGGCTGGAATACTTGATTCCGAAAAAGACATCTTTGCGGCACCGCCTGCCCATGGCCGACCAAGGTTTCATTGAATTTGTTGCATACCTTCTCGAGGTAAATCCAAAGAAGCGCCCAAGTGCCTCAGAAGCATTCAAACACCCATGGCTTTCTTTTCCTTATGAGCCGATATCTTCATGACACGGTTGCTATTGGATCGCGATGTTTGCACTATATTGAGTACCTTAACATTTCTCTTGGCACCTATAAGCACCATGAAGTTTTGATGGATCAAGATGAAATATGTTCTACCACGACCGCCTCACAGCATTGATCAAAGTCCAAACGCAACCTTGATTCGAACCGATCAAGACGTGGTGCTGCTAGGTATGGTCTTCGCGCCCTTGTACTACCAATGCCTGCCCTGTGTTGTGCTGTAAAATAGCTTCGGTTTTGTCTATTTCAGGCCCCAATGTAACAGGCCATTTGGTTAGATACTTTTAAAACGCATTTTCTAGGAATAGGGCTGTCATGTTGTACATGGTGTGATTATTGTTGAACCTTGTGCCATGTTGTGCTCTTCCATTGATGGTTCTAACCCAAGGTTCTGTACATCTTGCACTGTCAGGTGTTAGGAAACTGCCCTTCTCTTTGTTGCAGACAAGTGTACCAGGTTTACACATGCTGCCTTTTCCCGAGTCATTTATATCTGCTGCCTATTCCACGGTTTTGTGAATATTTCTCCTCGGAGAATTGCGACAGAAATGGTGGGTTTTTAGGGCATGAGCAGTTTTTTTTTTCTTCTGAGCCGTCGGGCTGTTTGTGCGTTCCAATTTTCTCCTCTTTTTTTTCTTTCCATGGTGGACAGCACGAATCCCATTGGTTGTTGCTTCTGATTCACGCCGTATATATTCCTCGCGACTCTGCACATGGTGGAGTCTTGTCTTGTGCAGCTGTACGTCCATGACGGGTACCCTGCACAGGCTTGTTTTTTCTGAGGATGTTAGACACGACGTATGCGAGCACAGCTTTTTTTTCGTGGAAGAGAGCAGCGGGCTGAGTTTTTAGCCCGGAATGACTATTTTCAGGCTAAGCTTAAACTAATCAATTAGAACATCTTTTTTTTTTCCCATTTTCTGTGCTCACTTTTCTCACCCTTCTTCCCTCTTTAACACAAAAATTTAAAATTAAAACATTTAAACTTTGAAAATTTTAAATAGTAAGTTTTAACTTAAATTTTTTTGAAATTAGGAAGTTTCAACACGAAAAGTTTTATATTAAAATTTTTAAAATCAGAAAAGTTTTAACTCGGAAAAGTTTCAAATAGAGAAACTTTTAACTGAGAAAATTTTAACTTGAGAAACTTTCAACTAGAAGAATTTCAACTCGGAAAAATTCAAGTCGAGAATTTTCAACTAGAAATTTTCAATTCAAAAATTTTTACCGCGTACACATGCATTCACATGTGCGCGTGCGTCTAAGTGTGACCGTTAATTAACACTTCCACTTTAGCTCTTGCTAAATATTTATGTAACTTTGATATCTATCCTAGTGAAATTGTAAATCTCGCACCTTTCTCGACCATAGAAGGATTGGAAGATGGCACATATCGTCTGTTATGGTATATGACCGCAAAAGGTTTGCAATGCAGGAGCGCGGCGGATTCACCTACCATGGTTAAGGAGCATCTTAAGTAATTGGTGAGAATGAACCAAATTTATAATTTTGTTTGTATAGAATTCTAACTAAAACTAGAGAAAAAAAGAGCTTCCGCTGATGGATACATCGACATGTGGGCGCCGCCGCACGGCAGACGGCAGTTACGTAACGTGCGGCGACGCACATGTAGGTTACTCGCAGCTCGTATCTTCCGTAGCGTACGTGAAGAAGCGCACGGCGTCTTATTTGATTTCTGATTTGCCGGCCAATAGTGCATTGGAGGCTTGGACGCAATTGCATCTCATGAATCGTCGGTTGCCAGCCAGCCAGATACGTCCCTGGCTGTGGCCTGTGATAAAGATAAAGAAATGCGAGTCCATTCGTTCAAACCTGGCGACTCCGCACTCCGCCGTGCCGGACTCGTTCGCGGTCGCCAGCCGCCGAGTCCAACTAGGTTCATCCCGCTGCTCCCGCCCAGGTCTCAAAAATAGAAAATCATGATTTTCGAATGTAAAATCGGCCGATAAATAGATTAAATTTTTTTTAAAAAAATTTGTCGGGGGGTCGGATGAATCCCATAAATTACCTCGGGTGCCACGAGGGGCACGAGCTCACTACTGTCCGAACCACCGGAAGGCCGTCCCCCGGGACGACCTAGTCGGGCGCCACGAGCAGCACGAGCTCGTCCACGCCCTGGCCACCAGGAGGTTGTTCCTAGGGACGACCTTGCCAGGACCTGAGAAGGTCGCATAACCTGGTGGCTCGATGGCTCGTGCTCAGGAGAGGTGGCCGAGTTCGGAGTTAGTTGTTAGCCGACCTGACGTGATCCCGAGGTCGCTAACCGCCAGCTGTGTAACCTCCGCTAGTTCGTTGCGTTCTCCGCGGGAACATGACTGGAATATAGGATCTGTTAGTTACCACGTTGGACCTGGTCGAACGTGGAGTTAGTGGGCTTGAACGAGTACGCCCCTTTGTAAGCTATAAAGCATCCCCGCCGTGGAGGGGGGAGGCAGAGACACACATACAAAGATACACACGAGCTGGAGTAGGGCTGTTATCTCCTTCCTGAGAGGCCCGAACCAGGGTAAATTAATGTGTCCCCGTTCGTTGAAGTCCAGTGAGTCACTCCTCTGAGCATTCCCTCACGTGAGAAGGGGTCGCGGTTGGTCCCTCCACCAAGTAAGCTCGGCGGGGGCCTGCTCCCCGATCGTCGACAAAATTATACGACATAAATATCACGATAATCGGTAAAAATTGAGAGAAAATCACTTAAAAATCGGCACTAAGAAATTTTCAATTGGCTAGTGAAAATCAAGAGAAAATCTGTAGTTTTTTTTTTTAAAAAAAACTTTTAGATTTTAAACTCGTACTTTGAGTAATTTTGCACTAGCTGGCTATTCCATGGGTCCTAGTCTAGGAGTATACTCCTGTCTGCTCTGCTTTCGCTTGGTCTCCGATGCACCACCGTGATGGAACGTGTCAAGACACAACCCCAAAAATGGTCTTGCTTTGTGGGAGCACGCAACGCATCGCCGATTAATTATCGCACTCTTCTCTAGCTTGCGTCCCTATTCTAAAATATAAAGGCACAAGAGCGAACCGATGCGATTTCCCCCTTCTATCTTAGATTCTTTACGAGGAATGATTTCTGGTTTATTTCTGGTTTTCTGGTTGACCACGTCCGCTCCGTGCGTTTGGTTCGCTGCATGCCTCACGCTGGTCTGGTCCCATGCATGCAACCGAGGCAAATTCGCTACGTCGCGCTTGCACGCGCAAAAACGATGCGCGCGGCCGTTTCCTGTGGGCTAGGCTCGTGCAGTTCAGGCTCCGCGCGTGCAGGCATCCAAACACGTCATATATGTTTGTTTCAATGAACCTATTCTACCGTTGTCTATAAATACTCCATAAGTCGGCTCTATTGTGTACTAGACACAGCATCTCCTATCGAAGAGTTGCTTAAAAGGTGTTTATAAGTGAGAAAGTATGCTATAGCTTCATGTTTTCCTTTAAGAGCCAATCGTAGCGTACCATTAGCTTAGTAGCGCGACAATATCGTAGCATGGCTATGATAACTAGAATTCCATTCGTACCAACCATAGTTTAAGCGTGTTGTTTGTGTTGATTTTTCACTATGATTTACGGGAAGTGGAACACATTATCTGCCGGTTGTGAACCTTAACTGCACTGGTCAATTATCGCCAAGGTACCAAATAGGTTGGTAGAGCCCACAATTGTGTTTGCAATAGCGTAAGTCAAAGTAGCGTTGGAGACCCTAGACCCTTGGAAGGAAGTCCGAAAATCCAAGATCCTTGAAGGCCTTGGAGTAAAGGATATTAACACGTTCGGTCGGGCGCTACATGTTTGTTGGTTGAGAGGTGATTCTATGCTATTCCTTCTAGTATAAGTTGTACAAATCTTAAAGCAAGCGAAGGGGTAAGTAATCATCATCTACCTTTCATTCATGCTTTAATAGTTGTGCAACTTTTAAAAGGAAGAGCACAGAAGCACCTCTCTGGTTGGTTATGGTATGCCTAAAAGGAATAGCACAGACGTTGAGCAGGGACGTCGCTACTATGTGATGATATTGATCATAGTTTTTTCAATACGACCACCAAGCTAACGCTGGTAAATGGTGAAACAGCAAGCTTCTAGGAGTCCAACTGGCTCCACAGAGCCTTTTCCTCATGACTTGGCAATTGGCATCCTCTTGCTACCGGTTAGTCTAGAGGAGGGGAGGTTCGGTCAAGGACGAGCTTGTCACCAGGAATTGGCTTCGAATGTTGCGTAGGATCACCTTGGACATGCAGCCCAACGAGTTTGTTTGCTTATGGCAAGCCATTCAGCAGGTTCAACTTCGAGCAGATGTGCGGGACAATGTTACTTGGAACTGGACGCCAGATGGGGAGTATTCGGTCAAAACAGCTTCCAGGGCACAATTCCTAGGTTTTGGACCGGACTACAACTACAACATTATTTGGCACACCAGTACGGAAGGAAAATGCAATTTTTTTGCTTGGCTCTTCTTACATGATAGAATTCTAACCGTCGACAAACTTGCACACAGGGGATGGCCTCATAGCGCATCTTGTGCATTATGTGGATTGAAGCTCGAATCGGCAACCCACCTTCTGCTATTATGCCCTTTCGCAAAGCAGGTTTAGAGGAAGATCCTCCGCTTCATGCACATAAATCATATTGCCCCAGAGCCTACTTCGGTTGATCTAGATGTCGTTGCTTGGTGGCGTTCAGTCCGCTCTTCCACAGCCAAGCAACGCCGTAAGGAAGTGGATGTCATCCTCATATATGTTATGTAGAATTTATGGAAAGAAAGGAATAGCATAATCTTCACCAACTCCTATCGAACGATGCAACTGATGGCTAATAGCATCGTTCAAGATGTGCAAAACCAAAGAAGCATTTTTGTGTTTTTGTCCCTATAGTTCGGTAGGGCTATAGAAATCTTACTGGAAGGAGTTCGACATTGGGTGTGTTGCATAGCTATGAGATACAACCTTCCCAGCTCCACTAGGATTGTCGCGATACTGTTGTAATTTTATCGTGCTAGTATATCATGATATATACATAACTAACTCAAAATTATTGAAATAACCTGAAATTTTCAAAAGGAATTTAATTTGGGTTTTATTTGAATTTATTCTCGTTTTTGGATTTTATTTGAATTTAATTTTGTTTTTGGTTTTTATGTGAATTTTGGTTGGGCTATTTTTTATTTTGGGCATCTTTTCTCTTGGGGGTATTTCCACATATATGGGGGGTGACATTTCCACATATATGGGGTGGCATTTTTTTGTAAATAAGAGTTTAGTTGTAACGGTACCAGAGAAGTGGGATTTTCAGAAGCACCAGCCAGCCCGAGAAGCATCGTTTTCCTTGCTTCTCTCGCGTAGTGCAATTTGGGCTGGAGTTTTTTCTCTCCATCTGGCTAGAAAAATACTGTTTGTTTTGGCTTATGACTTATGGAGGCTTAGAAGCCTAATAAGCTCCAGCTTAAGCCTAAACAAACAGACCCTAAGTTATTTTCTCACATATTTTTCTTAATTTTAATGTAATCATGTAAAATCAAAATACGTGTTATAAAAATAATTGGGCAGAATAATATTTTCTCCTGAGCCAACAATTTGGTGCGTTTGGTTCATGGAATGAGGTTGAATAGGATGGGATGGTCCTATACCATTTAGTTCTATTATTTTGGGTGAATGAGATGGTTCAATATCTAGAGAGAATATTCTTTAAATTTGTATCACTTGATTCAGGACGAAATGATTCCACTCAAGCAACCAAACGCATATATAATTTTTTTCTTAATCCATCTTATACATGTACCACTTGGTAAAGACAACAAAAGCACCCAAATTACTCAAATGTGTCCTCGTATATGCTGATCTGCTCCCGTCCGTCCGTCTGGCACCCGCACCTCCCCATTCCACTAGACGACGACGCCGCGATGCGATGCTAACGAGGGAAGATAACGGAAGAGATAAGGGATAGCGACCATTGCCTCCTGCTCCCACTGCCACCCTGGCCCCACCTCTCCCGACGCGCAGCGTGGTCTCATTCTCGTATGCCGGCGGCCCCAGCCGCTCACGAGCCGCCACGCGTCCCTCCACCTGCCCCCGTCCGCACGTTCCGAAAAGAGAGACTGGCGCGTGGGACCCTATCCCCACTGCCACGTGGGGCCCGCGCCCGCCCTCCCATTGCCGCGGCGAGGCGAGGCGGCCTCCTCGGCTCCTCGCTCGTTCGCTTCGCCTATAAACGAAGGTCCGCCTCCACGCATCGGGTAACGCTACTGGAATTTCCATTTTAGTTGTGCCGATTAACCCGCATACATACATACATACACATAATCTTCGGTGTGAGATACCACCTTACGCCCGCGATCATCGGATTCCGATCATTCGATCAGCACGAACGCCTTTCTTTTCTTTTTCGGTTGTTGTTGCGGTTGGAGAATTTCGCTGGAGGAGTCCATTTTTAGGGCGGTGCCGGCCCGACTGATCCGAGATTGGGAGCTTTTCTAGGGCGGGAGGAGAGTCAGTGGCCTGCGTCGCCGCGCGCATCGAGGAGGGATAGGAAGAGGAGGTGCTGCGGGTGGCTGTGAGGAGGATGGCAGGGAGCATGCAGGCGGCGGAGGCAGCGGGGCGCCTCAGCGCGCTGCTGTCGCTGCTCGCGCTGCGGCGGCTCCTCGCCGTGCTCCAGCCCGTGGCCCTGCTCCTGCTCCTGCCCTTCCGCTGGCGCGCGCGGCCGGGGGCTGTGGCGGCGGTGGCGGCCACCGACGCCGTGGCCGCGTCCGCTTCCGCGGCGAGCGGGAACAAGGGGAAGGCCGTGGTGCTGCGGGTGCCGGCCGGGTCGCCCATGGCCGCCGGGCGGAGGCAGGCGTCGGCGCGCCGCGAGGTCGCCGTGCGGCGGGCGCGGGAGGCGGGGCGGGAGTACGAGCTCATCCCCACCCCGCGTGGCGAGGCGTTGTTCACGCAGTGCTGGTGGCCCCACGTGTCCTCCTCCGCCATTAAGCCAAGGTGAGAGAGACGTTGATTTTTACTCAGGAAAAAACGAATTAAATCCTGGATCTCCCCCCCCCCCCAAAAAAAAAAAATGTTACTATCTGTGTTGATCATTCGTCCTTGCTGTTGGTGATGCGTGTTTGCAGGGCGCTCGTTGTTGTCATGCACGGCCTGAATGAGCACAGGTAAGAAATGTTTCCGTTCCTCTGAATCATTTGAAACGGGTAGTTTGGTTTGATTGGGCTGGTGGTTGATGGTTGGCCTACCTTGGATTGATGTGGCAGTGGGAGGTATGATCATTTAGCGAGGCGGTTGAATGAGATCGGTATCAAGGTTTGTGGGATGGACTGGACTGGTGAGTCTTTTTTTCCCAACATCTTACGCGTTTATTATTGCGTGATGTGACTATATATGTCTGTGTTTCCCTTGATTTTGCTGTGTCTGAGATTCATTAACTTAACGAATATGGGGAAAGATGTTTTTTTACTGATTTGGGTACAGAAATGAACCCTGATTTGAATACAAGAAGAAAAGGAGTCGATGGTGAATTGGATATGGTCATAGGTTCGTACGAGGCTTGAAACTGAGACAACTAAAATTTCGAATTGAGCGTTATGAAATTTGTGAAACAATCCACAAAAATAAGATGGAAGAAAGGCTCACTTGCTTTTGTTAACTGCTTTTGGTCTCAACTCCTGCAATGAACTGCATATATTGGTTTCAATTTGGGGCAATGATGCAGCTAGTGAGGTAAATTGGTGTAATTTTGGGGTTTACTTTGGATGTCCAGTCCAGTGTTCTCTCTCTCTCTCTCTCTCTCTCTCGTAGTTCGGTGATATTTTGCGGGCTGCAGATTGGATTTTATTCCTTTGACCTAGATACTTTCATACAAAGCCGACCCATCTTTTCATCACATCATTTCAAGAACATCCGAGGGATTTTCAGGTTCTGAATGAAGCCTTAAGGCCTGCCGAAGTATGGCCCTGACCTTCGTAAATACAGGTTAGATGGTTTGTAAGGTGGGGGCCTTGGTATAATGGTGCATAAGTTCCAGGTTCCAATTTGTGGATTCTTGATTAAAAATCGCAATAATTCAGAACTACTATGGAAGGAAAAAAATTGACGTTTAGACTTTTTTTTTGAGGGACCGACAGACAGTGGGCTGCTATTCAAAACATCATTTAAGCCCTGTGGCCAATTTTGGCACTATCAGTTGTTGAAATTAGACAAACAACCTGCTGGCTTCAATTATGTACTTTGTTCTGCCGAAGTATGGCCCTGACCTTCGTAAATACAGCTTAGATGGTTTGTAAGCTGGGGGCTTTGTTATAATGTTGCATCAGTTCCAGGTTCCAATTTGCGAATTCTTAATTAAAAATCGCAATAATTCAGAACTACCGGTGGAGAGAGGAAAAAAACGTTAAGACAAGGGACTGACAGATAGTGGGCTGCTATTCAAAACATCATCTAAGCCCTGTGACCAATTTTGGCACTACCAGTTGTTGAAATTAGACAAACAACCTGCTAGCTTAAATTTTGCACTTTTTTCTGATACTAACCATGTGGATTTTTACCTAGTTTGAACTATTGAACTCTGTAAAACCAATTACAATGGTAAATGCAAGAAACAATTTGACGAAGCGCAATCGGTTATTCAGATTTTGTCAAATTAATACTAAACTGTATGTTGTAATAAACTTCGACGAGTTATTGTCAAGTTTGGTAGGACTTAATAGTTCGTTATTCTTTACTAACATGAAGATTATGCTGTGGTGCAGGCCATGGTGGAAGTGACGGTCTACATGGTTACGTGCAATCTCTTGATCTTGCTGTCAATGACTTGGTATGAGCAATTGGGTATTTTTGTGTTGTCTGAGACCACCTATATAAAATCTTATTCAAAGCCTTCTGTTCAATGTAGAAAATATATCTCAAGAAAGTCTTGGCTGATAACCCTGGTCTTCCATGCTTCTGCTTTGGCCACTCAACTGGTGGAGGAATCATTCTGAAGGTAGCATCACTAGTACCATATGAATTGTATTAGTGTGGTGTTCACTTCTACGTTGGTTTGCTTGTGTGTTTGTGTGCACCGGCGTAAATCTTATTATTGTTTCTATTTTTTGTAGGCTGTGCTTGATCCAGAGGTAGAGACTTCTGTTAGGGCTATCATCTTGACATCACCAGCTGTTCGTGTTCAGCCTGCCCATCCGATCATAAAGGCATGCTGTTTGTCGAAATGTAGAATGATTTCTGAGGAGATTTTGATGTGTAGACTGTGGAGAAGTAAACGGCTTTTGCCGACAGTTTTGTTCTCCTGACACCCCTTCTCAAATTTTTTTTTTGGTGTCTATTGTAGGTCTTGGCCCCAGTTTTTGCCCTCATAGCACCAAGATACCAGTTCACCGCTTCACATAGGAACGGGCCATCGGTGTCGCGTGACCCTGAAGCCCTGAAATCAAAATATTCAGACCAGCTTGTGTTCACCGGCTCAATCCGAGTTAGAACAGGCTACGAGATCCTCCGCCTGACATCGTACTTGCAGCAGCACTTACGAAGAATCACCGTTCCAATGCTGGTTCTACATGGCGCCAATGATCTAGTGACCGACCCCGAGGGTTCGCAGAAGCTATACAATGAAGCTTCATCCTCGGACAAGTCCATTAAACTCTACGACGGATTGTTGCATGATCTCCTTATCGAGCCCGAGAAGGAGAAGGTCATGAGTGACATTGTGAATTGGTTGAGCCCAAGAATCTGATGCTG